>LR738711.1:66458825-66557157 GCA_902687465.1 Secale cereale
GCCAGGGGGGCGCCTGGACTCCCTGGTGGTCGTCTCCGGCTCCACTTCGACTCGGAATTTTACTAATTTTACAAAAACTCGTAATACGGATCTTTTATGACGGTTTGCGGTGTTTTCTTACCGTACTACATACCTTTTATTTATTCTGCTTCTGCTGGCGTATGAAACAGGGCTGCAACATGTTCCTCGTGGGTTGTTGTGTAAATTATATTCACATCAACATCGACAGGGTCTCCTGCTATGTAGTGTTTAAGTCTTTGCCCATTCACAACTTGAGGTTTGGTGCCTTCAAAATTATTAATCTTAATTGCACCAGACCGATAAACTTCTTCAATATGAAATGGTCCTTCCCACCTGGAAAGTAGTTTACCTGGAGAAAACCTGAAACGGGATCTAAACAACAAAACTTTATCACCAACATTAAATTCACGTTTCAGAATCTTCCTATCATGCCACCTTTTTACCTTTTCCTTGAACATTTTAGCGCTCTCGTAAGCTTCACTTCTCCATTCATCTAGAGAAGTCAAGTTCATGAGACGCTTCTCACCAGCTAGTTTTGGGTCAGCGTTAAGCTCTCTAACAGCCCAGAAAGCTTTGTGCTCTAGCTCTAATGGCAAATGGCAAGCCTTGCCATATACCATCTTATAGGGGGACATGCCCATGGGGTTTTTGTAAGCAGTTCTATATGCCCACAAAGCATCTCCTAATTTATTTGACCAATCCTTCCTATTTCTCTTTACTGTTTTCTGCAAGATCAACTTAATCTCTCTATTGGTAAGCTCAACTTGCCCACTAGTTTGAGGATGATACGGTGAAGAAATTCTATGATTAACATCGTATTTAGCCAGAGTTTTTCTAAAAGCTCCGTGCGTGAAGTGTGATCCTCCATCGGTCATGAGATACCTTGGTACACCAAACCTAGGAAAAATTACATCTTTAAGCATTTTCAAAGATGTTTTGTGATCAGCACTTTCAGTGGGGATTGTTTCAACCCACTTGGTCACATAATCAACAGCTATTAAAATGTGAGTGTACTTGTGCGAAGAAGGAAAAGGACCCATAAAATCAAAACCCCAACAATCGAAAGGTTCAATCACTAGTGAGTAATTCATAGGCATCTCATTCCTTCTACTAATGTTACCAACTGTCGGGGGAAACTGTCCACCACGAGCACCTATGGGACCGGAGCCCCTTGTACGTTGCGGTAAGGGAGCGGAGGGAGCACGAAGAGCAGATCGAGGAGAGCACGCGGGCAGTTTACCCAGGTTCGGGCCGCGACGGACGCGTAAAACCCTACTCCTGCTTAGATTGTATTGAGTGTTGGAGCTCGGGAGCTTGAAGAACGAGCTACACCGAGCGAGAGAGCTGTCTAGGTTCCGAACCCTTTCTACGTTGTGCATGGGCCTCCTTTTATAGCTCAAGGGGTCACCGACAGGTGTCAACGTAGGAGAAAGGACAGAAATGTAACTTTGGTGGTAGTTGTAACAGTGCGGGAACAGTGCGTGAATAGTGGATGCACAGTGGTCATCACCTACTTTGACAGTGGGGGACAAGAGCATTAAATGCCCGTCGCCGTCGAACCCAAAAGCGCCCGCCCGTGCGTCTCCGTTCGCCACGGCGGTAGCCTCGTCACCGTGGCTCGCCACCGTGTCCCTCAGGCTGCACATCCATCCGCCACGCGTCCCTGGAAGGGCCCCAGGGCGACGCGTGGGCAGGTGAGCTGGAGCGTGGGCACACAGCGTGCTTGCCGGGGCCTTGAACTTGCCGGGCCCTGAAGCTTGTCGCTCCCCGGGCCCTGCCGGGGCGCATGTTGCGCCGAGGCATGTTTTCTGAGATGCAGTCTTCTGATCTTCCTGGCAAGCTCCTCTTGCCAGGGTCTTGCGTTAATGTTATAGTCTTGAGCCTGGGACGGCCTTCCCGGCAAGCTCCACTTGCCGGGGTCTCGATCTTCTGTCTTGTATACTTTGTTCTTGAATGGCTTAATAAGGACCAGAAAGGTTTCCGGCAAGCGCGTGGTAGACCCTGCCGCGGGAAGCTGCTACTGCCCGTGCACAAGTTGGGGTACTGAGGTACCCCTACCTTAGTACACCGACAGGAGCCCCCGGGCCTGGGCCACACACGGTGCCGAGCGCTATTGGGCCAGGCCCAAAACAGTGCACGGGCACGCGCGGCCCACGGCGAGCCGTAGGTTCCCTTCCGCATCCGCCGCGCCCCTCCCTAACGGCACGCGTCGATTGCGGCGTCGTGGGAGAGATCGTGGCCACGTTCTTTAATGGGAAATGCGGAGCGTCCCCCACTCCCCCCTTAAAAGCAGGGGAAGCAGGGGCAGTTTCCCTCCTGCGCTTTCATTGCTTCTTCAACCTCCAGAAATCCCCCGCTGCGCTCCGCCTCCACACCTCCTCCGCCGTCTTCCGCATCTACGGCGCCGCCGAACTCCTCGCCCCTTCCCCCGCCGCCTCCGCCATGGCCCCGAAGACCGAGAAGGCGAAGGCGGAGAAGGCCAAGAGGGAGAAATCCGAGCAGGCGGCGAAGCTTGCTCTCTTGCAAAGAGGAATGTGGTCTTCGCGCCGAGGCTCAGCGCGAGGGAGCTCTGGAACAAGTATTACCTCTTCTGGGCCAAAGAGACCAAGGCTCATCCCCGGACCAGAGTCTACCCCGCCGCGGCCAAGGATCTGCTCCCCGGTGGGTACTTCTTCTTCGCTGTCTTCTTCTACTGCGGCTTGTGCCCTCCATTCTCGGAGTTTTTCTGTGACATCATGAACACGTACAACCTCCATCTCTTAGACTTCACCCCCAACGCCATCCTTACGATGGCGGTTTTCGCACATCTGTGCGAAAACTACATAGGGATCTATCCAAACGTAGCACTCTTTCGGCATTTCTTCATGCCTAGAGTAGAGGCCGGCGCTCCCCTCTCCGGGGGTATTTCTTGGATCTTCCGCTTGAACAAGAAGGACTCCTATCTGAAAGGAGAGCTCCGCGGCAAGTGGGAGGAGTGGCACGCAGATTGGTGTTGGATAGTGGAGGACCGGCCGGAGCCTTTCACTGCGCCGCGCACAACAGCCATAGTGTGCGGCAGGGACTGGAGCGACTTGGCCCCGGATGATGTCAAGCTCAACGCCGCCCTTGTCAGGATACTTCGTCTCCGGGTATCCAAGTTGACCATCGGAGAGGTAGGGGCAGATTTCCTCCGCCGCCGCATTGCCCCTTTACAGGAGAGGAAAAGGCCAGCATGGGAGTTCGGCAATGCGGCGGATATTATGAGGCTGCGCCCTGGTTTGAACTTCAACTTCACGGCGCTGGAACTGAAGGGGATGGTCCGGGAGCTTTTTAAGCACGACCCGGCCCATCCGTAGTGGTTTAGATCTCCCCGGGGAGTGGTGCCGCTGTGCAACAGCACCGCCCGGAACGCTTTGCGCGCAATGATGCCCGCGTGTGACTCCCACGGCGTCGACCCCACTTGGATAGTGCCCACGCCGGATGCAATCATGAGTTTCTTCGATAATCTGGTCGAGGTGCCCAAGAACGCCGAGGAGAACAAGGGTCTCACTCGGGAAACCACGGAGCGGGATCTAGCTTACATCGCTTCCCGGATGGAAGAGGCCGCCGCAGCTGCAGCGGCAGGAGATTTTGGGTTCACCGTCGACGAGGCAGATGCTGAGGATGCGTCGTGCCAAGCCGAGGAGGCGGAGATCCGCAGGCTACTCAAGCTCCCGCCCGACGAGCTCGCCGGGGTTCCTTCTCTGAGGTACGCCGGGATTCCCGGGATCGTGAGCGAGGCCGCGGCAAGAGGCGAGGTTGCCGGAGGCAGCAGAGGTGCCGGAGGGAGCGGAGCCACCGGAGGGAGTAGGGCCGCAGGGCAGGATGCTGGATCCAGCGGGCCTGCCGGGGAGGAGGAGGAAGACACCGAGACCGAGGAAGACACCGGCGGGTCTCTAGGACTCGGCGACGACGCCTCCTCATCGTCGGAGAGCTCCTCACCTCCGGCAAGTCCAAGGCAAGCGCCGGGGAAGCGCTTCCGCAAGGCGCCCACGGCGACGAGGACGCAGGCGCCCCGACAGCAGCCTGCTCGCCGGGCGGCGCGGGCCGCCAGAGCGAGCCAAGGTGCAACGGAGGTCCCCAACGCACCAGCCGCGGCGGAGGCGCCTCGCGCACCAGCACCTAGCGGAGGGGCATCCTCTCAGAGTGGAGCAGCTGCTCCGCCTGCTCCCCGGGCCTCGGCGTCAACGGAGGCTGGGTCTTCGCGGCCCCCAGCCCCGGAGACCGCCAAGCGCCCGAGGGAGCCTTCTCCTCCCGCTCCTCGCGCGGGCGCGCCTCAGGTGGAGTTCGACTTCTCCGCCCTGAGCGACGACGACGACGAGGAAGAGGAGTAAGCACTTGTAACTTGTAGCTTCTTCAATTCTGTCTTGATTCTTTCGTTGATGATTCTGATCTTGTTTTTATTTTCAGGTCCCTGGCCCAGCGAGCGGCGAAGCGGGCCAAGATCCCTGTGGTCGAGGTCGATGACGACTCGCCCGTCGCGGCGACAGGGGACGCGCCGGCGACGAACTTGCCGGACCCAAGCGCTGCTCCGAGGAGCATCCCCCAGCGCAGCCCCCAGCGTAAGTCTGGTCTTGAACTTCCTACTCGTCGGGCGCGCTTGAGGTTTTTTGCTTTGTATTGATATCTTCTTGCCTTGCTTGTTTTGTTCATCTTGTGCAGAAATGGAGCCGCAGCCGCAGGAGCAACCGGAGGTTACTCCCGAGGAGCCGCAGATTCCACCCTCCCCGCCAAGGGAGAACTCCCCGGTGAGGGAGAATTTTCCGACGAGGACGGGCACCCCGCCAAGGATGGGCTCTCCGCCAAGGACGAGCAGCCCGACGAGGACGACCACCCCGCCAAGGGAGGGCATGGGCGGCCCTCCACCAGCAGGAGCCACCGCTCCACCGGCAAGGGAGGACTCCCCGGCGAGGGAGCCAGTCGTTGAGGACGTCCGCGAATGTAAGTCTGACAACTTTTTCTTCCTGGACTTGTCTTTTTGGATATTTGCTTGATTGTTTCTTTTCTTCTTTTTCTTCTAGATCCTCCCGCGCCGGACCGGATGGAGACCGAGGCCACCGGCGAGGAGGGCGCGCAAGGCGACGGCGGCAACGCCACTGCCGCTGAGGGCATGGCAGGAGCCGACGAGCCTGCCGCGGAGGAGACTGCTCCAACCGCAGACGCCGCGGCCGGGGAGGGGGACGGCGGCCACACTGCCGGCCCGGAGGCGGCAGGAGCGTCAAGCGCTGCGCCGGCCGCCGACCCCTCCGCCGACAAGGAGCAGTCCGGCTTTTACCTTGAGGCCCCCAATGGCGTCTTCATACATGTGTCGTGGGGATCCTCGTTGCGAGCCCCCGTGGAGGGAGAGACCTTTGATGGAGAGGTCCTCGCCTCCGCGGGGTTGAAGATCATCGAAGCGCCTGGCGGGAGCGACGAGCCCGAGGAAGAAAAACTGCTTCGCCGGCTCCTGGCCCTTTACCGGGCCAGGCAGGCGAAGCTGGATTCCCGAGAAGCCCTCACCGCCAAGGCTGCAGCAGACTTGGAGAAGCGCGCCGCGGAACTCCGCGCTGCAAACCAAGCGGCCCTCCGCGACTTGGCGGAGGAGCGCGAGAGGCTTGCCGGAGAGCAGCAGGAGTTTCTTCTGGAAAAAGCTGAGGCCGAGGAGCAGCAGCGCCTAGTTGGTGAAGAGCTGTCCCGACGAGAAGGAGCGCTCAACCAGCGGAAGGTTTAGCTCGACGCGCACGACGACGAGCTCAACGCCCGGGAGCAGACTATGAAGGAGGCGAAGGAAGCCGCAATCGCCGCGGAAAACGCCAAGCGGAGTACCTGAAGGCGAGCACGAAGAGGGTCACCGCGCTCAACATAGAGCGCGAGAAAGACGCCCATACCAACTCAGAACTCCAGGTACGCCTCTCCAAGCAGGGCGATGAGCTTAAAGCCGCCAAGGACTCAATTGCTGATCTGGAGTTGAAGGTTTCCACATTGAGGGATTCACTCGACGCCGCCCGGGACCGCGAGACCAAGTTGAAGGAGGAGGTTCGCAAGGAGCGGGAGCTGGTAGAGAGCACTGCCACCTCCGCAAACCTCTTCAACCAGGCGGTGGAGCAATGGACAGAGGAGCTGGTCGATTCTGCTGCCAAGATCGACAAGGAGCTGATGGCGATGAGGGCAGAGCATCTTGTGTATTCTCCAGACGAGACCCTCCCCCACAGCGCCAGGTTAAGCCTTTTCTTCAGAGGGATCGCGCCGGCGCTCGCACGGCTGCAGGAGAAGCTCCCCGCGCAGCTGGCCGAGGAGTCGCGCCAGCTTTGCGTGGGTACTTTGGAGCGCGTCTTGTCCAAGATTGTCTACCGCAATCCCGGCATTAATCTCGTCAACGTCCTCCGTAGCTTGCCGGCCGATGCAGATCAGGAGGCACTGAAGGCGCAGGTCGCCCACATCATCGCCAAGGTGAACAAGATCTCCAGGCGCGAGGGCGACCGCGTAGATTAGGCCTCCTTCTCTCTATTTCCTTTGTTGCTGCATAGCGTGCCATGAACATGAATCTATTAGTCATTGCGACAAGTTATCCCTTGTAATATATTATCTTATTTTGATCAATCGATGGCGTGTTATCTCCCTTGCTTTGGTCCTTTACTTTGTATGCTTTTAACCCTACGCTTCTAGGGGACTTGCCGGCAAGGGGCCCTTGCCGCGAGCGCTGAGTGCTGGGCTCCGAGCAGCCTGCTGGCCAAGGCCTTACCGGCAAGTAACCTTGCCGCAGCTAGTCGCAACGCCCTTAACTTGCTGAGCGAACTCGAAAACGAAGCAAGGGCGCGACACTTGTCGCAGCTCACTTAAGTCGTTTGAGCGTGCTCGAAAACAAGATAAGGGTGCGGCCAGCCACGGGTAGGTTCCTCCGCGCACAGGTTTTCCATACAAAGTGTGGTTGTTCAAGGAAGATAACTAAAATTTAAAAATTTGAACTGCTCAAATTCTGGTAACTTAGCTTTCATATATTGCTTGTTTCCCCGACAAGGCTTCTCTTCCTTGAACAACACTTGGTTCATCCTCCATCTCCTTCCCCCCCGGCAAACTTGTGCGCGAGGAACATTTCTTCTGCTTAAGAAGGAAAGAAAAAGAGGAGGGAAAACAAGTATAGGGCCTTTCGGCATGCTAATGCTTACCGGGTACGTGTGTTGCACAAGATGCCAAACAATGCATGCGAATAGCGAAGAAAAGCATGGAAAAGGCAAATAGTGCAAAACACAAAAGCTTTACTGATGCACGGGATCTGCGCCCGGCTTTGTACAAAGGATTACATGCAACAGCGGCAAGACTCGTACAAAAGGTGGTTGCCGGAGCGGATCACGGCAACCGCGCCTTATGGGTGAAACTTTCGAAGATGCTCTATGTTCCAGGAGTTGCTCACTGGTAAGCCTTCTTCGGTCTCAAGGCAGACAGCGCCGGGCCTTGTGACTTGTCTCACCCGATAAGGGCCTTCCCACTTCGGCGTCAACTTGTTGGAATTCTTGGCGGACTGAACACGCCGAAGAACAAGGTCGCCTTCCTCGAGACTCCTGGCCTTAACCTTGCGGCTATGATAGTGGCGCAAGGCTTGCTGGTATCGAGCAGCTCGTACAGCAGCCTGGAGATGTTCCTCCTCGAGGAGCAATCATCATCTTGTCGCAGTTGCTCTTGCTCGAGCTCATCATAAGCGAGCACTCGAGGAGATCCGTATACGAGTTCCGTGGGGAGAACTGCCTCTGCTCCATGGACAAGAGCAAAGGGTGTCTGTCCGGTGGCTCGATTTGGTGTCGTCCTGATTGACCAAAGAGCCGCCGGTAGCTCCTCTATCCAGTTTCTTCCGCACTTGCGCAGCCTGTCGAAGGTTCTTGTCTTGAGTCCGCGCAGCACTTCAGCATTGGCCCTCTCCGCTTGACCATTGCTCCTCGGGTGAGCAACAGAAGAGAAACAGACCTTGGTGCCAAGGTCTTGGACGTACTGCATGAAGGTGCGACTAGTGAACTGTGTGCCGTTGTCGGTGATGATCCGGTTAGGGATTCCGAAACGGCAAACAATTGACCTGAAGAACCTGACTGCTGACTGTGCTGTCACCTTTCTCACCGGTTCCACTTCTGGCCACTTTGTGAACTTGTCGATTGCAACGTACAAGTACTTAAAGCCCCCGACAGCACGGGGGAAGGGGCCGAGGATATCGAGCCCCCAGACCGAGAAGGGCCAGGACAAAGGGATTGTCTGGAGAGCTTGAGCTGGCTGATGAATTTGCTTGGCATGGAACTGGCACGCTTCACACTTGGTTACTTGTGCAGTTGCATCTTGGAGGGCTTCTGGCCAGAAGAACCCTTGCCGGAACGCCTTCCCGGCAAGTGCCCTTGCGCCAATGTGGTGGCCACATATGCCTCCATGTATTTCTGCCAACAGCTTCTGTCCATCTTCTCTGGAAATGCACTTCAACATGACACCATTGAGTCTTCTTCTGTACAGCTCGTTGTCTATGAATTGGTACATACTTGACTGCCTGGTTATCTTCTCTATCTCTTCTGGGTCGTCGGGAAGTTCTCCAGTTAGCAGAAAACGGACGATCTGCTGCGCCCATGCCGGAGCCCGAGGCTCAACGGCAAGGACTAAAGGCATGAGGGCCGCTGCGGGAACCCCAGCTTCTACGGCAAGAACCTCCGGTTCTGCCGGAGCTGACGGTCCCCCGGCAAGCTCGCCGGGGCGAGGCTTGTCGGGAACGCTTGCTTCAACTGTACAAACCCTAGAATCTGCAGGAGCAAACTGTTCCTCAGCGTTCTGGTCGTTGATCTTAGGAACCTTGGCGGCGGCTTCGGGAAGATCCGCCGGCAAGTAGTCGCCGGAGACCAACTTTCTCTTCTTACTTTGCCCAACTGATGGTGTAACGGATGGCTGAGTTAGCTTGAGCAGGAAGGTCCCTGGTTCCACAGTTAACTTCATTGCAGCACACTTTGAAAGGCCGTCCGCAATATCATTCTGAGCTCTTGGAACGTGCTCCATTTGCAGGCCTTCAAAGTGTTCTTCAAGCTTCCTCACTTCATCAACATAAGCTTCCATCAAAGGGCTCTGGTAACTCTTGTTAACTTGTCGGACCACCAACTGAGAATCTCCCCACACAATCAACTTCCTGATCCCAAGTTCGGCCGCAATCCTGAGGCCGGCAAGCAAGCCTTCATACTCAGCAGTATTGTTTGTCGCTTGCTCCTTGGGAAAGTGCATCTGGATAACATACTTGAGGTGTTCTCCGGTGGGCGCTATGAGTACCACGCCGGCACCGGCGCCCTGCAGCGAGAAGGCACCATCAAAGTACATTACCCATTCACTTGTCGCTTCTTGTACGGGAACACTTGTCTCTGGAACTTCTTCATCGGGCGTCGGGGTCCATTCAGCTATGAATTCTGCCAAAGCTCGACTCTGGATAGTTGAAGTACTCTCAAATTTGAGACCGAAGCTTGACAGCTCCAGTGCCCACTCGACGATCCTACCTGTTGCTTCCGGATTCTGTAATATCCTCTTCAACGGAAAGCGAGTGACCACTGTTATCTCATGTGCTTGGAAGTAATGGCGCAGCTTTCTCGAGGCCATGAGGAGGCCGAAAAGCAACTTCTGCACCCCGGAGTATCTTGATCTAGCCCCCTGCAAGAGGGAACTCACAAAATACACCGGGCACTGCACCATCTTCCTTCGCACTTCTCCTTGTTCCTGCGCAGAGTTGTCCTTGTCGGGGCCAGAGCTTGTCGGAGCAGCCCTCTGCTTGTCGCTGGATTCGCTTGCCGGTGGTGTAGACTCTTCCTCTGCCTCCCTCTCCGCTACCAACGCAGCACTAACCACTTGATTGGTTGCCGCTAAGTACAGCAGCAACTTCTCTTGTGGCCTAGGTGCGACAAGTATTGGAGTGGAGGATAGGTATCGTTTCAAGTCTTGCAGCGCTGCCTCTGCTTCCGGAGTCCATTTCATAGGACCTGCCTTCTTCAAGATTTTGAAGAAAGGCAGGGCGCGTTCTGCAGACTTCGAAATGAACCTACTGAGGGCAGCTACACAACCTGCAAGTCTCCTTACGTCCTTCACGCGCTTCGGGGCTTCGATCTGCTCGATGGCTTTTATCTTGTCGGGATTAGCTTCAATCCCCCTCTGGGACACAAAGAACCCGAGAAGCTTGCCGGAGGGGACTCCTAAGACGCACTTCTCGGGGTTCAACTTAAGCTGGATCTTGCGCAGATTTGCAAAGGTTTCTTTCAGATCTTGTATCAATGTATCCTTGCTCTTGCTCTTGACCACTATGTCATCCATGTAGGCTTCTACATTTCTGTGGATTTGTGGCTCAAAAGCAGTGTGCACCACCCTTGCAAAGGTTGAGCCTGCATTCTTCAATCCAAAGGGCATGCGTATGAAGCAATATGTGCCGCACGGAGTGATAAATGCAGTCTTCTCTTCGTCTTCCTTGGCCATGAAAATCTGGTGGTAGCCTGAATATGCATCAAGGAAAGAGAGCAGCTCACATCCGGCGGTGGAGTCAACAATCTGGTCAATGCGCGGCAAGGGAAATGGATCCTTGGGACATGCTTTATTCACATCGGTGAAGTCTATACACAGTCTCCACTTCCCGTTGGCCTTACGCACGAAAACTGGATTCGCTAACCACGTGGGATGGATCACGCCTCTAACCAGGCCTGCTGCTTCTAGTTTCTTGATCTCTTCGGCAATGAATTCTTGGCGCTCCACGGCTTGCTTCCTGACCTTCTGCTTGACGGGCCGCGCATGAGGACAAACAGCAAGCTTGTGCTCAATTACCTTCCTGGGAACGCCGGGGATGTCAGATGGTTGTCATGCAAACACATCAACATTCGCCCGCAGGAAGGCAACAAGCGCGCTTTCCTATTTGTTGTCAAGGGTAGCACTGATGGTGAAGGTACCACCAGTGCCGTCCTCCTTGGCAGACACCTTCTTGGTTGCCGGCGGAGCGGCCATCCCCTTCTTGCACTTGCCGGTGGAGCTCGATGGGACGTCCTCGACGGCAGCGCAGCACTCCGAAGAGGTGCGTTTGCCGGAGTGGGCCCCAGAGCACTTGCCGGACTTGGTCTTGGTCTTCTTCCCCCCGGGAGCTTCAGCGGCAAGTGTGTTGCTCTCCGCTGCGGCCGTTGCGTCCCGGTATATCTTGTCGACGCAGATAAGCGCGTCCTTCTTGTCGCCATGGACAGACGTGACGCTTATCGGCCCCGGCATCTTGAGTACATTGTAGGCGTAGTGGGAAGCTGCCATGAACTTGGCGAGAGCAGGACGTCCAAGTATCCCATTGTATGGCAATGGGATATCGGCAACATCAAAGGTTCTCCTCTCTGTCCTGAAGTTGAGCTCCCCGCCAAAGGTCACCGGCAGAGTGGTCTTCCGCTTAGGCTTGCTCCTCCCCGGGTTTATTCCTTGGAACGAACCGGTCTCTTCGAGCTCGCCATCTGGGATCTGGAGTTTCTTGATCACAGCTGAGGAGATCAAGTTCAGCCCGGCCCCGCCGTCAACCAACATTTTGGTGACCTTGAGGTTGCGGATAGTTGGTGAGACCAACATCGGCAAGCACCCGACCGCAGTGGTGCGGTCCGGGTGATCCTCAAGATAAAAAATGATGGGCGTGCTGGACCATTTGAGGAGTCCGCGTGACTCAACGGGCGGCTCAGCTGCATTTACTTCCCGCACCCACTGCTTGAGTTGGCGGTGGGAAGTATGCAGAGAGGCACCTCCGTCGACACACAGGACTTCCGTGGCCTTCTGGAACTCATGCTCGCTGTTATCTTCTTCCTCCATGTCATCGTCGTCGTCTTCTTCATCCTTGTCGCGGCCCCGGGGAGGTCGGTCACCTTGCCGCTGCTTGGCCTTGCCGCGGCGCCCTCCCCGGCCATTAAATGGCCGCTTCTTGCTCGGCTCTCCTCCGCCACCTTGGGCCTTCTCCTTGTCGCGCCGCTCGTATTCAGCTTTCTGCTGCTCTACGAGGTACTCGACGTGTTTGCAGTTCGAAAGGTCATGACCCTTGGTGCGGTGGATCTTGCAATATTGCTTGTCGGAGCCGTCCTGCTTGTCGGCTGCCGCCACAGGGGCAGGCTCCTTGCCGGAGCTGCCAGCCTGTGCTGTCTTGGCGGGAGCCTCCTTGCCGGACTTCTCGACGACCAGCACTTCCTTGCTCTTCTTCTTTCTATTGTTCCACCGCCGGCTCTTCTTTGCCGGGGCGGCATCCTCGCTGTCGCTTCCCCCTGCGCCCGCATCCTCTCCGGGGAGTCTCCTCCCCTCTTCGGCGCGCGCGCACTTATCAGCTAGAGCATAGAGCTCGCTGACATCCCGTATCTTGGTCATGGCCATCTCCTCACGCATGCGGCGGTTACGCACGTTCTGGTGGAACGCGCTAATAACCGCAACAGGGTGGACGTCGGGGATGTTGTGCTGCATGTGGCTGAATCGTTGGATGTACTTGTGCAGGGGCTCTCCTTCCTTCTGGGCCAAGATGTGGAGATCACTCTCCTGGCCGTGGGGTTTGTGGCAGCCCGTGAAGGCGCCGACAAATTGGTGGCACAGATCTGCCCACGAAGAAATGGAGCCTTCCGGCAAGTGCATAAGCCAGGAACGAACGTTCGGCTTAAGCACCAGCGGGAAGTAATTCGCCAGTATCTTCTCGTCGCGCCCCCCGGCAGCCTGCACCGCAATGGTGTAAATGCTGAGGAACTCCGAGGGGTGCGTCTTGCCGTCGTACTTCTCCGGTACGTCGGGCTTGAAGTTTTTCATGCTGGGCCACTGGACGCGCCGCAGCTCACGGGTAAACGCAGGGCAACCTGCCGCGTACGGCAAGTCGCCTGGTTCACCGGGTGCGTGCGTGTCAACAGTGGCGCCAGTGCGCTGATCTGATTGTCGCCGGGCTTCCCGGCGGCGCTCGATTGTAGTCCGAGCATTTTCTTGTCGCCGGTCATCAAGGACTTGGCGCTGGTCCCGACGAGCCCGCGGATCCGACGACGCCGTGGAGTCGTCGTCGACGTTTATCCGGCGGGAAGGCGTCTTCTGCTTCCGCGGCGGGGAGTGCACGGTGGTCACACCCCCGGCGTTCTTGTCGCCATCGGCCTTCGTCTTCTCTACTTGCCGTGGCCGCGAGGTCGCCGGCTGCTGCGGCGTGTCGTTGTTGGCGAAGGCGATGAGGCTTTGGATTGTTGCCCTCCAGTCTTCGGCCTTGTCTGCCGCTGGAGGGAAATCGAGGAGCAGTTGCGCTCTTGCGAGAGCTTCTGCTGGAGAGGAGGGGAGCGGGGGCGAGCGGTGCGAGGAGCGGGATATGCTCGGACTCCTAACAGGGTTAGAAGGAGCAGTTTCCCGCCCCGGCGACCGCGCCTTGCTCGTGCTAGGACGGTGGCCTGGAGCATCCCGCGAACCTCCAGTTTGTCCTTGCCCCAGCAAGCGGATGGTACCTCCTGTACCACGGCGCTGCTGGGTTGTCGTCTGCTGCGATGGATGTGGCGCATCTACGGACACCGAGGCTCGGTCGTCCGTCTTGTCCTTGGATTTGGTGGCGCCGTGAGTTTCCTCACCGGCGACCACCCTTCCGCCGGCGTCTCCTCCAGCCACCGTTGGTTCTGGTGGTGGTGGAACAGTCGCAGACGGGCCTCCGACCACCGAAGCCTTCTTCTTCGGGGCCATGTTGCTGCTGATGAAGTCGATGTGGCTGGAGAGGTTGATGAAGATTGCGCCCGCGTGAGCGCCGGATCAGGTTCGCACAACCTCGACGCCCCCAACCTGGCGCGCCAAAGATGTCGGGGGAAACTGTCCACCACGAGCACCTATGGGACCGGAGCCCCTTGTACGTTGCGGTAAGGGAGCGGAGGGAGCACGAAGAGCAGATCAAGGAGAGCACGCGGGCAGTTTACCCAGGTTCGGGCCGCGACGGACGCGTAAAACCCTACTCTTGCTTAGATTGTATTGAGTGTTGGAGCTCGGGAGCTTGAAGAACGAGCTACACCGAGCGAGAGAGCTGTCTAGGTTCCGAACCCTTTCTACGTTGTGCATGGGCCTCCTTTTATAGCTCAAGGGGTCACCGACAGGTGTCAACGTAGGAGAAAGGGCAGAAATGTAACTTTGGTGGTAGTTGTAACAGTGCGGGAACAGTGCGTGAATAGTGGATGAACAGTGGTCATCACCTACTTTGACAGTGGGGGAGAAGAGCATTAAATGCCCGTCGCCGTCGACCCCAAAAGCGCCCGCCCGTGCGTCTCCGTTCGCCACGGCGGTAGCCTCGTCACCGTGGCTCGCCACCGTGTCCCTCAGGCTGCACAGCCATCCGCCGCGCGTCCATGGAAGGGCCCCAGGGCGACGCGTGGGCAGGTGAGCTGGAGCGTGGGCACACAGCGTGAGTTCTCCCCGGCAAGCACCTTGCCGGGGCCTTGAACTTGCCGGGCCCTGAAGCTTGTCGCTCCCCGGGCCCTGCCGGGGCGCATGTTGCGTCGAGGCATGTTTTCTGAGATGCAGTCTTCTGATCTTCCTGGCAAGCTCCTCTTGCCAGGGTCTTGCGTTAATGTTATAGTCTTGAGCCTGGGACGGCCTTCCCGGCAAGCTCCACTTGCCGGGGTCTCGATCTTCTATCTTGTATACTTTGTTTTTGAATGGCTTAATAAGGACCGGAAAGGTTTCCGGCAAGCGCGTGGTAGACCCTGCTGCGGGAAGCTGCTACTGCCCGTGCACAAGTTGGGGTACTGAGGTACCCCTACCTTAGTACACCGACACCAACTCTCTGACATTTATCACAAGCTAAAACATAATTTCTAGCATCTTTAAAGAGAGTAGGCCAATAAAAACCTGATTGAAGAACCTTATGTGTAGTCCTCTCACCGGCATGATGTCCTCCATAGGGACTATCATGACACCGTCGGAGAACGTCTTTCTGCTCATGTTCCGGAATGCATCTTCTCACGATCCCGTCGGGACCTTCTTTGAAAAGATGTGGGTCATCCCAAAAGTAGTGCCTCAAATCATGAAAGAACTTCTTCCTTTGCTGAAATGTTAGACCTGGAGGCAAATACTTTGCAACAATAAAATTAGCATAATCTGCATACCAAGGGTCGGAAAGAGGTTGTATTTTTACAACGGCAAGTTGCTCGTCTGGAAAACTATCGTTAACTGGGATGGGGTCATGCGGTATATCTTCCATTCTTGAAAGATTGTCCGCTACCGGATTGTCTTCCCCTTTCCTATCAACAATCTGCAAATCAAATTCTTGGAGAAGGAGTACCCATTTGATAAGCCTTGGCTTGGCATCCTTCTTTGTCATAAGATATTTAATGGCAGCATGATCAGTATGAATAATAACTTTGGAATCAACAATATACTGCCTAAACTTATCACAAGCAAAACTACAGCTAAGAATTCCTTCTCAGTAGTAGCATAATTTCTTTGAGCACTATCAAGGGTTTTACTAGCATAATGTATAACATTCAATTTCTTATCAACTCTTTGTCCTAAAACAGCTCCAACAGTAAAATCACTTGCATCACACATAATCTCAAAAGGTAAATTCCAGTCAGGTGGTTATACTATAGGAGCAGTTATTAAAGCTTTCTTAAGGACTTCAAAAGCTTCCTTACAATTTTCATCAAACGCAAAAGGAACATCCTTCTGGAGAAGATTAGTGAGGGGTCTCGAGGTTATAGAAAAGTCTTTAATAAATCTTCTATAAAAACCTGCATGACCGAGAAAACTGCGAATACCTTTGATGTCCCTTGGATAGGGCATCCTCTCAATAGCTTCGATCTTGGCTTTGTCCACTTCAATTCCCCTTTTGGAAATCTTGTGACCAAGAACAATTCCTTCATTAACCATAAAGTGGCACTTCTCCCAGTTGAGTACGAAATTTGTCTCCTCGCATCTCTGCAAAACTTTATTAAGGTTGTGAAGACAATGGTCAAATGAAGTTCCATAGACGGAGAAATCGTCCATGAAGACTTCCATAATATCCCCGCCGAGACCATGAAAGATAGCAGACATACACCTTTGAAAAGTAGCAGGGGCATTACATAAACCAAAAGGCATACGTCTGTAAGCATAAGTACCAAAAGGACAAGTAAAAGTGGTCTTCTCTTGATCGGCAGTGTTAACATGAATTTGAGAGAAGCCAGAATAACCATCGAGATAACAAAAGTGGGTATTTTTGGATAACCTTTCAAGCATTTGGTCGATGAACGGCAATGGGTAGTGATCCTTCCTGGTTGCCTTGTTCAACTTCCTGTAATCAATACACATTCTATATCCAATAATAATTCTCTGAGGTATTAGTTCATTTTTATCATTAGGAACCATAGTTGTACCTCCTTTCTTAGGAACACAATGCACCGGACTTACCCACTTACTGTCAGCTATAGGGTAGATGATACCTGCGGCTAGAAGCTTGAGAATATTAGTTCTCACGACATCCATCATCTTCGGGTTCAACCGTCGTTGATGATCAACAACTGGTTTAGCATCAGGCTCAAGGTTGATAGTATGTTGACAGATAGATGGACTAATCCCCTTAAGGTCATCAAGGGTGTATCCAATTGCGCCTCGGTGTTTACGAAGTACTTCCAATAATCGTTCTTCTTCATATCCTGAAAGGTTAGAATTGATAATAACAGGATATACTTTCTTTTCATCTAAATAAGCATACTTGAGCGTATCGGGAAGAGGTTTAAGATCGAACACCGGGTCTTCTTTTGGTTTTGATAAAATTCCCAAAGGTTCAACCGGAAGGTTGTGCTTCAGGATAGCAGGCTGTCTCAAGAATATTTCATCTAGTTCATTTCTTTCCTGCATATGCAAATCATTCTCGTGGTCCTCCATGTATTGCTGCAAAGGATCATCAGGGGGAATAGCAATAGAGGCAATACTTTCAATAATTTTATCATCACTAGGTGAATCAGTACCACGAGGCTGCTTAGAGAACTTAGAAAAATTAAATTCATATGGCTCACCATCGAATTCAACAGAAACTTTAACTTTCTTGCAATCTATTATAGCTCCACAAGTTCTAAGAAAAGGTCTACCAAAAATGATGGGACAAAAATTGTCCCTGGCTGAACCAAGTACCAGAAAGTCGGTAGGATATTTTACCTTTCCACATAGGACTTCAACGTCCCTCACAATTCCTATAGGAGAGATAGTTGATCTATTTGCAAGATGAATAGTAACATCAACTTCTTCAAGTTCACAAGGGGAAATCTCACCGATGATTTCTTCATAGAGTGAATAAGGAATAGCACTTGCACTCGATCCCAAATCGCATAGCCCATAATAATTGTGATCTCCTATTTTAATAGATACCACCGGAGTAACTGAAATTGGGCCTTTGTTCTTGGCTGTGACAAGGTTAGTGGAAACAGCACAAAATGTTATATTCGAATCCAAAACATCATCAGTAGCAAGGTATTTAATCAATGCAACTTGAGGATCGACCCTGATCTGGTCCTCAGGTTCATCAACTCTTCTCTCACTTTTATTTATTATGCCTATTACGAGAGAGTGTTCCTTTATCCTCGTGGGAAAAGGAGGCTTTTCATATATGACTGCAGGCAAAATAGGCTCAGCAACATAAATATTAATAGATGGTTCTTTAAAAGGTGCATGGTGCTGGTCTCTATTCTTTTTAAAAGAATCAACGTGAGAGGCAAAGTTCTTACATAAATCAATCACTAGATGGGAATCAAGACCAATCTTAGAGCAAAAAGTATTGAAGTAATCAGTTTCCACATAGCTCTCAATATAATCATGTTCATAATTTATAGCGGGTTCAATACCTTTATCAATTTCCCAATCTTCAGTATTCCTTTGGATTCTTTCAAGGAGATCCCACCTTTCTTCAACACTCTTCTTCTGAAATACCCCACTAGAGGAGGCATCCAGCATCTCCTTATCCTGACGAGAAAGCCTGGCATAAAAATTTGTAAGTATAATTTCCTTGGGAAGATTATGAATTGGGCATTTGAGCATTAGAGACTTCAATCTCCCCCAAGATTGAGCAATGCTTTCTCCGTCACGAGACCTAAAGTTATATATATAATTCCTGTCTCGATGAATTTCATGAAGAGGATAAAACTTAGTATAGAAAAGAGACATAAGCTCCTGCCAGTCCAGCAAGTGTGAGTTATCGAGAAGCCCATACCAATCTGAAGCTTTATCTATAAGGGATACGGCAAACAATTTCCTCATGACAAACTCCCTCGATACACCTGCAAGCTTAAATAATGAACATAGTCGTGACAAATATAGCAAGTGTTCACCGGGATGTCTGTCTCCTGCATAACGATTAGCCAAAACATAATTGATAATGCCAGCAGGTATTTTATAAGGCACAATTTCAGTAGGGGGAGGATCAACCACCACAGGTGTGGGGCGTCTTCCCACAAGAAACGCTCCAATAATAGGGTTATCCATAAGGACAAAGAGCAGCAATAGCAAAAAATAAAAACAGAATTATAAAAAAACTTTCTTACCAGTTTCACTTTACCAATAGCGCTATGCTCCCCGGCAACGGCGCCAGAAAACGGTACTTGATGACCCTCAACCATAAGGGATCTGTTGCAGCGTTTTCGATAAGTAAGAGTGTCGAACCCAACGAGGAGCAGAAGGTATTGATAAGCGATTCTGAGCAAGAAATTACTGCAAGCATTGAAAGATAACTTTTAGGGGTTTTCTCGATATAAGCAACAGGAATGTAAAGACAAGTAATGTAAAAGGTACTGAAAGTAACAAGTGACCCAATCCCTTCTTAGCAAAGGAGAGGCCTAGCAACTGAACTTATAAAGACTAAAGCGTTCTTGAGGACACACGGGAGAGGTAGTCATGTGCTTTCGCCATATTCCATATCGATACTATGTTATGTGTTGATAAGTGTTGAGTGGGTGGATCTATGCTAGTGCACTCTCTAGACTAAGATGAATGCACTCTTATGATTAAACACCTTGCAAGCATCCGCAAATACAAGATAGAATTTAAGGCAAAAGCCTAACCATAGCAATACGATCGAGGATCCATTATTCCCTTATGCAAAAGCGTGCGAACTGGGGTTCAGGTTTCTGTCACTCCGGCAACCCACCATAAGCATTCTTTATACACAATGTATTCTCCTAGGTACTTAATAAGGTGAAGTGTTGGGTGTTTGACTCACACAACACTACTAGTAGAATGACAACGCAACTTAAGTACCAAACAACACATATTACTTCAACAGCATATGACTACTAACAACAAGACTTCCCCCATGTCCTCAAGAACTAAGGTAACTACTCACAAAACATAAAAGAGATCATGACCAGTGGGGATAAATATGTGACAAACAATCTGGACATAATAATATTTCTCCAACAAAACTCAATAGCATTCACCACAAAGTAGTAATCAACACCAACGGAGTAAAGGGGATAGGTAGTACGAGTTACAACACGAGTTGCGATGGTAAGATGAGATTTGGATGAAGATGGAGATGGTGCTGGTGTTGGGGATGATGTTGATGATGATCTCGATGATGCCCGTGACGATGGTGATGACGATGGCGACGATCTCCCCTTCCGGGAGGTGATCTCCCCGGCGGAATCTGCCCACCGGAGATGCCCTTTTCTTCTCTGCAGGTTTCCGCCTCGAAGCGGCGGCGGAACTCCGTAAAAAGTCTCGTGCCTAGGGTTTTCGGGGGACGGAGAACATATATGCAAAAGGGGGCGACCAGAGGTGGGCCAGGGGCTCCAGGCGCCCCCCCCCGGCGCGGCCAGGGGGGGGGGGCGCCCCCAGGCCGCCTGGGCACCCTGTCGCCCCCCTCTGACTCCCCTTTTGCATGTCTTCGTTATTCATCTGACAAATACCTCCCGTCAATTTTCAGGTAATTTGGAGGTGTTCTTCTTCAGCAACTCAGCATCCACTTTTTCTTGCTGAATCCTGCGTCTGCTGTTTCGGTATCGGAAAGTTGCAAACTGTGTAAAATAGACCAAAACAACATAAGAACATCATCAAAACGTGAAATATATCAATAAATAAGGATAAATTATAATACAAAATAGTGATGCATTTTGGACGTATCAGGACTCCACTCTTCAAGATAGGGGAGTTGCACGCTATCTTTTACCTTTGCTTTTTAGTCTTGTTAGTTTACCTTTCAGTTTTTGCTTTAGTGTCTTCTATAAAAAATCACAAAAATAGTTATCTTGCTTGCTTGCTGCTATGGGTTCCACCGAGAACACCAAGTTGTGTGACTTCACTAGTCATAACAACGATGACTTTATCTGCACACCAATTACTACACCTGCCACTTCAACACCTTCTTATGAAAGATCAATTCTCCGGTGCTGGAGATGATGCTGCTTTGCACTTAAATAATTTTGTTGAACTCTGTGATATACAAAAGTACCAAGAAATAGATGGTAATATTGTTAAGCTTAAGCTTTTTCCTTTCTCCTTGAGAGGAGGAGCTAAAATTTGGTTTCAATCCTTGCCTAGAAATAGCATAGATTATTGGGACAAGTGCAAGGATGCCTTTATTGGGAAGTACTATCCCCCTGCTAAAATTATCCAACTAAGGAGTAACATAATGAATTTTAAATAATTGGATAATGAACACGTTGCCCAAGCTTGGGAACGCATGAAATCTCTTATCAAGAACTGCCCTACTCATGGTTTGACTACTTGGATTGTTATCCAAACTTTTTATGTAGGCTTGAACTTTACCTCGCGGAACTTGTTAGATTCGGCCGCGGGAGGAACCTTTATGTCAACTACACTTGGTGCTGCCACGAAGCTTCTCGATGAGATGATGACCAATTATTCCCAATGGCACACCGAACGCGCTCCAACAGGTAAGAAGGTAAACTCTATCGAGGAGATTTCCTCCCTAAATGAAAAAGTTGACTTGATCATGTCTCTACTTTCCAAGCAATCTCCTATTGATCCTCGTGATGTTCCTTTAAATTCTTTGATTGCTCAAGATCAAGTAGATGTGAACTTTATCTCTAGAAACAATTTCAATAACAATGATTATAGGAGTAATTTTGGTAGCAACCCTAGACCGTTCCCCTCTAACTCCGATGGGAACAACAATGCTTATCCTAGCACCAAGAACTCCACTTCTGAACTAGAGATTATGCTTAAAGACTTTATCACTACCCAGAAAGCCTTCAATAAGAGTGTAGAAGAAAAACTAAACAAACTAGATAATCTCTCTTCGAAGGTAGACAATTTAGCCCATGAGGTAGAGTTGCTTAAAATTAGAACTTCTCCTCTTGAGGAGGGCAAGACCACTCCTATGAATGCTATTCAAGTGCAAATTAATGAAAACATTAGGATGTTGGCTAAACTTAAAGAGAGATGGGCTAGAGAAAAGGAGGAAGAAGATAGAATTAAGAGCCTTCCTACCCACCACACTGTTGCTACTATCCAACTTGTTGAGGATGTCCAAACTCTTAGCACCCAATGCACTCCTGGTCCCATTGGACCTATTAATGGTGATGCTATGACCTCAACCGTAGAAACTCCTATGACCATAGAAGCTACCAAACAAGTGAGCCTAAAGGACACCACTACCACTTTACTTGATAGTAGTGACCTTGATTTTGATAATTGCACCCTTTCTGAAGTTATTGATTTTCTTCACAAGATGTCTAGAGATCCCCACACTAGCATGCTTAACCTTGCCTTCACAGAGCATATCACTAATGCTCTCATCAAAGCTAGGGAGGAGAAACTTAGGGTAGAAGCCTCCATACCTAGAAAGCTAGAAGATGGTTGGGATCCTATGATTAAAAATAAGTTGAATAACTTCTCTTGCTATGCTTTATGTGATGTTGGAGCTAGTACCTCCGTTATGCCCAAAAGAATATATGATATGCTTAAATTGAAACCTTTTGATTCTTGTTCTTTTGGTGTTCGTCTTGTTGATTCTTCCATAAAGAAACCTTTGGGGAGGATCGAGGATGTTCTTATCATTGTCAATGACAATTATGTTCCCGTTGATTTTACTATTATGGATATTGAATGTGAACCTTCTTGTCCAATTATTTTGGGACGTCCTTTTCTTCGCACCGTTGGTGCTATCATTGACATGAAAGAGGGGAATATAAAATTCCAATTTCCTTTCAAGAAAGGGATGGAACACTTCCCTAAAAAGAAGATTAAGTTACCTTTTGAGTCCGTTATACGGGCTAGCTATTCTTTTACTCTTGATAAAACTTGATCTCTTTGCATTATGCCTAGCTTAAAGGCATAAAAGAAAGCGCTTTTGGGAGGCAGCCTACAATGAATAAAATTTTATTTTGATTTTGTTGTGTCTTGATGTTTGTTACTATAGTAGCATCATCATTGTATCTTTACTTTTCAGCTTTGTGCCAAGTTTAGCCTCTGATTGCAAGAAAGTTCAAAAGTTATGATGTGCAGTCCAGAAAACAGATTCTGTCCTTGGACAGAAAAAAATGTATAAAATCACCATATCATCTTTTTGATCTAAATTGTTTTGACAACGTGCTCTATACAATTTGCTTTCATGTGTCTGTTCTGAGTTTTTTGACTTGAGTTGCAGAAGTGCCCCAAAAAAATTATTTACTACCAGCTGGTCTGTTTTTCACAGATTCTGTCCTGTTTTGCCTTTTCTTCGTTTTGCAAACCTTGAGCTTGCTTTTTCTTTGCAAAAACCTTTTGGCAATCTTGAGAAACAGTAGATCTTCAAGATTATCCTTATTTCCAGCAAGGAAAAATTATTTTATTATGGGTACTAACCTCGCTAATCAGATTATGATGAGTTATGTATGAAGGGAGTTTTCAAGTGTGCGAGGGAAGATGATAAAAAGATTCAGGAGGGTCAAACGCTCAAGCTTGGGGATGCCCCCGTGCACCCCCAAGAAATATTCAAGAAGACTCAAGCGTCTAAGCTTGGGGATGCCCCCGTGCATCCCCTTCTCCATCAACAATTATCAGTTCGTCTTTCGTTCCACTATATTTTAATCACTTCATGTGTTATGTGCTATGCTTGGAGCGCCTTGCTTTTAGTTTCCTTTTTAGTTTTCTTTAGCTTTGCTTGCTGTTCATAACGAGTTATAACCCAGCTTTCTTTGTGTGGGAGAGAAACACGCTCCACTTCAACCTATTACACAACATAGAATTTTCATGCTTATCTTTGCTGTGTGTGTTCTTTGTCTCTCCATAGCTACTGTCATGTTTAGATCTTAGTTTTCATGCTTTTTAAAGAGCTTTTGTTTAGTTGGTTGTTGAACTCTCATGAGTTTTCATGTTTATCTTGTTAAGAGAGTTTGTCTGTTGCACTGAGTTGTGTATCTTAACTTAAAGTAGGTAACTGAGGTTGCTATTTAATTTTAGTAGTAACCTGCAATAGTTTTGAGGTATTGCCATGAGTAATGTTTGAACTTTTGGTGTCTAGAGCTTTAGCCTATTAGTGATAGATGTCGTATTTTGGGCAATCCGTGTTTATTTTCGAAAACCTACAAAATAGTTGAGAACTTTAGCTACTAAATGGATCACTAATCTTTGGAGGGATCGAATATTAGAGTACACTCACGTACCATGGGTCGAGGATGAGCAAGGGTAACCAAACCCCCATACACACCTCCTCGGGGTACTTGTCTCTTTGTGAACCTCCTAATTAGATTGAGAGTTACCGATAATAAGTGCATGAGTTCTTCGGTACCATGCATTGCCCTTTCTCACCTCGAGAGTTGGTGCATACTTCGCCGGTGCATCCAAATCCTTGGCATGATACGCTCTGTCATCATAAGCCTCATTATATCCTTCCTCAAAATAGCCACCATACCTACCTATTAAGGCATTTCCATAGCCTTTCCGAGATACATTGCCATGCAACATCCATCCTCTCATGACTTGATCTTCATGTCATACATGCTTTTTGCTTGATCGATGAGCCGCATGCTAGTTGGTTCTTGCCCTAATCATTGCTACATGACGCGCTAGTATCATTGCATATCCTGCTACACTGGCAGAGGCACACATTTGCATACATCATGATAGTTTCATTTTCTTTATGTTGAGTACTTTTGTAAAGTGTGAAAGATCTTCTATACTTCTTGTAATACATAGAGTGTTGCCCCTAAAGTGAGGAAAAGATCCCAAAGAGGACAAATCAAAAGATCCCAAAGAGGACAAAATCAAAAGATCCCAAAGAGGACAAATGAGAGATAAATAGAAAGAGCCATTGAGGCCACACAAAAAAAATAAAAAAAATACAAAAAAGAGAAAAATAAATAAAAAGAGAGAAGGGGGCACACTACTATTTCTTTTTGAGAGATCCACACTCGTACTCCATCTTATACTTTGTACTCCATAGAGATTATCATTTATGCATATAGCTATGTGGGGACCTTTACACTATACAATTTGGCTTGTATATTCCAATGATGAGCCTCCTCAAAAGAGCTCTAGGTCTTCTTGATCAAGCAAGTTGGATGCACCCCCACTAGTTCCATTGGAGAGCTTACCTTAGCTCATATGTGCATCCGTTGCATGGCAATCCCTACTCCTCGCATCATATCTATCATTTGGCTTTCTCTCGCCGATGATTGTCCTCATTGATGTGAGCCTTTCACAACTTTTTTGTCTTCCCCCTCTATAATTTTTCTCTTTGCCATCCTAAGTGTCGACTTTCTTGCTTACGCTCATCCATTGCATGAGTGCTCAAAATATCGAAAGGGAGTGGATAATTTTGACTTGTACCTGGCTGCCGGTCTGGGGATGAGTCAAGATAAGATTCCAAAGAAGACCAAGTGTGAAACTTTAGTAGATTAAGTTCTCAACAATAGAAAAACTATGTTTTACTCTCATATATCCCTATCCCCTTTCTTGCACGCAAACACCATTTGGATACATCCGAGTCACGGACAGCGAGAGCTCTTGCACCTTTATGTTCTTATGTTACTTGTTACAATGCTAATATAGACTCTTGCTTGTTATGACTTGAATTGGATTACATGCCTTGATTGCTTTACTTAAAAGTTCTTATATGGTTAATAGCATGTCACCACAGAAATTATGCTTGTTATCATTTACCTACTCGAGGACGAGCAGGAATTAAGCTTGGGGATGTTGATACGTCCAAAACGTATCTATAATTTCGGCTTGCCCCATGCCTCTTTTGTGTGATACTGCTATGATATTTATGCACTTCCATACACTTTTGACCATATTTGGACTAACCTATTAACTCAGTGCACTCCAGTGCCAGTTTCTGTTTTCTGTTGTTTTTGTATTTCAGGTTTTCCCATTACTTAAATTGCCAGAAAATTTTTGGGAAAAATATATAAAAAATCAGCGCTCCAGAAGCTTCCATACGGTAGAAGTAGGGCCAGAGGGGCTCCAAGCGCCCTGTGGGGGCGGCTCCCCTCCTGGCCGCGCCGGGGGGGTGCCTGGGCCCCCCTGACCTCCCCTGGTGCCCCCCTTTGGCATATATTTACACCGCGTCCCGAAACCCTCGAGGACGGAACCCTTTTTCGCGATCTCATCTCTGTTCCGCCGCCGCCACGCTTCCAAGATCGGGAGCACCAGGAGAACTCTTCCCAGCACCCTGTCGAAGGGGAGAACCACCACCCAGAGCTTCTCCACCACCATGGACGCTTCCCGGATGAGTTGTGAGTAGTCTCCCTTGGACCATGGGTCCATGACCAGTAGCTATGTGATGTTCTCCTCCCTCTTTGTTCTTCACCGATTAGACATCGTGAGCTGCCCTACATGATCGAGGCACATATGTAATCCTTATGCTGTTGCTATGCTGAGTTTGCTGGGATCTGATGGATTATGAGATTATGTTCAGATTTTGTGTGAGTAACATATTTGATTCACCTCTTTTATATTTATGTTCTTGAGTAATTCTTGCATGTTCTCCGTTGTTGTTTATTGCTTTGGCCAAGTAGTAGGTAGTAACTCCAAGAGGGAACGTTATGCTTGATTGTGGGTTCATGCCCCTCGATGACTACCTTGAGAGACAGAAACATGAGTCTTGGGGATGTGCTGTTGCCACTAGGGGGAAAACAACGGTGCTTGTACTTGAGGGTGCAAGGATTGTTTACTTTGAGTGGGACTCGCTACTTAATACCAACGAGATGTTCTGGATAGATATCTCAAGGTGGATGATTAGTAGTAGATGCAGATGGATTTCGGTCTACTTGCCTTGGTGTACCGCCCATGCTTTTGAGCCTCTACCTTTCTTTGCAGCATAGTTAGCATTGGTTTGCACACATAATCCTGTCAATTGCCCAGCTGTAATTTGTTTACCTCGCTTAGCTGTTTTATCGTCTTTTGGGAGAGAGACATCACTAGTGAACATCATGGAACCTCGGTCCATATTACCATCACTGATCACACCGCTATTTATTTCCTGTTCTTATTTCCTAGTTGCAGTAATACCTATCACTATTATCTCTTGCGTTTGATCCTTTGTAAACGACAAGGCCGGAGGGATTGACAACCTCTCTGTACTCGTTGGGACCAAAGTTATCTGTATCTGTGTGCAGGTCCTGTCAAGCGGAAGTTTCTGGCGCCCTTGACACCTTCTTGTCGACCCTCGGAGTCTCACGGTATTCGATCCTTGGTATCTTTGCCAAGGGAAAATTACTGCTACACTACATCTCAAACCTTCCACTTGGGGTAACCAACGAGGGGCGAGAAGCCATCAATATGATCTCTTCATACTACCGCAATCATTCGTTGGACTCCATTTGGTAGTGGTGGTCTGAACTAAATCTTCTCAAATCAAAGTCAATTCTAGCTTCTTCTTCTTCGTCAATGTTGTCTTCATGGGTCTTGTCTCATCAGCTGAGCAACTTGGTCACGGGGTTCAACATCTATTGAATTGAAGTAGAGAAGAGATAGAAATGAATAGAGAAGAGTACAGACCAACGGATATATAAGGAAGTGGTAAAATAGAGTTTTCTTCGTATGGTTTTCCATTTCCTAGTGGCCGCGTCCTACAGTCAGCGTGTGCTCTGATACCATCTTGTAGCGACCCGACCAAAATGGATCGAAGTCTCCGTGCTTAAGTGTCATCCCTGGATCGGTATGCTGACACACACAGTACTCGATGAATTATAACAGAGTTCAATCACACACTTTATTACATCGAGGTCCTCAAAAGAGTATTTATTACAATAATATGGCCAAAGGCCATCTGGATAAAATAACAGCGGAAGCATCAAAAGTAAAATGAGTCCATCAACTCCACGGCAAACTGAGTGCAGAACAACGACCTATCGCACCTTTACTCCTCGTCGGAAAACTCTGCAACATGAGACGTTGCAGCCGTGTAGGTCAGCACATGGAATATGCTGGCAATGTCACACCATAGAATAATAATAATGAAAAATACTATCTCTATACGCAAATTTAGCTGGTGGAGGCTCTAAGTTTAATTTTTGCATAAAGCCAATTTTACCCTACAACAAAGGAATACATTTTTATATACTACTAAGTTAAAAATGCCATTATTGAGAAGGTTCCTCCAACTCAATCCCAAAATTCTCAAGTTATTAGTAACCCACTAATTTCATTAAATAGAGTGATGAGATCAACCAATAATTCACTTCCAGATACTCAAGTTGTCCATAACCGGGGACACGGCTAATCATGATTAGTTTGTACACTCTGCAGAGGTTTGCGCACTTTTCCCCACAAGACTAGACCACCTCCATGATCGGAAGATCGAGACATAGTCTTTCTGAAGTATTTCCTCCAAACCCTGGGTAGACTGGTACACCTACTTTCCCCTACATCAGCTAGTCTACCACGGAAAGAGGTCACACAACTTACTCAACCATGCCAGAGCCCTAATGGCTTGTGGCTGCACACGAAAATTTCTAGGCATGAAATATCTTATGATCCCTTTGAGCCTGGGTGGAGGACCTAGGGTAATCACACGGGTACTCCGGGATTCCCCTTGGGCAAGCACTGGTTTCTCCAGGTGCCCCAAACAATCCACCCAGATGTGTATTAAAGTTGCCACCTTATGTTGTCCCAAAATTATTATCTCTCGCAACTTGCATGTATCACACATACCAATCCCCGACTACGAGCATGGCTAAGCAATATATAACATAACGAATATTCCCGCGGTGATCAAAGGCCATAGGTTCCTACCACATAAACTACATAGCATATCCAGATGTTCCCAATCCTACTAATGCAATATTTGAGGGTGAAACTAATGCATAGTAAAAACTGGGTATTGAAAATTTATGATCAAAGTGTGAACTTGCCTTGCTGACGTTCATTGAACTCTAGAGATTCGTAGTAGTAAGCTTCACACTCTGGATGATCTAGCGTAAGCAAGCAATAACATACATAAGCATACAAGCAAAGAATCAAAAAGAAAACGAATAAAAGATTTCGAAAAACTCCAAAAAAACCAAAATAATGTTTCTATACAGAATGAAATTTTCACAGCAACAAAAATAAATGGTTTTGGTTTTAACAGAAGGTACATGTCACAAGCTTCGATTTGCAAAAAGAATCGCCCAAAAGGGAGTTACGAAACTCAAGTTATGGCCTAACGAAGTTTGAATTCAGATCTGCTTGAATTCAAATTTTAAAATTTTCAAAAATATTTTTCGTTTGGTTCTCTGGATAGAGGATATTTCTACGAACCCGTAGGAAAAAGAATCAATTAAATCGGATCTATAGACTAAAAGATATACTAGAAACAAGATTCGGTAAAGAATCTGAATTGAAAAAAAAAATTTCCTGAAAAAAAAATTTATCTGCCAGCGACAAGTGGCGCTCCTTGATTGGTTTGCTGCGGGTTTGGAGAGGACGTTCGCTAACTAAAGGTTTCGGTAGCATCGGCTTATTAAAAAAAACTGATTGTCCGGTTCAAAGTAAACCAGAAAAACCGATCTTAAAAAAAAGAAAAAAAAACCAAAACGTATTTTTTTAACTGAACGAACATGTGTTCGTTCAACTTACAGAGAAGAACGAGCGTGGGCGGCGGCTCTGCCGTGGTGGTGGCAGCGGCTCCGGCGATCGTGGGTAGAGGCGGAGGTGTCTAGGGGATGCGGTGGATACTGGCTCGTCCGGTGGTGGAGTTAGTGAAGATCGGAGGCGACGAACGGCGACGGAACGAAGCGGAGAAGCTTGGTGCTCCGGATGCTCTGGTGAAGACAACGAGTTTGGTACGGCCTCTGTAGATGGAGAGAGATCACAAAACCTTGTCAAAACGAAGATAGGGATCAAGAGAAGTCGGAACCCAAAAGGATAGGGCTCGGGATGGCTCACCGGCGTCGGAAACTGACGATGAACTGGAGCTTCTGCTGCGAGATTGGAACGTCGAGTACGTGTTGTAGGGGTGGACTTGGCGAGGGATTTTTGTCTGAATCGGTCGAGGAGGGTCATGTCTATTTATACGACATCTTCCTTGGAAGTGAAACGGACTGGAGAATTGATTTCATGAATTGGAAACGAAGGGGCCTCGGGTGTATGCGTACGTTTCTCTATTTGTCCGTTCGTGGGAGGAAGAAGAAGAAAGAAAGAAAAACTGCGGGGTCCAGGCGTCAGGGAAGGGAGAGAGTCAACGAGGGAGAGAGTTACGTGAGGGAGGGAGTGCACGAGCGAGGGATCAGGCGTGGGGGCGCTCGCCTTTTTTTATAACTGGGCACAGCGGCCTCTGGTCGTCCGCCTCTGGACAGGAGCGATCGCCTGGTTGGGCCATTGCCTCGATAGCAAGTGGCTGGCCGTGTTTTTTTTAATTAGACAGCGAGACAAAAAAAATTAAAGATAGAAAATAAAAATATTTTTATATAGGACATATATATATATATCAAAAAATCAGAAAAATAAATCCTACATGATGAACTATTTTTCAGAGGCTAAATAAAAACTTTATAAAAAACATTTTTCTAAAAATCCAAATGAAACTCAAATTTGAATTCAAAACTTTCGGCATTGTTTTTCTTCTGACTTTTTGGGGTGTCATGTTAGCTCCTCTCATACTTTTGAACAAGTATATCGTCAGGGATTTTTGAAATAAATTTCAATTGCCAAGTAGAATTCAAAGTCAGATAAAATTCAAATGCCTCTGAAATTTCCAGATGACACTCAAATGAAAAAAAATGCATAGATGCTTAGCTAATAATTGTAAAACATTCCAAATTGAAGATTTGGGATGTTACACTTAAGGTGTTATTCTAGTACGAACTCTATGATAGATTAAACGTTACTACGGACTCTTGAATAGATCGATCAGAAAGAATAACTTTGAGGTGGTTTCGTACCCTACCATAATCTCTTCATTTGTTCTCCGCTATTAGTTACTTTGGAGTGACTCTTTGTTGCATGTTCAGGGCTAGTAATATGATCCAATTATGTTATCCTTGTTGAGAGAACTTGCACTAGTGAAAGTATGAACCCTAGGCCTTGCCTACTATCATTGCAACACCGTTTATGCTCACGTTTACCACTTGCTACCTTGCTGTTTTTATATTTTCTTATTAGAAAAACCTATATCTACCATCCATGCTGCACCTGTATCACTATCTCTTCGCCGAACTAGTGCACCTATACAATTTAACATTGTATTGGGTGTGTTGGGGACACAAGAGACTCTTTGTTATTTGGTTGCAGGGTTGTTTGAGAGAGACCATCTACATCGTACGACTCCCATGGATTGATAAACCTTAGGTCATCCACTTGAGGGAAATTTGCTACTATCCTACAAACCTCTGCACTTGGAGGCCTAACAACGTCTACAAGAAGAAGGGTGCGTAGTAGACATCACATGTGAATCAGTTTCTAGTGTAGCTATCTCGCCAACTGGGATTAAAGCCTCCGGCTCCGAGGAGCCCATATGGAGACACCGGGAAGTGTGTAGGCACACCTTGAGTTTTGCGAATACGCATGTTTGGCTTAATGGACTAATAATGAAAATTATATATAGATAGTAGATAAACAATATTACTAATTAAGAATAAAGGAAGAAAGACAGAGAGGACGTTTTTTTGTGCGTGGATAGCACATCTATTCGATTTGACGATGCACAATGTTTCTGTCATAGCTTCCTTTTTCCTTGTGTAACTCACATAAAAAATCTAGGAGTTACTCGGTGGCACCACCAATTTTACTTTCATATTTCCTTGTGGGTTCCATAGGCAAGAGAGGTACATGACATGATCCTTTTCGGGCTCAACGTACAAGACACGCTTGGCCTTCTTTTGATCATAACTTTCATGGCCGGTCCAGATATTACCGCGATGGCTGTTCATATAATATTTTTCTAGTTATTAGGACTCGTTCTCGTCTTTCTAAGTAAGTATCATTGTTAATTTTCTATTACCTATATGATATGTATTCGTCCTGACCTTTCTCGAGTAACAAGCATGTAACGACCCGAATCTGATAAGATTCGATGTCTCTGTGCTTACCGTGCTAGTCCCTGGATCGACTCGCTAGCACACACAGTACATAAGAATATCCAATAACAAGTGCATCATTTACTATAACGTATGATCCAGAAAATACAAAGTATTACAAACTGAGTAGCACATAGCTAACTTTATTCAATAACAGCGGAAATGTAGCATAATAAACTATGAGTCCATCAATGCCCACTGGAGAAAATGTTGAGTGAAGACTCGCGACCCTACTGTATCTCAATGATCATCTGAAAAACCCGCAACATGATAAGTTGCAGCCACAAAGGGTCAATACATTGAATGTATTGGCAAATCACACAATATGATATAGCAAACCTACATCCACAAGCAAAGTATGACAAACACAACACTCAAGTTAAATTGGAGAAGAAAGTCTTCACCTACCTCCACTAAATGAACTCATAATCGTTCCAATATATTCGGCCAAGATAACCCAAAGATTCTAATAAACATGACAAGAACTTCAAAAAGGGTCTCAAGTGCGCTCTGTCAGTGGCGCATTCTCTAGGAACAATAGAGCGCTCTGCCAAGGACGCATCCACCTGATTTCTGTTCCGAAACTATACCTCGCCTCAAGTGCGCTCTGTCAATGGCGCATTCTCTAGGGACAATAGAGCGCTCTGCCAGTGACGCATTCACCTGGTTAATAATCCCGAGCCTACAGCTCGAAACACTCACCACTTTCATGGATCACCCGACACATGCCCGCGTCTACCATATCAAGTTGATCACACCATCACATATAACACAATCAACAACCAAACATGGCAACACGGGATACACATATCAAGCCAAACATTTATCATAACATGAAACCACACTTGCATAGCAGAATATAGGATGAGCAAAACCAAAAATGCAAACTTGCCTGGAATGGTGTTGAAGTACTCTAACGCTTAATTCTGATTCGCTTGACACTCCGGACAATCTATACGATAACGAAGGTACCGATAAATAAACCGTACTCACATAGCTCAGAATAAAGTAAACAACGAAGAATTCAAATAAAACTCAACTAACAAAACATATCAGTAGGTAAATAATATCTACATGATAGTAGTATCACAATGCAAAAAGAATCAACTGATTTGGATCTACGGTTTAAAAGATACGCCCTTCGGAAGTTTGAATTCAAATTTGAGCAAATTCAAATTTAAACAGTGCAAACATTTGAAAATTTTGGTTCTGCAATATTCTCCTGGTCTCTACGAGTACACAGGAAAAAGAATCGGTGAATTTGGAGTTATAGGCTAAAAGATATACTTAAATGAACATTTGATATAGAATCTGTCAAAGGAATATTGTGTCAAACTAGGTTCCTGGAAGAACTGCTACGGCAGCTGTGGACGAGCCACGTGGTGCGAGTGGATTGGCTCGAGGGTGTTTGCTTTTCTGACTAATTGACGAACAGTTGCTGTTTAGAGAGAAACGGTTCGGGGAAAAAAATGACAGATCTAATCTGAGCGATCCATCATGGATTGGACGAACAACAAGGACTCACCGGAAAACAGAGTCTGGGGGGGCGCCGGAGCTGAAGAACAACGGCGAGGCGGCGCGGTGGTGATGTGGTCAACGGCCACAGAGGGTCACCGGTGACAGAGGTACGACAGGGAGTATACTCAGTGCGTCGGGGAAAATTTCGCGTGGCTCCCCGTAGAGTGGGGCGTGCTCCTGTTGCTGCTGCGTCCGATGGTGCTCCGGTGGAACTCCGGTGGCTCGGTCTTGCTCACAAGCTCGACCCGCTGATGTTTTGGCCAGAAAATCAAGTCAGGGATATGCGGGGTAATTCAGAAGAAGAAAATAGCAACGAAAGGTCTCGGGGTGCTCTCACGGTGACGAAATCGACCGACGAAGAAGCTTCAGCGGCGGCGCTCACCGGCGAGATTGGATCCTCTGGTCCAGGCGAGATAGGGCACGGGAGTCCAAGATTTTTCCAAAAATAGGTCGAGGAGAGATTGGGAAGAATACATATAGGGTCGGGCGTGGGAAAAAGGTCCAGAACAGCTCGAATCGATCGAGGATTTGGATCCGGAGACGAACTCGTGTGCGTGCAGGAAACTGGGCGAGGGGAAGGAGATGACAGGTGGGCTCCGCTCGTCAGCGACAGAGGGGAGAAAAAAGAAAAAGAAAATGAAAGGAGGAGTGCGGTGCTGGTGGGCTGCTCGCTAAACCAAAATGGGCCGGCCTGCCGCGCTGGGCTGCTCGCGCGGGGCGAGGGACGGAGTTGGGCTGCGGCAGTGCGGGGTGTTTGGTGGGTGGCGGCACTGGCTGGCTAGCCTGGCCTGGCCGGCTTTTTTTTAAACAACTGACACAGAAAGAAAACTAAATAAAATAAAACACCAGTATAAAATTATAAATAAAAAAATACATATAGACATAGTAAAATCAAACTACTATTATAAAATATAGAAACACTAGTTCCACCCATAATGCAATTTTGTAAAATCATTTGTATGCAATGGGCTACTCAAACAGCAAAATAACACACAAATAAAATAATTTTGAGATTATGAAATATACAATAACATACAAGAAGAACTAGAACATTATTCTAGACAGTATGAACATTTTTAAAACCCAAATACACAAAAGTATATTCTATGCAATGCAAGCATACAAAGAGCATTATAACAACTATCAAACTTTTGAGTTTCAACAACTCCAAAATATTTTCAATATTTAGAAAATTCAAAATATTAATAGAAAACATGATGCGAAGGAATGATCCTATTAACATTCCAAATTCGAGAAATTTGGGATGTTACAAATCTAGCCCCCTTAGAATGAATCTCGTCCTCGAGATTCGAGTTGGCTAGCAGGGTTAAAGATGGGAACTTGACATAATCCATATTCCAAAATATCGAGGCTGACTCATTGCATATTTTCAAATCTCCCTTGACATGACTAAATATGATGCATCAATACCGAAAAAAAACGGTCACAATACTTGATCTTGATTAAGAATCTTACCAAAGAGTGATGCATTATCTGGTCTTCCTACCCTCGTGTGATTCATATCTCCACTCTTGAAGTGATCATTCTCCTTCTCTCTAGAATTTCCATTGTCATGATTCATGCTCTTTAGCTCAGGACAGTTTGTTGAATAGTGTCCTGGGTTTCTGCATCTGTAGCAAAGTAACTGGCTAAGGTCCTTCTTTGGGGGCGTCGAATGGTCGTGGTCGTTGTTGCCATTCTTCTGACCATTGTGGTTGTGTCCATTGTTGTTGTGATGATTATGCCCATCATGGTTATGACCATTATAAATGTCCACTTCATAATCATAGTACTCAGAAGATGCAGACGAATTATGGTACTTCCATGGTCCTCCAGAGTTGAACTCTGTGTCCCTTCCCTTTCTCTTGCGGTTCTCCACCTGTTGAAACTTTCCTTCAAGTACAATAGCCTTATCAATAAGCTCCTGACAATTGTCGAATGTTGCCACTGTCAACTGAATACTCAACTCATCATCCAGTCCTTCAAGAAACTTCTCCTGTCTAGCTGCATCTGTATTAACATCATTAGGGGCATAGCGTGCAAGATTATTGAATTCCTCCACATATGCATTCACAGTGCGACCTCCCTGACGCAAGCTGCGGAACTCCTTCTTCTTCAGACTCATGGCACCAGCAGACACATGTGCGGCGCGAAAACCTGCCTGAAATTGTGCCCAAGTGATACTAGCAATAGGATAAGTGACCAAGTAATTGTCCCACCATGCTGCGGCTGGTCCTTCTAACAAATGCGAGGAAAACCGCACTCTCTCTGCATCATTGCAATCAACTGTCTCCAAATTCCTATTAACTGAGCGGAGCCAATCATCAGCCACAATAGGTTCAGGGGTACTAGAAAACCTCTGAGGATTCAACTTCAAGAAACGAGTAAGGGCATCAACTGGGGGTGGTGGTGGATTATTGTTGTTGTTGTTCTGGTTCTGAACAAGTAACTGGATCAACTGAGTTTGTCCCTGAAGTAACTGTTGCATATACTGAGGTATGTCATTGTTGTTGTTGTCTCCTGAACCACTGCCTCTAGAGTTACGCCTCGGCGGCATCTGATGGGTAAGGAGTGGTGAGATATAGACAGAATTAGGTCTAAGGGAAACACTACCCATATGCTCATGCTAGCAACTAAGACTACAACAAGAACAAAAACAAACACTAAATTCACACCAGTCACACAAGTCACCAAAACTATCCTAAATTAATCACATCAAAAGTGCACATAAGATAAATCAAAGCACCCAATTGCGTAACACAAACAATCCATGAAATATGACAACACAGGAAACAATAACCAACTAAACATATAACATATCACACAACACAAGCAAAACCTACACGTAAGGTCATATCCACAAGAGATATGATCTCATCATACTACCGCAAATCGTTCATCAGACACAAATTAGTAATGGTGGTCTGCTAACTAAATCTCCTTAAATAACATTAATATAATTCCAGGGGTCATCTATATTTGAAAAAGTAAAGATATGAGTAACAGGGTATGAACTAACAAGTAGACAACAAGTTGTAAAGTAAGTTTTTCACTCCTATGGCTTTTCTAATCCATTTTCTAGGGTCACGACCTACAGTCAACACACTGCTCTGATACCATCTGTAACGACCCGAATCTGATAAGATTCGATGTCTCTGTGCTTACCGTGCTAGTCCCTGGATCGACTCGCTAGCACACACAGTACATAAGAATATCAAATAACAAGTGCATCATTTACTATAACATATGATCCAGAAAATACAAAGTATTACAAACTGAGTAGCACATAGCTAACTTTATTCAATAAAAGCGAAAATGTAGCATAATAAACTATGAGTCCATCAATGCCCACTGGAGAAAATGTTGAGTGAAGACTCGCGACCCTACTGTATCTCAATGATCATCTGAAAAACCTGCAACATGATAAGTTGCAGCCACAAAGGGTCAATACATTGAATGTATTCGCAAATCACACAATATGATATAGCAAACCTACATCCACAAGCAAAGTATGACAAACACAACACTCAAGTTAAATTGGAGAAGAAAGTCTTCACCTACCTCCACTAAATGAACTCATAATCGTTCCAATATATTCGGCCAAGATAACCCAAAGATTCTAATAAACATGACAAGAACTTCAAAAAGGGTCTCAAGTGCGCTCTGTCAGTGGCGCATTCTCTAGGAACAATAGAGCGCTCTGCCAAGGACGCATCCACCTGATTTATGTTCCGAAAACTATACCTCGCCTCAAGTGCGCTCTGTCAATGGCGCATTCTCTAGGGACAATAGAGCGCTCTGCCAGTGACGCATTCACCTGGTTAATAATCCCGAGCCTACAGCTCGAAACACTCACCACTTTCATGGATCACCCGACACATGCCCGCGTCTACCATATCAAGTTGATCACACCATCACATATAACACAATCAACAACCAAACATGGCAACACGGGATACACATATCAAGCCAAACATTTATCATAACATGAAACCACACTTGCATAGCAGAATATAGGATGAGCAAAACCAAAAATGCAAACTTGCCTGGAATGGTGTTGAAGTACTCTAACGCTTAATTCTGATTCGCTTGACACTCCGGACAATCTATAAGATAACGAAGGTACCGATAAATAAACCGTACTCACATAGCTCAGAATAAAGTAAACAACGAAGAATTCAAATAAAACTCAACTAACAAAACATATCAGTAGGTAAATAATATCTACATGATACTAGTATCACAATGCAAAAAGAATCAACTGATTTGGATCTACGGTTTAAAAGATACGCCCTTTGGAAGTTTGAATTCAAATTTGAGCAAATTCAAATTTAAACAGTGCAAACATATGAAAATTTTGGTTCTGCAATATTCTCCTGGTCTCTACGAGTACACAGGAAAAAGAATCGGTGAATTTGGAGTTATAGGCTAAAAGATATACTTAAATGAACATTTGATATAGAATCTGTCAAAGGAATATTGTGTCAAACTAGGTTCCTGGAAGAACTGCTACGGCAGCTGTGGACGAGCCACGTGGTGCGAGTGGATTGGCTCGAGGGTGTTTGCTTTTCTGACTAATTGACGAACAGTTGCTGTTTAGAGATAAACGGTTCGGGGAAAAAAATGACAGATCTAATCTGAGCGATCCATCATGGATTGGACGAACAACAAGGACTCACCGGAAAACAGAGTCTGGGGGGCGCCGGAGCTGAAGAACAACGGCGAGGCAGAGCGGTGGTGATGTGGTCAACGGCCACAGAGGGTCACCGGTGACAGAGGTACGACAGGGAGTATACTCAGTGCGTCGGGGAAAATTTCGCGTGGCTCCCCGTAGAGTGGGGCGTGCTCCTGTTGCTGCTGCGTCCGATGGTGCTCCGGTGGAACTCCGGTGGCTCGGTCTTGCTCACAAGCTCGACCCGCTGATGTTTTGGCCAGAAAACCAAGTCAGGGATATGCGGGGAAATTCAGAAGAAGAAAATAGCAACGAAAGGTCTCGGGGTGCTCTCACGGTGACGAAATCGACCGACGAAGAAGCTTCAGCGGCGGCGCTCACCGGCGAGATTGGATCCTCTGGTCCAGGCGAGATAGGGCACGGGAGTCCAAGATTTTTCCAAAAATAGGTCGAGGAGAGATTAGGAAGAATACATATAGGGTCGGGCATGGGAAAAAGGTCCAGAACAGCTCGAATCGATCGAGGATTTGGATCCGGAGACGAACTCGTGTGCGTGCAGGAAACTGGGCGAGGGGAAGGAGATGACAGGTGGGCTCCGCTCGTCAGCGACAGAGGGGAGAAAAAAGAAAAAGAAAATGAAAGGAGGAGTGCGGTGCTGGTGGGCTGCTCGCTACACCAAAATGGGCCGGCCTGCCGCGCTGGGCTGCTCGCGCGGGGCGAGGGACGGAGTTGGGCTGCGGCTGTGCGGGGTGTTTGGTGGGCTGCGGCACTGGCTGGCTAGCTTGGCCTGGCCGGCTTTTTTTTAAGCAACCGACAAAGAAAGAAAACTAAATAAAATAAAACCCCAGTATAAAATTATAAATAAAAAAATACATATAGACATAGTAAAATCAAACTACTATTATAAAATATAGAAACACTAGTTCCACCCATAATGCAATTTTGTAAAATCATTTGTATGCAATGGGCTACTCAAACAGCAAAATAACACACAAATAAAATAATTTTGAGATTATGAAATATACAATAACATACCAGAAGAACTAGAACATTATTCTAGACAGTATGAACATTTTTAAAACCCAAATACACAAAAGTATATTCTATGCAATGCAAGCATACAAAGAGCATTATAACAACTATCAAACTTTTGAGTTTCAACAACTCCAAAATATTTTCAATATTCAGAAAATTCAAAATATTAATAGAAAACATGATGCGAAGGAATGATCCTATTAACATTCCAAATTCGAGAAATTTGGGATGTTACAAAGCATTGGTTACCTATCGTGATAAATGGCAGATAGTGGAAAGTTTCCTCTTGAATGTCTAACCAAGGAGGTAAGGGAAAGGAAGTCAGTCACTCGACAAACATTGCAAAAAACAAAAAGACATCTTTTTACCAACCATTCATGTGGTTGCTCGTCAAACTTATTTTTGTGTTTCATCCACAAAAAATGGTGCACACACAATCATGTGGAAATGAAGTGGACATGACAGTACGATCATGTTTTTTTTCTATCTCCATATTTTCCAAGTGCTACAAATAAAATATTCCTAAATAATACCTTCCACTGGTCACTTTAGATGTACAGGATGTGTCTTCCAATGGAGAGTACGAGGCGGCAGAGAGGTGCAATCGGCATGCTGTTGAAAGGGGGAACTTAAGTAGGTACACAATGGAAAGAAGCTTTCAACTATTACGGGGTTCATTGGACATCCACAAACATTGCCTCTCGAAACCATACCAGTCTTCCCAGAAAGATGGATCATCCATCCCTGCCTGGAGCATGTGGTGTAGGTGCCCATCGGGGCACCATGCATGCTCTTTAGAGATGCCATGCATGTGTCGCCATCAGTGTTGATGGGTGTGAAATAGTGGCCCTCTTCCTCCTGCAACTCATCATATGCAAACATGTCCAGTGGCTCAGGGAGATGTAGGAGACATTTAGTCCTAGCCATTCCCATGGCAAGTCTTCCTACATGAGCAAGCTACATGGCAATCTAATGGGGGAAAACAAAGGCATTCACTACAGTGGCAGCTCCTTTCCGACACAAACCGACACAATCACGATATGCTTTTGAATGTGAATCCGTTTCCAGTGTAGCAATCTTTCCCATTGGGATTCTAGCCTCCGGCTGAGACAAACCCATTTGAATACACCGGGAGCTACCTGGACGAAGAAGGAAACTCATATATAAATAGTAGATTAACAATATTACTAGATAAGGGCGAAGGAAGAGAGATAGAGAGGATATTTTTTTGGTGATGGATCCCACATATATGCGTTTTGGCAGGGTAGAATCATTGTGTATAGTTTCATTTTTATTTGTGGCCCCCATGTGTAACTAACATAACCCGTCTTGAAGTTACGCAGTGCCATCACCCATTGAACTTTACTTTTTTCCTTGTTGGTCCCACGTGTAACTGAAGTAACCCACCTAGTAAGTACCCAGAGGCTAGATAGGTACACAATCATCCTTTCGAAGCTCGGCATACAAGACACGCTTGGCCTTCTTATCGATCATTACTTCCATGGCCGGGCCGAGCGTAACCGCGATGGTGGTGGCAACTAATACAATTATTTTCTAGTAATTAGGGTTCTTTCTCGTCTTGCTAATTAAGTCTCGTTGATAATTTTCTATTAGCTATAAGATTGGTATGTCTCATGGTGTTTCTAGTAAGAAGGATTGGTTACCTATCGTGAACATAGATTGTGGCAAGTTTTCTCTTGAATATCTAACCTAAGAGGTAAAGAAAAGGAAGTCAGTCCCTCGACAAACATTGCAAGAAACAAATAGCCTAATTTAAACCGACAAGTCATGTGATTTTCCAAAGTAATTATTGTGTTTCATGCACAAAGAAAATGGTACACACACAATCAAGTGGAAATGAAGTGGACATGACACTACGATCATGTATTTTTTCTATCACTGTATTTTCCAAATGCTACAAATAAAATATTCCATAAATAAGACCTTCAACTTGTCACATCAGATGTACATGATGTATCTTAGAAGGGCTGAGAATGAGGCGGAAGAGAGGCGCAATCTGCATGCCGCGGAAAGGTAGAACTTATGTAGGGATACACTGGAAGAAGCTTTCAAGTATTACCATGGACATGGGGTACATTGGCCGTTGTCTACAAACGTTACCTCTGAGAACCCTACCGGTCTTCCAACAAAGACAGATCATCTATCGGTGCCCGGAGCATGTCGTGTGGGTGCCCATGGTGGCGCCATGCTCTTCAGAGATGCCATGCATGGGTCGTCATCAGTGGAGCCGGGTGTGAGACTATGGCCTTCTTCCTCCTCCAGCTCATACACAAACATGTCAAGCAGCTCAACGATCTGGGTAACTTTTGGTTCCAGCCATTCCCATGGCGAATCATCCTACACGAGGATGGTGCATGACAATCTGTTGGGGGGAGGCATTCCCTATAGTGGCAGCTCCGTTGCAGAGAGAGACCGACACAATCATGGATTGCTTTTCAGGTGAATCAGTTTTTATTGTAGCCATCTCGCCCGCTGGGATTCTAGCCTCTGGCTTAGAGGAACCCATAACTGCCTAGGAACACATCGTTTTTCGCAAATACTCTTATTTGGCTTAAAGGACCTAGAATTATACTAATATATAGATAGCTGGTAAACTATATAACTAGATAAGGGCGAAGGAAGAGAGATACAGTGGTGTTTTGGGTGTGTGGATCCCACATCTATGCGATTCAGTAGGGCAGAATGTTTGTGTAGTAGTTTATTTTTGCTTGTGGATCCCGTTTGTAACTGACAAAATCCATCTAGCAGTTACCCATTAGCACCTCCCATTTTACTTTCCTTTTTCCTTGTGGGTCCCATGTGTAACTGACATAACCCATCTATAGAGTACCCAGAGTCCAGAGACATGGGTCTCCCTTATTTGGAACACGTATTATGATGGAGTAGTCCCCAAAGCAACAGTTTTATGTGGATCCTTTTGGTGGACGGATGTTTTTGAGCTTGCTGATTCTTTTAGAGCTATCTCATCTGCCATAGTTAACCAGGGAGATTATATATGTTTTGGTCTGACCGTTGGAAGCTGAATGACTCCACCAGGCCTCTCCGAGATAGATTGCCTCATTTATTCTCTTTTGTTAAAGATGATAAGATCTCTGCCATGGATTTATTGGACTCTAAGGATGTTGCTTCAATGTCCCACTTGCCAATTTCAAGCACAACTGCTCTTGAGCTACATCACCTGCATCACTAGATGACATCTATGCACAGAGATTCCTCAATGCCAGATGTGTGGACCTAGCCTTCCAAATCGGGATACTCAACAAAGAGTTACTATGCCATCATGCACACACACCTACCAATACTCCAGCGCTGTGTTTGGCTATGGAAAAGTTCTTGCACGATGAATGTCTAGGTTTTAGGATGGTTGTTTTTCTTTGATCGCTTGAACACAAGACATCTTCTCACTACAAGAAATATGTCAACTTGTGACCACCACTATTGGTCACTGAATGGTCACAAATTTCCATTTGTGACCTTTTTGTGACCAAAAACATAAGGTCAAAAGCTGGCCGTCATAAACTGACTATAGCGACCTTCTTTGTGAGAAGGTCATAGACGTTTATGACCAAAATATGCCTATTGTCGTGTTTTGGTCACTAGCAGCCTCCCCAGGCCACGTAGGCATCCAGCGTGGCAAGCTGATGTGGCACAAGATTCAGCCCGGTCCAATTCGGTTTTCTACTTGGGCCAAGCCCAACAATTCGGCCTTTTTAATATATATTTTTCCTGCTAGTTTTTGTAAGCTACTTGGGCCTGGACCAACAATTCAGCCTTTTATTTATTTCTGGGCCGTGGCCTTTTAACATTATTTGGGCTATTATATTTTGGAGCTGGACCCACCAATCAGATGGGTCCCACTTGTAATCATCTCACACATTGGGCCCATTTGACAGAAATTTCAAAACTGCTCAGATTATTTTCATAAGTGGGTCCCACGAGTCAGGTTTCCATTCCACACATTTTCAAATCACATACATAATCAATATTTCAGACCGAACAGTACAAATGTAGTTCATCAAATAACACTAAGTCTACTACAATTTGTACAGTCTATTACAACCCCAATATGCCTATTGTTACAATATTACAATATTTATAGTCTCGTCTTCAAACTTCGTAGAGACAACTCTTGCGGAGTAGGGCTACACTATACGGCTTCAAACTTCAAATTTCGTAGACCTGGAGCTCCTGTAAAAGAGTGAACACATAGGCTACCAGCATTAGAGTCGCTATTATTCCTGGACAATCGAAAAATTATATATTGAAAGAGATCTCATAGAAATGTAGATTTATGGACCAAATATATGATAAAGCAACAGATTCAACCAACTTCAAAGACCTATATGTTTGTGATGCATCTTCACAAAGTATAATATGATTCCAGGAGACCACAAGAGCATCAATCAGCAGCAGGTGTATAGCTAGCAAACTACTACTCCCTCCGTCCGGAAATACTTGTCATAAAAATGAATAAAAGAGGATGTATCTAGATGTATTTTAGTTCTAGATACATCCTCTTTTGTCCATTTTGATGACAAGTATTTTCGGACGGAGGGAGTGCTAGACATCATCGACACTTGAACCATAACATGTCCAGCAAGGAAACAAAAAATGGAACAAGTACCAATTTTGGATAACATGTCCAGGAAGGACATCCAATGGTTTCAGTCACATCCTAATAAACCAGCGGCACTCTAATACTAGTAATTACCAGCAGCAAATCAAATAGCCAGATGAATCACCAGCACTTGATCAACACAACAGTCGGCAAGGACTCAACCACGGCGCAAAAAGCATCGAAATCCTAACTAACCCATGAAACAGAGCATGGTTGTAGCATAGCAAAGGGAGGAGCTCACAGTGGTGGTTTGTGCAGCCGATGTCGAACAGCCTCCGCTCGTCGCTTGCGCGCACCATGCACCTTGGTTGGCCATGAAGCCAATGACACAATGCACCTTGGTTTGCTACTTCATCTCATGTTGAAATCAAGAATAGTTACAAAAACATGAGTACAATCAGTCTACAATCTTGATATAAGAATCCTAAGTACTCCAAATAAGAGTATATAAACAGGAGTATGCAAAGAGTATATAAACAATGAGCAAGTATCTATGCAAAGAGTATATAAAACAAAGCTAAACTCCAATTAATAGCATGCCAGCAGCAAATGCATAGGTTTAGTTCCAGTAAACTGTAAACGTCATCTAAACCATAGCTCGATGGAGAAACAATCATAGCTCTGTTCCGAAATTGACGGTCGAAATGCAGTCCCACTAAGACAGCAATGCAGTGAATCACCAATGGCATCTCACCAAAATCCACAATGCAGGTCAAATGGAGCCGATTCTTAAGTGTTTTGGTGCTTTTCTTGGGGTACAGCAACTTGTTCTAATCTCGTAGGCAAAGCCAGGCATCAAAACACAAGTAGTAAGCTAGTACTGCTAGGTTGCTAGCTAGCTGCATGTATACATCTAGTAGTAAGCAGTCACAAGTATACATCTAGGCTGCTAGCTAGCTGCATGTGATGCTACCCTCTTATCTTAAAACAAGAAAAACATTGGCAAATACTACTAATTACCAGCAGCAAATAAACCAGCATCAGTCTAATACTACTAATTACCAGCAGCAAATAAAATAGCCAGATTAGGCACCAGCAGTTGATCATCAACATAACATTCGTCAAGGACTCAACCACGGCGCAAAAAGCATCGAAATCCTAACTAACCCATGAAACAGAGCAAGGTTGTAGCATAGCAAAGGGAGGACCTCACAATGGTGGTTTGTGTAGCCAATGTCGAACAGCCTTCACTCATCGCTTGCGAGCACTATGCACCTTGGTTCCTTGCATACGGCCTCCTTTGAGTCTGTGAGAGAAAGAACACGGTGAAGGTTAGTATGCATCAAGGATGCTGCTGTTCTGGGTCAAGCTAAGTCAAGGCCATACGAGATTTTAGTCAACAAAAATTAACATGTGAACATCTTGCACAAACTATCATCATTTAGAATCAGAATTTAGAATACACTTGTTTTTATTCTTACTGCTTCATAATAAATCGACATAATCTGGGACAGTTCAAGAGATACAAGTGTGAAGTAAAATCGTCTCCAGTTCTAAAACAGGTTGCGCTTGCAATTACAGTATGAGAAGCACTAGGTAGTAAAACAGCGAGTAAAAAGCAAATTAGTTGCTATCTCACAGCAAAAGGTGGATAAATCAGTTGCCATCTCACAGCCTGAAGCATTTTCTTTTAGGATAGGAGATTTTATTTTACAGAAAAGAATACAATGCAATGGCTCAATGCCTGAAGCATTTTCTTTTAGGATAGGAGATTTTATTTTACAGAAAAGAATACAAGATGCCTCTGAACAGAAGCAAAGCAGGTCTAGAGCACCTATGTAAATGCTGCCCATACACTTGATTTAAGTCTTACTAGTCGGTAATAAATTTACATAATATGGGGCAGTTCAACAGACAAAAACGTGAAGCAAATAGCATCTTCAGTTCGGCAACAGGATGTACTTACAGTATGAGCAGCACTAGACAGTAAAAACAGAGGGTAAAAGACAAATTAGTTGCTTTCACTCTTACTAGTTCGTAATAAATTGACATGATGTGTGACAGTTAAACAGATAAAAATGTGAAGCTAACATCATCTTCATTTCCGCAACAGGATGTACTTGCAGTTACAGTATGAGCGGCGCTAAGCGATAAGAACAGGCAGCGAGCAAAAGGCAAAATCAGTTGCTGTCTCACATCAAAAGATGGACAAAATCAGTTGCCATCTCGCAGCAAAAGGCAAATTAGCTTTGCAAGGGACGAAATTAGAAACCTTGTGCACGCAAAAATCACAAGAAACAGGTGCATTTATTTATTAGAAACATTTTCCCCAAAAGATTGGTACAGATCAAGCAAGGGAACGGGAAGAGATGGATACCTCGGCGCAGTCGTCGGCGTACTTGACCTCGGGGAGGTGGGCGAGGCGGCGGGACCTCCTCGGCGACGAAGGGACGGGGGTCGCCGCGTAGATGATACTGCGCCTCTTGTGCTTCTGCTCAGTCATGCGCAAACAACAAGAAAGGGAAACGCACGATTAATGGACGATTCGACGAACGGGGCGGCTGGAGCAGAAAGAGAAGGCGGCGAGGAGGGAGGGAGTTCACCATGGGGGAGGGGGTCTTGGGGGCATAGGTGGCGACGGCGGCAGAGAGGTGGCGCAGGTTGAGCGCCTCCATCTTGCGCTTGTTGTCCCCTGCGGCGGGAGGGACGTGTGCGGCAGCCCTGCGGCGGAGGGCGCCGACTAAGGCCTCCGGGACGTGCGGAGGAAGAGCGGCGGACGTCCTCCGGGAGGCGAGGAGGAGCGGGTGGTGGCGCGCGGGCGCGGGCGGCGGGGTCGGATCTGAATCGGGGATGGATGGGATCGGCGGGGTGGCGGCGGCGATGTGGAAGACGAGGGGAGAGGGTGCGCGTGAGGGAGAGGGAGCGCTAGGGTTCGTGGGGTGAGAGGGTGTGGGAGTTTTCTTTTTTCTTTTTGTTTTGAGACAAATAGGGGAGGGGTGAGGAAGAAAGGGCTGCCGTCGGATCCGAGAGCATCCAACGGTGTTTGAGCACGATCCGCGTGACATGTCCATGGACTAATCAGAACCCAGTATATGTTATGACCTTCTAAATTGGTCGCAATCGACTAAAAATAAGGTGTTGAATAATATTTTTTCAAAAAAAGGTGTTGAATCATAGAAACAGTTGTTGGGAAACGTAGTAATAATTCAAAATTTTCCTACGTGTAACCAAGATCAGTCTAGGAGATGCTAGCAACGAGAGAGAGGAAGTTTTCATTTTCTTTGGACGAAAAAATCATTTTCCATTTTTCTAGTGCCCAAAAGGAGGTTTTTTTGTGAAGGACCTCCCAAATAATTGTTGCAAAATTGGACCAAATCATTTTTTTTAAAATACTAGGCCATATTTGATGCACAATTGACCAAATGGTTGGGTGTAAAAAGTTTTGATCCACCTCTCGTGAAAAAGACAAATTTCCGCCGATTCAGCTGGAAGCGGGTCAAATTTGAACTGTAGCTACCTCATAGTTTGCTTTTTATTTTTTTCCAAAAATCATTTGTAGGTACATAAGTATCTATTTAATCAGAGAAACACCAAAAAAATTCCAAGATTCAACCACTAGCTAGGAACGGTCATTCCCGCCGTTTTGACCGCATTTTGAAACGGGCATAGAAAAATAAAAAAAAATCAAAAAATTGGAACACCTTCGCATTGTGTCATTATATATGACCAAGTTACCAGGAAAAATAATAAACTTGTAATACGGAAATTCTATTAAAAAAGTGTTCTCAGAAATGAGCTATCATGCGTGAAGATTCATGGCTTTCAAGCCAAATGATCAATCCTATGGCCACATTCATGGCATAGTTTGTTCAAATGATCTCATATTGTGCACAAGGGTGCATCTTGGAATGGCAAACAATGTTGCCTAAGGGAGTTTTCACTTTCTTTGGACGAAAAAATCATTTTCCATTTTTTGAGTGCCCAAAAGGAGGTTTTTTTGTGAAGGACCTCCCAAATAATTGTTGCAAAATTGGACCAAATCATTTTTATATAATACTAGGCCATATTTGATGCACAATTGACCAAATGGTTGGGTGTAAAAAGTTTTGATCCACCTCTCGTGAAAAAGACAAATTTCCACCGATTCAGCTGGAAGCGGGTCAAATTTGAACTGTAGCTACCTCGTAGTTTGCTTTTTATTTTTTCCAAAAATCATTTGTAGCTACATAAGTATCTATTTAATCAGAGAAACACCAAAAAAATTCCAAGATTCAACCACTAGCTAGTAACGGTCATTCCCGCCGTTTTGACCGCATTTTGAAACGGGCATAAAAAATTCAAAAAAAATCAAAAAATTGGAACCCCTTCGCATTGTGTCATTATATATGACCAAGTTACCAGGAAAAAATAATAAACTTGTAATACGGCAATTCTATTAAAAAAGTGTTCTCAGAAATGAGCTATCATGCGTGAAGATTCATGGCTTTCAAGCCAAATGATCAATCCTATGGCCACATTCATGGCATAGTTTGTTCAAATGATCTCATATTGTGCACAAGGGTGCATCTTGGAATGGCAAACAATGTTGCCTAAGGGAGTTTTCACTTTCTTTGGACGAAAAAATCATTTTCCATTTTTTGAGTGCCCAAAAGGAGGTTATTTTGTGAAGGACCTCCCAAATAATTGTTGCAAAATTGGACCAAATCATTTTTATAAAATACTAGGCCATATTTGATGCACAATTGACCAAATGGTTGGGTGTAAAAAGTATTGATCCACCTCTCGTGAAAAAGACAAATTTCCACCGATTCAGTTGGAAGCGGGTCAAATTTGAACTGCGGCTGCCTCATAGTTTGCTATTTATTTTTTCCAAAAATCATTTCTAGGTACATAAGTACCTATTTAATCATAAATACATGGTTTGGTGGCGATACGTCGAGGTTTGGGCGGTGGTCGAGGGCCCCAACTCTAGAGCGCGTAAACTCGCATGCCCGCTGCGTGGTCACCGCGTGACTGTGGCGTTGCCATGTGTTCTGGGCGGCCTAGGCATGTCTAGTGGGTTGGCCACTCCCCAGGTAGGTGCTAGGAAGAAAATTACAACATAAGATTCTCACGAGGAGACCGATCGATGCTCAAACATGAATTAGCAGCCAAGTGTTTGATTAGCGGTACGGAAAATGCACATGGCTAATGGGCGTGAGTTTTGGTTGAGGATGATCAGTCACTAAGAAGACCGTCTTCACAAATTTTCAGCTCAAAAGGAGGAGTCTAGGTGGTACTTGCTTTGCAAAGTACCACACTGGACATAAATACGAATGTTGAAGATGGGCTCAAAATAATGAATGGTTTGAGCTGGCATTTGGTGGAGGATAGTTATTTGGGCATACGAAAGCACTGTAGAAAATGGATACCATTTGGACATGCCAAAGTGGTACTTCGTTCACAAAGTGTTTTTTTGAACTGAATAGGAAAATGAATATTTTTGAATTATTTTTGAACTAGGCAAGGAAGGTTTTTTACATATTTGACGAAGATATGAACCAAAGAATTTATGAGATTTTTTGGGGAATTTTGGGAATGACAGAAATATAGGTTGCTTCACAACCTAGGGCAAAAACTGCCACATGGACATGACACATAGGCAAAACTGATGAGGTGGCGCCTAGTCGTAGAAACCCACCACAATTTTCAAGGTTATGACCATCTATATTGGTCATGAACAGCTAGAAATAAGGCAGCGAACTAGTGTTATCTGCTTTGTGACCATTTCGTGTAAGGAAATTATGACCTTTCTGACCAAAATGGTCGTTATAGTTTAGGGTTTGGAGCCCCCCGAACAGCTTTTGACCAATTGGTCTGAAATGGTCATAGATCTATGACCAATTCTTCCAGGGTCACTAACAAAAGGTCATAAGTTGACATATTTCTTGTAGTGTCTCCTTAGGAGGCACTGGAGGAAAGATCAAGATGAAAACTTATGTGTTCTTTGCCCCATACACTTGCATGAAGACATGATGCACCTTTTCTTCAATTGCAATTTTAGCCAATGGGTTTGATTTTACCTTCAGATTAATTAATCTAGGGGCCAGGATTTTACCTCCTACTTGCTGCGTGCTACGAGGAGTTTCCAACACCCTTTCTTCTTTGAATTTATGGTCACTACTGCCTAGTGCATTTGGACTACCAGGAATGGGAAGATCTTCAGACCAGAAAGGACATATTTTGGCATTTGGAGGAGTAAATTTGTACATGATATCTCCCTATTGTACCATACAGTGAGGGAGAAATTTAAACCTTTTTTTTGTCTTGGGTTAATAACCTACCTTAGCTTGTATCATAGGTAAGTAGGTAAGTCTTTGTATATTCCTTTTCTCCTTAGCCCACTTAGTAATATTTGGACTCCTCCTTTATTATTTGAATAAAAGATGTGGAGCTATTGCTTCACAGTAAATAGTAAAAAAACATCCTTTCCGGCCTTAGGGAACAACACACGATTGGCCTTCTTATCAATCATAACTTTCAAGGTCTGGCCGAGTGTAACCATGGTGGAAGTATCAACTAGTAGAATTATTTTTCTAATAATTAGGATTTTTCTTATCTTGCTAATTAAGTCTCATTGTTAATTTTCTATTTCCTACATGATTGGTATTCATCGGGATCTTCCTAGTAATAAAGGAAGTCTGTCACTCAACAAATATTGCGAAAAAATGGCCTAATTTAAACCAACAACTCATGTGGTTGTCCAGAAAAGTATTTTTTGTGATTCACGTTCAAAGAAAATGGTGCACATACGATCATGTATTTTTTCTATCAATGCGTTTTCCAAATGGTACAAATAAAATATTTCTTAAGTAAGACCTTCAACTAGTCACTTTAGATGTACATGATGTATCTTAGAAGGCCGAGAATGAGGCAAAAGAGAGGCGCAGTCTGAACGCCGCTGAAAGGTGGAAATAAGTAGGGATACACTTTACCCATGGGTACGGGTACCCGCGGATACCGTACCCGCATGGGCAGGGTATGGGAACAATTATATACCCAGGGGTAGTACCCATACCCTAACCGTTGAGTCATGGGTAGGGGACGTGTATAGCCTTTTACCCATGGGTATACCCATACCCTACAAATTTATATTGACATGTGAACCTTCCCCGTGATTCACAATTGTACCTATGTTAAAGTGGTGTTGTGAGCATGTGAATGTTCAACTTGTCACCAATTGTCAATTTGAATTAAGATAATTGTCAAGTACTCATCTATCTGCTATTGAGTTGAGATCTTTTTTTGATAAATATGCTATAGATGATTGTAAAACTTTGAATAACTTGTGTACTATTTGATCTACCCGTTGGGTATCCAGTGGGTATGGGTACCCGCCGGGTATGGGTACGGGTAATGTTTCATACCCGTGGGTACGGGTACGGGTAGAATTTTGTACCCATTTACTACATGGGTATGCATATGGTATTGCTCCACCTGCTCCATACTGTACCCATTGCCATCCTTAGACATGGGTTACATATCTCGGAACCCTACCAGTCTTCCCACAAAGACGGATCATCCATTGGTACCCGGAGCGTGCTGTGGGGTTGCCCATGGTGGCACCATGCTCCTCAAAGATGCCATGCATGGGTCGTCATCAACGTAGTCAGGTTTGAGACAGTGACCCTCTTCCTCCTCCATCTCATATGCAAACATGTCAAGCAACTCAGCGATGTGGGTAACAATTGGTTCCAGCCACTCTCGTGGTGAGTCATCCTACATGAGGATGATGCATGGCGATATGTTGGGGGCAAAAAAAGGTAGTCATGGTAGTGGCAGCTCCTTTGCAGACAGATACCGACACAATCGTTGTTGCTTTTGCATGTGCGTGTAGCCATCTTGACAACTGGGATTCCATAAGGAGACACCGAGAACAGCCTAGGAACACCTTGATTCTCTAATATACACTTATGTTGTTTAATCGACCTAGAATTAAACTTTTATTTGAACTATCAAGGACAGTAGGAAAAGCTCCTACTGACTTTGTATTAATTGTGAAGATTACAATTTCCACTCAATCCTAGACCTTATTTACAGGTAGCGACCAATATGGGTTGCCACATATCCATAGGGCTATGGGAGTGTGGCACACAAAGCGTTAAGTAAGAGCTTTGTCTAGGGAGTTGACAAAACTAGTTACAAAGTTTACTAGGGAGGGTAACCATATGGATCAGGAGGGCAAAGCCAGTTTTGAACTGATTCATCCAAGTAGCAGTCGTGGGGGGAACCCCCCTGAAGGTTTTATTGTTGCGTTCTTTCCATGTGCTCCACGCCGCTGCCATAAATATTTCCATGAACATAGGACGGCTCTGTCTCCTTCTCCCAGAGTGCATAATATGCAATCTGTTGCTACTGTCGCCTAGGAGATCCCTATGGTTGACCAGCATGTTTCACTGAAGGGACACTCAAAGAATAAGTGTTCAACTGTCTCGTCCGCTCCAAGTCTACAAGTGTTGCAATTCAACCCATTTCCCACGTTATAATGCCTTCTTTTGAGCATGTTTTTCGTATTCACTCTATCCGCTTGTAGGAGCCAAGTGAACACCTTTATTTTCATCGTGCATCTATATTTCTAGATAAAAAAAGCTTCATCTGCCACGACATCCCTGAAATAGTACTTGTAATATTTGCTTGATGAATAAGCAACAACCCAAGAGCAGACCCAAGTATCATTTTCAGCTATTTCTAGCACGACATCACGTGTAAGCTCTTCCATGTGCAAAACTTCTGCCCAAGCTTGCATGGAGAGCGGCATATGAAATCCATCCTAGATGTTGGTTATGAATAGGAAGACCAAAATCGAAGCATCCTCCATTTTTGTAAAAGATAATTCCAAGCGTGAGACAGTGGCCCTCTTCCTCCTGCAACTCGTATTCAAACATGTGAGGTGGCTCAAGGATGTGGATGTGGGAAACATTTGGTTCCAGCCATTCCCCTAGCGAGTCATCCTACATGGGCATGTTGCGTGGCAATCTATTGGGGGCAAATAAAGGCTTTCATAGTAGTGGCAGCTCATTTGCGGATAGCGGCTGACACTTTCGCAGGATGGTTTTGCATCTGAATCAGTTTCTAGTGTAGTTATCTCGCCCACTAGGATTCATGCCTCCGGCTCCGAGGAGACCATATGGAGACACTGGAAAGTGTGTAGGCACACTTTGAGTTTCGCGAATACGCATGTTTGGCATAATGGACCAATAATGAAAATTATATATAGATAGCAGATAAAAAGTATTATTAATTAAGGATAAAGGAAGAGAGACAGAGAGGATGGTTTTTTGGTGCGTGGACCGCACATCTATGCGATTTGACGATGCATAATGTTTTTGTCATAGTTTCCTTTTTCCTTGTCGGTTCCATTTGTAACTGACATAAAACATCTAGGAGTTACCCGGTGGCATCACCCATTTTACTTTCCTATTTCCTTGTGGGTCCCATGTGTAACTGACGTAACCCATCTAGCATGTATCCAGAGGCAAGCGAGGTATAGGACAACATCCTTTTCGGGCTCATCGTATAAGACACGCTTGGCCTTCTTATGGATCATAACTTTCATGGTCGGTCCAGGTGTTACCGCGATGGCCGTTGATATAAATATTTTTCTAGTTATTAGGACTTGTTCTCGTCTTTCTAAGTAAGTATCATTGTTAATTTTCTATTAGCTATATGATTGATATTCGTCCTAATATTTCTCAAGTAACAAGGATTGGTTACCTATCATGAGAAATGGTATATGGTGGGAAGTTTCCTCTTAAATATCTAACCAAGGAAGTAAGGGAAAGGAAGTCAGTCACTCGACAAACATTGCAAAAAACAAACAGACTAATTTTTACTAACAACTCATGTGGTTGTCCATCAAACTTATTTTTGTGTTTCACGCACAAAAAATGGTGCACAAACAATCATGTGGAAATGAAGTGGACATGACAGTACGATCATGTATTTTTTCTATCTCTGTTTTTTCCAAGTGCTACAAATAAAATATTCCCTAACTAATAACTTCCACTGGTCACTTTAGATGTACATGATGTATCTTTGAAGGGCGATAATGAGGTGGCAGAGAGGTGCAATCTGCATGCTGTTGAAAGGGGGAACTTAAGTAGGCACACAGTGGGAAAGAAGCTTTCAACTATTACCATGGACATGGGGTTCATTGGCTGTCCACAAACGTTGCCTCTCGGAACCCTACTAGTCTTCCCAGAAATATGGTCAACCATCCCTGCCTGGAGCATGTGGTGCGGATGCCCATGGTGGCACCATGCTCTTTAGAGATGCCATGCATGTGTCGTCATTAGTGCTGGCGGGTGTGAGATAGTGGCCCTCTTCCTCCTGCAACTCATATGCAAACATGTCATGTGGCTTAGGGATGTAGGAAACATTTGGCCCTAGCCATTCCCACGACGAGCCTTCCTACACGAGCATGCTACATGGCAATCTAATGGGGGAAAACAGAGGAATTCACATTAGTGACAGCTCCTTTGAAGATAGAGACCGACACAATCACGGGATGATTGTGAATGTGAATAATTTTCTAGTGTAGCCATCTTGCCCACTGGGATTCTAGCCCCCGGCTCAAACAAACCCATTTGAAGACATCGAGACCTACCTGGGCACACCTTGACTCTCGTGAATACGCTTGGTTGGCTTAATGGACGAAGAAGGAAACTTTTATATAGATAGCAGATGAACAATATTACTTGATAAGGGCGAAGGAAGAGAAACAGAGAGGATGTTCTTTTGGTGTGTGGATCCCACATATATGCGATTTGGCAGGGTAGAATATTTGTGTATTAGTATCGGTTTTCCTTGTTGGCCCCTTGTGTAACTAACATAACACGTCTAGAAGTTACGTAGTGCCATCACCCATTTAACTTTCCTTTTACCTTGTGGGTCCCACGTGCAACTGACATAACCCACCTAGTAAGTAACCGGAGGCTAGAGAGGTACACCAACATCCTTTCCAAGCTTGGCATACAAGACACTCTTGTCCTTCGAATCGATCATTACTTCCATGGTCGGGCCGAGTGTAACCGCGATGGTGGTGGCAGCTAAAACAAATATTTTCATAGTAATTAGTTCGTCTCGTCTTGCTAATTAAGTCTCATTGATAATTTTCTATTATCTATAAGATTGGTATTTTTATGGTGTTTCTAGTAAGAAGGATTTTTTACCTATCATTTTACATTGTAGATTGTGGCAAGTTTTCTCTTGAATATCTAACGTAGGAGGTAAAGAAAAAGGAAGTCAGTCCCTTGACAAACATTGCAAAAAACAAATAGCCTAATTTAAGCCGACAAGTCATGTGGTTGTCCATAGTAATTGTTGCGTCTCACGCACAAAGAAAAAATGGTGCACACACAATCAAGTGGAAATGAAGTGGAAATGACACTACGATCATGTATTTTTTCTATCACTATATTTTCCAAATGCTACAAATACAATATTCTCTAAATAAGACCTTCAACTCCTCACTTTAGATGTACAAGATGTATCTTAGAAGGGCTAAGAATGAGGCGGAAGAGAGGTCCAATCAGCATGCCGCTGAAAGGTAGAACTTAAGTAGGGATACACTGGAAGAAGTTTTCAAGTATTACCATGGACATGGGGTACATTGGCTGTTGTCCGTGAACGTTGCCTCTTAGAACCCTACCAGTCTTCTCACAGAGACGGATCATCTATGGGTGCCCAGAGCATATGGTGTGGGTGCCCATGGTGACGCCATGCTCTTCGGAGACGCCATGCATGGGTCGTCATCAGAGCAGCTGGGTGTGAGACTGTGTCCCTCTTCCTCCTCCAGCTCATATGCAAACATGCCAAGCAGCTCAATGATGTGGGTAACATTTGGTTCCAGCCATTCCCGTCGCGAGTCATCCTACATGAGCATGCCGCACGTCAATTGTTGGGGGGGGGGGAGGCATTCCCTATATTGGCAGCTCCTGTGCAGAGATAGACCGACAGAATCGCGGATTGCTTTTGCATGTGAATCAGTTTTTAGTGTAGCCATCTCGCCTACTGGGTTTTCAGCCTCTCGCTTAGAGGAACCATATGGAGACACCGATAACTGCCTAGGAACACCTCGATTCTCACAAATACGCATAATTGGCTTAATGGACCTAGAATTAAACTTATATATAGATAGCAGATAAATAATATAACTTGATAAGGGCGAAGGAAGAGTGATAAAGAGTTTTTTTGGGAGTGTGGATCCCACATCTATGCGATTCAGCGGGGTAGGATGTTTGTGTATCAGTTTATTTTTGCTTATGGGTCACATTCGTAACTGACATAACCCATCTAGTAGTTACCCAGTAGCACCACCCATTTTACTTTCCTTTTTCCTAGTGGGTCCCATGTGTAATTGACATAACCCATCTATAGTGTACACAGAGCCCAAAGACATGACAACATACTTTCCGGGCTTAACAAACAACACACGATTGGCATTCTTATCGATCATAACTTTCATGGTCAAGCCGAGTGTAACCGTGATGGTAGTGCCAACTGGTAGATTTATTTTTCTCATAATTAGCATTTGTTCTCATCCTGCTAATTAAGTCTCATTGTTAATTTCTATTACATATAGGATTGTTATTCATCGGCATCTTCCTAGTAATAAAGGAAGTCGATCACTCGACAAACATTGCAAAAACCAAATGGCCTAATTTAAACCAACAACTCTTGTGGTTATCATGAAAAGTAATTTTTGTGTTTCACGCACAAAGAAAAATGGTGCACACACGATCATGTATTATTTTCTATCAGTGCTACTCCAAATGCTAAGAATAAAATATTTCCTAAGTAATACTTTCAACTAGTCACTTTAGATGTACATGATATATCTTAGAAGGCCAAGAACGAGGCGAAAGAGAGGCGCAATCTGCATGCCGCTGAAAGGTGGAACTTAAGTAGGGTTACACTGGAAGAAGCTTTCAAGTATTACCATGGACAAGGGGTACATATCTCGGAACCCTACCAGTCTTCCCACAAAGATGGATTATCGATTGGTGCCCGAAGCATGTGATGTGGGTGCCCATGGTGGCACCATGCTCCTCAGAGATGCCATGCATGGGTCGTCATCAGCGCGGTGGGTGTGATACAGTGGCCCTCTTCCTCCTCCATCTCATATGCAAACATGTCAAGCAACTCAACAATGTGGATAATTTTGTTTTGTAACCATTCTCAAGGAGAATCATCCTACACGAGGATGGTGCATGGCAATATGTTGGGGGGCAAATAAATGCATTCACGATAGTGGCAGCTCCTTTGTAGACAGAGACTGAGACAATTGCCTATTGCTTTTGCATGTGAATTAGTTTTCACTGTAGCCATCTCGCCCACTGGGATTCGAGCCCCCAACTTAGAGGAACCCATATGGATACACCGGGAACTGCCTAGGAACACCTTGATTCTTGCGAATACACTTATTTGGTTTAATCAGCCTAGATTTTTTTTGAACTGTCAAGGATAATAGGAAAGGCTCCTACTGACTTTTGTATTAATTGTGAAGATTACAACATCCACTCCATTCTAGACCCTATTTATATGCAGCAACCAACATGGGTGGCCTCATATCCATAGGGCTATGTGGAGTGTGGCACACAAAGCATTAAGTAAGTGAGTACAGTAGAGCTTAGGCTAGGGAGTTGACAAAACTAGTTACAAAGTTACGAGGGAGGGTTTAACCCTATGGATCAGGAGGGCAAAGTAAGTTTTGAACCGACTATTCAAGTGGCAGTATTGGGGGCAACCCCCTTGAAGCTTTTATTGTTGTGTTCTTTCCATATCCTCCAAGCCGCTGCCATAAATATTTCCATGAACATAGGGTGGCTCAATCAGCTTCATCATGCATCCAGATTTCCAAATCCAACAAAAAGCTTCATCCGCCACGACATCCTTGAAATAGTACTTATAATATTTGCTTGATGAATAAGCATCACCCCAAGACCAGACCCAGGTATCATTTTCAGCTATTTCTAGCACGACATCACGTGTAAGCTCTTCCATGTGCAAAACTTCTGCCCTAGCTTGCATGGAAAGCGGCCTATGAAATCATTCCTATATTTGCTTATGGATAGGAAGACCGCAATCGAAGCATCCTCCATCTTGGTTAAAGAGAATGCAAGGGGATGAAATAGTTCCATTTTTGAGATAGTGGCCCTCTTCCTCCTGGAAATCATATTCAAACATGTGAAGTGGATCAAGGGTGTGGGAAACATTTGGTTCTAGCCATTCCCGCGGCGAGTCATCCTACATGGGCATGCTATGTGGCAACCTATTGGGGAAAAATAAAGGCTTTCATAGAAGTGGCAGCTCCTATGCGAATAGAGACCGACACTTTCGCGGGATGGTTTTGCATGTGAATCAGTCTCCTTCACTCCAAGTCTACAAGTGTTGAAAATTCATACCATCTCCCACGTTGTAATGCCTCCTTTTCAGCATGTTTTTAGTATCACTCTATCCGCTAGTAGAAGCCAAGTGAACACCTTTATTTTCATCGTGCATCTAGATTTCGAGATCCAACAAAAAGCTTCATCCACCACGACATCCCTGAAATAGTACTTGTGATATTTGCTTAATGAATAAGCAGCACCCCATGAGCAGGCCCAAGTATCGTTTTCAGCTATCGAGCAAGATATCATGTGTACGCTCTTTCATGTGCAAAAATCTGCTCTATCTTGCATTGAGAGCTGCATATGGAATTCTTCTTGGATGTTGGTTATGGATAGGAAGGCCCCAATCGAAGCAGCCTCACTTTTGGTGAAGGAGAATGCACGGGGATGCAATAATTCTAGTTGTGAGACAGTGGCCCTCTTCCTCCGATAACTCATATTCAAACAAGTGAAGTGGCTGAAGGATGTGGGTAACATTTGGTTCTAGCCATTCCCGTGACGAGTCATCCTACATGGGCATGCTTCGTGGCAATCTATTGGGGGCAAATAAAGGCTTTCATAGTAGTGGCAGCTCCTTTGCAGATAGAGACCGACACTTTCGCGGGATGGTTTTGCATGTGAACCAGTTTGTAGTGTAGCTATCTCGCCCACTAGGATTCAAGCCTCCGGCTCCGAGGAGCCCATATGGAGACACCGGGAAGTGTGTAGGCACACCTTGAGTTTTCACAAATACGCTTGTTTGGCTTAATGGACTAATAATGAAAAGTATATATAGATAGTAGATAAACAATATTACTAATTAAGAATAAAGGAAGAGAGACAGAGAGGATGTTTTTTGGGTGCGTGGATCGCACATCTATGCGATTTGACGAAGCAAAATGTTTGTGTCATAGCTTCCTTTTTCCTTGTGTAACTCACATAAAAAAATCTAGGAGTTACTCGGTGGCATCACCCATTTTACTTTCCTTTTTACTTGTGGGTCCGATGTGTAACTGACATAACCCATCTAACAAGTATCCATTGGCAAGAGAGGTACATGACAACATCCTTTTCGGGCACAACGTACAAGACACACTTCGCCTTCTTATGGATCATAACTTTCATGGCCGGTCCAGGTGTTACCGCGATGGATGTTCATATAATTATTTTTCTAGTTATTAGGACTCGTTCTCGTCTTTCTAAGTAAGTATCATTGTTAATTTTCTATTACCTATATGATTGGTATTCGTCCTGATCTTTCTCTAGTAACAAGGATTGGTTACCTATCGTGATAAATGGTAGATAGTGGAAAGTTTCCAATTGAATATCTAACCAAGGAGGTAAAGGAAAGGAAGTCAGTCACTCGACAAACATTGCAAAAAACAAACAGACAATGTTTTACAAACCAATCATGTGGTTGCCCATCAAACTTATTTTTGTGTTTCATCCACAGAAAATGGTGCACTCACAATCATGTGGACTTGAAGTGGACATGACAGTACGATCATGTATTTTTTCTATCACCGTAATTTCCAAGTGCCACAAATAAAATATTCCTCAATAATACGTTCCACTAGTCACTTTAGATGTACATGATGTATCTTCCAGGGGATAGTACGAGGCGACAGAGAGGTGCAATCTGCATGCTGTTGAAAGGGGGAACTTAAGTAGGTACACAATGGAAAGAAGCTTTCAACTATCACGGGGTTCATTGGCCATCCCCAAACATTTCCTCTCGAAACCATACCAGTCTTCCCAGAAATATGGATCATCCATCCCTGCCTGGAGCATGTGGTGTAGGTGCCCATGGGGGCACCATGCATGCTCTTTAGAGATGCCATGCATGTGTCGCCATCAGTGTTGATGGGTGTGAAATAGTGGCCCTCTTCCTCCTGCAACTCATATGCAAACATGTCCAGTGGCTTAGGGAGATGTAGGAAACATTTGGTCCTAGCCAGTCCCATGGCAAGTGTCTTCCTACATGAGCATGCTACATGGCAATCTAATAGGGAAAAAAAACACATTCACTATAGTGGCAGCTCCTTTGCCGACACAAACCGACACAATCACGGTATGCTTTTGAATGTGAATCAGTTTCCAGTGTAGCAATCTTTCCCATTGGGATTCTGGCCTCCGGCTAAGACAAATTCATTTGAAGACACGGGGACTACCTAGATGAAGAAGGAAAACTCATATATAAATATTATATTAAAAATATTAGTAGATAAAGGCGGAAGAGAGATCGAGAGGATGTTTTTTTGGTGTGTGGATCCCACATATATGGGATTTGGTAGGTTAGAACCATTTTGTATAGTTTCTTTTTTCTTTGTGGTTCCCAAGTGTAACTAACATAACCTGTCTTGAAGTTACGTAGTGCCATCACCCATTTAACTTCCCTTTTTTCCTTGTTGGTCCCACGTGTAACTGACATAACCCACCTAGTAAGTACCCAGAGGCTAGAGAGGTACACAAACATCCTTTCGAAGCTCGGCCTACAAGACAAGCTTGGCCGTCTTATCGATCATTACTTCCATGGCCAGGCCGGGCATAACCGCGATGGTGGTGGCAACTAATACAATTATTTTCTAGTAATTAGGGTTCGTCCTCGTCTTGCTAATTAAGTCTCATTGATAATTTTCTATTAGCTATAAGATTGGTATTTCTTATGGTGTTTATAGTAAGAAGGATTGGTTACCTATCGTGAACATTGTATATTGTGGCACGTTTTCTCTTGAATATCTAACCTAAGAGGTAAATAAAAGGAAGTCAGTCCCTCGACAAACATTGCAAAAAACAAATAGCCTTATTTAAATCGACAAGTCATGTGGTTTTCCAAAGTAATTATTGTGTTTCATGCACAAAGAAAATGGTGCAAACACAATCAAGTGGAAATGAAGTGGACATGACACTACGATCATGTATTTTTTCTATCACTGTATTTTCCAAATGCTACAAATAAAATATTCCATAAATAAGACCTTCAACTTGTCACTTTAGATGTACATGATGTATCTTAGAAGGGCTGAGAATGAGGCGGAAGAGAGGCGCAATCTGCAGGCCGCTGAAAGGTAGAACTTATGTAGGGATACAATGGAAGAAGCTTTCAAGTATTACCATGGACATTGAGTACATTGGCCGTTGTCTGCAAACATTACCTCTGAGAACCCTACCGGTCTTCCAACAAAGACGGATCATCTGTCTGTCCCCGGAGCGTGTGGTGTGGGTGCCCATGGTGGCGCCATGCTCTTCAGAGATGCCATGCATGGGTCGTCATCAGTGCAGCCGGGTGTGAGACTGTGGCCCTCTACCTCCTCCAGCTCATACGCAAACATGTCAAGCAGCTCAGCGATGTGGTAACTTTTGGTTCCAGCCATTCCCGTGGCATGTCATCCTACATGAGGATGCTGCATTGCAATCTGTTGGGGGGGGAGGCATTCCCTATAGTGGCAGCTCCTTTGCAGAGAGAGACCGACACAATCACGGATTGCTTTTGCATGTGAATCAGTTTTTAGTGTCACCATCTCGCGCGCTGGGATTCCAGCCTCTCGCTTAGAGGAACCCATATGAAGACACCCATAATTGCCTAGGAGCACCTCGTTTCTCGCAAATACTCTTATTTGGCTTAATGGACCTAGAGTTAAACTTATATATAGATAGCAGATAAACAATATAACTAGATAAGGGCGAAGGAAGAGAGATACATATCTTTTTTTGGGTGTGTGGATCCTATATATATGCGATTCAGCACGGCAGAATATTTGTGTAGTAGTTTATTTTTGCTTGTGGATCCCATTTGTAACTGACATTACCCATCTAGGAGATACCAAATAGCACCTCCTATTTTACTTTCCTTTTTCCTTGTGGGTCCCATGTGTAACAAACATAACCCATCTATAGAGTACCCAGAGCCCAGAGACATGGGTCTCCCTTATTTGGAACACATATTATGATGAGTTGTCCCCAAAGCAACAGTTTTATGTGGATCCTTTTGGTGGAGGGATGTTTTTGAGCTTGTTGATTCTTTTAGAGCTATCTCATCTGCCACAGTTAACCAGGGAGATTATATACTGTTTTGGTCTGACAGTTGGAAGCTGAATGACTCCACCAGGCCTCTCCGAGATAGATTGCCTCATTTATTCTATTTTCTTGAAGATGATAAGATCTCTGCCATGGATTTTTTGGACTCTAAGGATGTTGCTTCAGTGTCCCACTTGCAAATTTCAAGCACAACTGCTCTTGAGCTACATCACCTGCATCACCAAGTGACATCTATGCACAGAGATCCCTCGGTGCCAGATGTGTGGACACAACTAGGGAAAACCTTATACACAGAAGCTTAGCAGCAGCGCAGCACAAAAAGAGGCGCTACTGCTAATTAGCAGTAGCGAGGATAAGGAAACCACACTACTGATGTAAATTTAGTAGTAGCGTGTGTTGTCTAAACCGCGCTGCTGCAAAAATCCACCAACAGTACCCACCAACCTAAGTTTACAAGCAGCGCGGTGCCACGATGCGCGCTACTGCTAATGCAGTAGTAGTAGCGCGCTTTTAAGTTACGTCGCTGCTGCTAATTTTGAAATTGTCCACACGGTTGGCCCATTTAGTAGTAGCGCGCGTGACGAAAGGGCGCTGGTTCTACGCTCTTAGCAGTAGCGCGTTTCTCCTCCCGCGCTACTACTAAGACGTAGCACCCCACCACCTTTACACCCGTCCTCCCCTCCCCCATCTCCTCTCCTCCCTTTCCCCTACCTCCCACATCCTCCCTCTCTCACTCTTCTTCTTCCTCAATACTTCTCCCCCCATTACTCTCCCTCTTCTACCTACCTTTCGCTCTCTTCATTACTCCCTGCTAACTACACACCACCTCCATTAATGCATCTCCTTTCTCTTTTTCCTCGCCCTCCACTAGTTGAAGTTATCTCCTCCCAAATTAGCTAGCTAGGTAGATGTAACATTTAGTTAAGTGACCTATTTGCCCCCTAACTAGATCTATCTTTGTCAAGACGAGCTTTGTGCACTTTTGATCTCCTTACATCATCATCTCCACTGTGTGCTCGATCTCGAGATAGAGGTGATTAAAATTTCATGCTTTTGCAAAATGGAAATATGCGTATGTGTGTGATATGATAATTGGGCAATATGATGGAAATTGTGTGTGTGGCATGAGTTGACGCCAAATTGTGCTTTTGAGTTGCCTATGTTATGCCGAAATGTCGATTTATTTCCGTTTCGGTGAATTCCGGGGAAACTCTAGATCTATATGTCCTATTTTTAGGGAAGGTCATGCCGAATTATTGTATGACTTTGATGCATGCATGCATTTTTATAATCAATTTGTTTATTATTACCATGCGGACGTTCATGATTGTCAGTGGAACGATGGTGGACAGGTGGTTGCGGTCAGCGGTGCAGGACATGGAAGAAAATAACCGAGGTTTTATGTCCATGTCAAAAATGCAAAGGAATAGTTTGGCTCGACCCCTATGAAGATGGTAGTGTCGAAGCGCACCTGCTCATGACTGGTTTCATGGATGGCTATACTCGGCGGATAATTGAAAATGAGGATGACAATGTTGAGGACGCCGACGGGGCAGGCAATGACGACACGGGGCAAGACGAAGAGATAATCAATAATGGCAGCGGGGAAGAGGCCGGACATGGTGGCAGAGAAGGGGCCGGACATGGCGGAGGAGAAGGGGCGGACATGGCGGTGGAGAGAACGTGGACTCCACGCAGCAAAGTTCGTCGGTACTAAGTTCAATCGTGCGGGACCCTCATGTTCAAGCACTGCTTCGCAAGGAGACGACTACTAAGAGAGCTACTTCTAGAGAGGAGGCTAAGCTGGAGCAACATGTGGTACACTCGAACACTCCATTGTATGATGGTTGCAATCCTGAGGTGATCTGCTTGAGTTTCACGCTCCAACTCCTGAAGACGATGGCTAAAAATAAATGGCCGACACTAGCCTCGATGAGCATATCAAGTACCTAAGGGATGTTCTTCTAAGGGATATTCTTCCCGCGGGGAATCTATGTCCTACTAGTGTTGATGAGGCCAAGAAGATCGTGTGCCCTCTTGATCTGCCGCATGTTAGATACCATGCATGCATCAACGATTGAATAATTTATCGAAAGGAGCGCGCGAAAAACAAGCTGTCCGGTGTGCAATGCTTCTCGATACAAGAAGGTCGGGAAGAAATGTCCCCGAAAAGTTGTATGGTACTTACCGATGACTCCCCGTCTCCAGAGGTATTTCGTAGATCCCAAGGAAGCAAAGCTAATGCGCTGGCACGCGGAGAGAAAGAAGCCCGACATTGGAGATGATCCAAAGCTGAGACACATCAAGGATGGAAGCCAGTGGAGAGCGTTGAACAGCTTCTATCGATATTTCAAATGTGATGGAAGGAACATCGTGCTTGGCGCGTGTACCGATGGCATGAATCCGTTTGGAAACTAGAACACCAACCATAGCACATGGCCCGTGTTTGTATGGATGTACAACCTCCCCCTGGTTGTGCATGAAGTCGAAGTACATTCACATGAGCATGCTTATTCAAGGGCCAAATCAACCAAAAATAATATTAATTTGTATCTCGGGCTACTTCAAGAGGAGTTGGACACGTTATCGAAAACAACGGCCAAGACATGGGACGCCAGCAAAGGTGAGTATTTCTACATGAGAGTCGCGCTGATCATGACGGTGCACGACTATCTCGGTTACAGATATGTCGCAGGCCAGGTGTGCCATGGATATTGCGGATGCACGTGGTGCATGGATGATACGACGTCTCAGCAGCTAACGTCAAGGAAAGATGGCAGGTCTGGGAAAATCATGTAAATGGGGCATCGAAGATGGCTCGAACAGGACGACCTATGGAGAAACCATGGAGATCTTTTCAATGGTCACGCTGAGAATCGAGCCTCCACCTAAGCGGAGCGGTGCCGAAATCGATGAGCTGTTGAAAAACTGGAAGGAGTGCCCCGCGCCGGGAAAGATGATAAAAAAGGCGCCGGAGCCGCTTCTGAAGGTATGGAAGACGAGGTCTGTGTTCTGGGACTTGGAGTACTGGCACAAACTCGATATACCTCGTTGCCTTGATCAAATGCATATCTGTAAAATGTCCTTGAGAGCTTGCTCGCGACACTCATGAACATGCCGGATAAGACCAAGGATTGGCCAAAGGCAAGAAAATACTTGCAAGATTTGAAACTCAGGGAAGATCTGCACATGCCGCCCCATAAAATTTCAGACGAGACAGAGACGGAGATAGAGGCGCGGGAGAATAAGGGCATGAAAATAAAGAAAGAGGATTATTGCCCCCCATCTTGCTTCACCTTAAGTCATTCTGAGATCGGTCAATTCTTTAAATGCCTTACCGGAGTCAAAGTTAGTTCCGGTTACTGTGGCAAGATAAGCAGATATCTAGACACGGACAAGAAAAGGTTCAGTGGGATGAAGTCCCATGACTGTCATGTGATGATGATGCAGATACTACGTGTTGCCCTTAGAGGGATAATGGACAAGCACGTCCGTGACACACTCAATGCTAAATGTGTGGACCTGGCCTTCTAAATCGGGATACTCAACAAAGAGTTACTATTCCATCATGCACACACACGTACCAATACTCCAGCCCTGTGTTTGGCTATGGCAAAGTTCATGCATGATGTATATCAAGGTTTTTGGATGGTTGTTGTTCTTTGATCGCTTGAACACAAGACATCTTCTCCTTAGGAGGCACTGGAGGACAGATAAAGATGAAGACATGATGCACCTTTTCATCACTTGCAATTTTAGCCAATGGGTCTGGTCTTACCTTCAGATTAATTGGTCTCGGGGCCAGGATTTGACCTCCTACTTGCTGCATGCTACGAGGAGTTTCCAACACCCTTTCTTCTTTGAAGTTATGCTCACTGCTGCCTGGTGCATTTGGACTACCATGAATGGGAAGATCTTCAGACCAAAAAGTGCATATTTTGGCATTTGGAGGAGTAAATTTGTTCATGATATCTCCCTATTGTACCATAGAGTGAGGGAGAAATTTAAACCTGTTTTTTGTCTTGGGTTAATAACCTACCTTAGCTTGTATCATAGGTAAGTAGGTAAGTCTTTGTATATTCCTTTTGTCCTTAGCCCACTTTGTAAATATTTAGACTCCTCCTTTATTATTTGAATAAAAGATGTGGAGCTGTTGCTTCACAGTAAATAGTAAAAAAACATCCTTTCCGGCCTTAGCGAACAACACACGATTGGCCTTCTTATCGATCATAACTTTGAAGGTTTGGCTGAGTGTAACCATGGTGGCAGTACCAACTGGTAGATTTTTTCTAATAATTAGGATTTATTCTCATCTTGCTAATTAAGTCTCATTGTTAATTTTCTATATCCTATAGGATTGGTATTCATCGCGATCTTCCTAGTAATAAAGGAAGTCGGTCACTGAACAAACATTGCGAAAAAATTTCCTAATTCAAACCAACAACTCATGTGGTTGTCCAGAAAAGTAATTTTTGTGATTCACGTTCAAAGAAAAATGGTGCACACACGATCATGTATTTTTTCTATCAATGCGTTTTCCAAATGGTACAAATAAAATATTTGTTATGTAAGACCTTCAACTAGTAAATTTAGATGTACATGATGTATCTTAGAAGGCCGAGAACGAGGCAAAAGAGAGGCACAGTCTGAATGCCGCTGAAAGGTGGAAATAAGTAGGGATACACTTGAAGAAGCTTTCAAGTATTACCATGGACATGGGGTACATATCTCGGAACCCTACCAGTCTTCCCACAAAGACGGATCATCCACTGGTGGGGGTGCCCATGGTGGCACCATGCTCCTCGAAGATGCCATGCATGGGTCGTCATCAGCATAGTCAGGTGTGAGACCGTGGCCCTCTTCCTCCTCCATATCATATGCAAACATGTCAAGCAACTCAGCGATGTGGGTAACATTTTGTTGCAGCCACTCTCGTGGTGAGTCATCCTACATGAGGATGGTGCATGGCAATATGTTGGTGGCAAAAAAAAGGCAGTCACGGTAGTGGCAGCTCCTTTGCAGAGAGAGATCTACACAATCGTTGGTTCCTTTTGCATGTGCGTGTAGCCATCTCGCCAACAGGGATTCCAGCCTCCGGCATAGAGGAACCCATATGGAGACACCGAGACCTGCGTAGGAACACCTTGATTCTCGGATATACTCTTATGTGGTTTAATCGACCTAGAATTAAACTTATTTTTGAACTGTCAAGGATAGTAGGAAAGGCTCCTACTCACTTTTGTATTAATTGTGAACATTACAATTTCCACTCCATCATAGACCCTATTTACAGGTAGCAACCAACATGGGTTGCCACATATCCATAGGGTTATGGGGAGTGTGGCACACAAAGCGTTAAGTAAGTGAGTATAGTACAACTTTGGCTAGGTTGTTGACAAAATGGTTACAAAGTTTACTAGGGAGGGTTCAACCATATGGATCAGGAGGGAAAAGCCAGTTTTGAACCGATTCTTCCAAGTAGCAGTCGTGGGGGAAACTCCCTAAATGTTTTCTAGTTGCGTTCTTTGCATGTGCTCCACGCCGCTGCCATAAATATTTCCATGAACATATGATGGTTCCATCTCCTTCTCCCAGATTGCATAATATGCAATCTGTTGCCACTGTCGCCCAGGAGATCCCTAGGGTTGACCAGCATGTTTCACTGAAGGGACACTCAAACAATAAGTGTTCAATGGTCTCGTCCACTCCAAGTCTACAAGTGTTGCAATTCAACCCATCTCCCATGTTATAATGCCTCCTTTTGATCATGTTTTTCGTATTCACTCTATCCGCTAGTTGGAGCCAAGTGAACACCTTTATTTTAATCATGCATCTAGATTCCTAGATCCAACTAAAATCTTCATCCGCCAGGACTTCCATGAAATAGTACTTGTAATATTTGCTTGATGAATAAGCAGCACCCCAAGAGTAGACCCAGGTATCATTTTCAGCTATTTCTAGCACGACATCACGTGTAAGCTCTTGCCTGTGCAAAAGCTCTACCCAAGCTTGCATGGAGAGCGGCATATGAAATCCTTCCTAGATGTTGGTTAAGGAAATGAAGACCCCAATCGAAACATCCTCCATTTTGGTAAAAGAGAATGCACGGGGATGCGATAATTCCAGGCATGAGACAGTGGCCCTCTTCCTCCTGCAACTCATAGTCAAACATGTGAGGTGGCTCAAGGATGTGGATGTGGGAAACATTTGGTTCCAGCCATTCCCCAAGCGAGTCATCCTACATGGGCTTGTTGCGTGGAAATCTATTGGAAGCAAATAAAGGCTTTCATAGTAGTGGCAGCTCATTTGCGAATAGAGACTAACACTTTCGCAGGATGGTTTTGCATGTGAATCAGTCTCCAGTTTAGCTATCTCGTCCACTGGGATTCAAGCCTCTGGCTCCGAGGAGCTCATATGGAGACTGGGAAGTGTGTAGGTACACCTAAAGTTTCGCCAATACGCATGTTCGGCATAATGGACCAATAATGAAAATTATATATAGATAGCAGATAAAAAGTATTACTAATTAAGGATAAAGGGAGAGAGATAGGGAGGATGGTTTTTAGTGCGTGGATCGCACATCTATGCGATTTGACGATGCAGAATGTTTGTGTCATAGCTTCCTTTTTCCTTTTCGGTTCCATTTGTAACTGACATAAAACATCTAGGAGTCACCCGGTGGCATCACCCATTTTACATTCGTTTTTCATTGTGGGTCCCATGTGTAACTGACATAACCCATATAGCATGTATCCAGAGGCAAGAGAGATACAGGACAACATCATTTTCGAGCTCATCGTATAAGAAACGCTTGGCTTTCTTGTGGATCATAACTTTCATGGTCGGTCCAGATGTTACCGTGATGGCTGTTGATATAACTATTTTTCTAATTATCAGGACTTGTTCTCGTCTTTCTAAGTGAGTATAATTGTTAATTTTATATTACCTATATGATCGGTATTCATCCTAATATTTCTCTAGTAACAAGGATTGGTTACCTATCGTGATAAATGGTAGACGGTGGGAAGTTTCTTCTTAAATATCTAACCAAGGAGGTAAGGGAAAGGAAGTCAATCACTCGACAAACATTGCAAAAAACAAACAGACTATTTTTTACCTACAACTCATGTGGTTGTCCATCAAACTTACTTTTGTATTTCATGCACAAAAAATGGTGCACACATAATCATGTGGAAATGAAGTGGACATGACAGTACGATCTTGTATTTTTTCTATCACCGTATTTTCCAAGTGCTACAAATAAAATATTCCCTAAATAATAACTTCCACTGGTCACTTTAGATGTACATGATGTATCTTTGAAGGGCGAGAACGAGGTGGCAGAGAAGTTCAATCTGCATGCTGTAGAAAGGGGGAAAACAGAGGCATTCACATTAGTGACAACTCCTTTGAAGATAGAGACCGCCACAATGGCAGTATGATTTTGAATGTGAATCAGTTTCCAGTGTAGCCATCTTGCCCACTGGGATTCTAGCCTCCGGCTCAGACAAACCCATTTGAAGACATCAAGACGTACCTGGGCACACCTCGACTCTCGTGAATACGCTTGGTTGGCTTAATAGATGAAGAAGGAAACTTATATATAGATAGCAGATGAACAATATTACTTGATAAGGGTGAAGGAAGAAAAACAGAGAGGATGTTCTTTTGGTGTGTGGATCCCACATATATGCGATGTGAAGGGTAGAATATTTGTGTATTAGTATCCTTTTTCCTTATGGGCCCCTTCTGTAACTAACATAACCCGTCTAGAAGTTACGTAGTGCCATCACCCATTTTTAACTTTCCTTTTTCCTTGTGGGTCCCACGTGTAACTAACATAACCCACCTAGTAAGTACCCAGAGGCTAGAGAGGTACACCAACATCCTTTCCAAGCTTGGCATACAAGACACGCTTGGCCTTCTAATCGATCATTACTTCCATGGTCGGGCCGGGCCTAACCGCGATGGTGGTGGCAGCTAATACAATTATTTTTCTAGTAATTAGGGTTCGTCCTTGTCTTGCTAATTAAGTCTCATTGATAATTTTCTATTAGCTATAAGATTGGTATTTTTATGGTGTTTCTAGTAAGAAGGATTGGTTACCTATTATGATACATTGTAGATTGTGGCAAGTTTTTTCTTGAATATCTAACCTAAGAGGTAAATAATAAGGAAGTCGGTCTCCTGACAAACATTGCAAATAACAAATAGCCTAATTTAAACCGACAAGTCATGTGGTTTTCCAAAGTAATTGTTGCGTTTCACGCACAAAGAAAAAGGGTGCACACATAATCAAGTGGAAATGAAGTGGAGATGACACTATGATCATGTATTTTTTCTATCACTGTATTTTCCAAATGCTACAAATACAATATTCTATAAATAAGACATTCAACTTGTCACTTTAGATGTACATGATGTATGTTAGAATGGGTGACAATGAGGCGGAAAAGAGGTGCAATCTGCATGCCGCTAAAAGGTACAACTTAAGTAGGGATACACTGGAAGAAGTTTTCAAGTATTATCATGGACATGGGGTACATTGGCTGTTGTCTGCAAACGTTGCCTCTTAGAACCCTACCGGTCTTCTCACAGAGACGGCTCATCTATCGGTGCCCAGAGCGTGTGGTGTGGGTATCCATGGTGACGCCATGCTCTTCGGAGATGCCATGCATGGGTTGTCATCAATGCAGCTGGGTGTGAGACTGTGGCCCTCTTCCTCCTCCAGCTCATATGCAAACATGCCAAGCAGCTCAGCGATGTGGGTAACATTTGGTTCCAGCCATTCCCGTCGTGAGTCATCGTACATGAGCATGCTGCACACCGATTGTTGGGGGGAAGGCATTCCCTATAGTGGCAGGTCATGTGCAGAGAGAGACCGACACAATCGCGGATTGCTTTTGCATGTGAATCAGTTTTTAGTGTAGCCATCTCGCCCGCTGGGATTCCAGCCTCTAGCTTAAAGGAACCATATGGAGACATCGGTAACTGCCTAGGAACACCTCGATTCTTGCAAATACGCATATTTGGCTAAATGGACCTACATTTAAACTTATATATAGATAGGAGATAAATAATATAACTAGATAAGGGCGAAGGAAGAGAGATAGAGAGGTATTTTTGGGTGTGTAGATCCCACATCTATGCGATTCAGCAGGGCAGGATGTTTGTGCATTAGTTTATTTTTGCTTATGGGTCCCATTCGTAACTAACATAACCCGTCTAGGAGTTACCCAGTAGCACCACCCATTTGACTTTCCTTTTCCTAGTGGGTCCCATGTGTAATTGATATAACCCTGTCAGTGTACTAAAGTAGGGGTACCCTTAGTATCCCGAACTTGTGCACGGGAAGTCGCAGCGTCCCGCGTCAAGGCTTACCGGGTGATCTCCAAAGTCTCTCGTGGTTCCTTTGGAGCCATTGAAGAACAAAGTATCCAAGTCAAGGAGACAAGGCCCCGGCAAGAGGAGCTTGTCGGGAAGGCCACTCAAGGCACAAGACCCTGGCAAGAGGAGCTTGCCGGGGAGGCCAACCAAGGCATCTCAAGGAACTTGCCGCGACGCGCCATGCGTCCTGGCAAGGCCCGGTTAGCGACAAGCTCCCGGAAGCGACAAGATAGCAACCGCGGCAAGGCGCTTGCCGCGGCAAGTTTCCACACAGTGCCCACGCTCCAGCGCATCCACCCACGTGTCGCTCTGGGACCATTCCAGGCTCACGTGGCAAAAGGCTGTGCAGCCAGGGGTACACGGTGGCAAGCGGCGATGACAAGGCTACTGTCGTGGCGGACGATGGCGTCCCTGACGTTCACTTTTTGCACTGTTTGGGCGACGGCGACGGGCATTTTATGCCCTTGTCCCCTGCCGTCAGGGTTAGGTATGGAACACTGTTCCATCTACCACCCTTTTTACACTTTTACCCTCAACTGCGTTGCCTCCTGTCGGTGACCCCTTGGGCATATAAAAGGAGGCCCATGCGCAACGTAGAGGGGGGTTAGACATTCGAACACTCTCACGCTCGGTCTTGTTAGCCGCTGAGGAGTACTGTAGCTTCCAGCGCTCCCGAGTAAAGAACTCAATACAAACCAAAGCAGGAGTAGGGTTTTACGCATCCGTGCGGCCCGAACCTGGGTAAACTGCTCGTGTGCTCGCCTCGATCTGCTCTTTGTGCAATCTCCACCCCCTGCCGTATCGAAAAGGGGCTCCGTCCCCATAGGTGTTCGTGGGTGAATCAGTTTCCCCGACAAACCCATCTATAGTGTACCCAGAGCCCAAAGACATGACAACATCATTTCTGGGCTTAGCAAACAACACAAGATTAGCATTCTTATCGATCATAACTTTCATGGTCGGGCTAAGTGTAACCGTGATGGTAGTGCCAACTGGTAGAATTATTTTTCTAACAATTAGCATTTGTTCTCGTCTTGCTAATTAAGTCTCATTGTTAATTTTCTATTACCTATAGGATTGTTATTCATCGGGATCTTCCTAGTAATAAAGGAAGTCAATCACTCGACAAACATTGCAAAAATCAGATGGCCTAATTTAAACCAACAACTCATCTGGTTGTCCTGAAAAGTAATTTTTGTGTTTCACGCACAAAGAAAAATGGTGCACACACGATCATGTATTATTTTCTATCAGTGCTATTCCAAATGCTACGAATAAAATATTGCCTAAGTAAGACCTTTAACTAGTCACTTTAGATGTACATGATATGTCTTCGAAGGCCGACAACAAGGCAAAAGAGAGGCACAATCTGCAAGCCACTGAAAGGTAGAACTTAAGTAGGGATACACTGGAAGAAGCTTTCAAGTATTACACTGGACAAGGGGTACATATCTTGGAACCCTACCAGTCTTCCCACAAAGACGGATCATCCACTGGTGCTCGAAGTGTGTGGTGTGGGTGCCCATGGTGGCACCATGCTCCTCAGAGATGCCATGCATGGGTCGTCCTTAGCGCAGCCAGGTGTGAGACAGTGGTCCTCTTCCTCCTCCATCTCATATGCAAACATGTCAAGAAACTCAACAATGTGGATAAAATTTTGTTCTAACCACTCTCATGCCGAGTCATCCTACATGAGGATGGTGCATCGCAATTTGTTGGGGGGCAAAAAAACAATTCACGATAGTGGCAGCTCCTTTGTAGACATAGACCGAGACAATTGCCTATTGGTTTTGCGCGTGTATCAGTTTTCAGTGTTGGCATCTCGCCCACCTGGATTCCAGCCTCCAACTTAGAGGAACCCATAAGAAGACACCGGGAACTGCCTAGGAACACCTTGATTCTCGCGAATACGCTTATGTGGTTTAATCAACCTAGATTTTTTTTAACAGTCAAGGACAGTAGGAAATGCTCCTACTGACTTTTGTATTAATTGTGAAGATTACAACATCCACTCCATTCTAGACCGGCAGCCACCAACATGGGTGGCCACATATCCATAGGGATACGGGGAGTGTGGCACACAAAGCGTTAAGTAAGTGAGTATAGTAGACCTTAGGCTAGGGAGTTGACAAAACTAGTTACAAAGTTACGAGGGATGGTTTAGCCCTATGGATCAGCAGGGCAAAGTAAGTTTTGAACCGATTATTCAAGTGGCAGTCATGGGGCAACCCCCCGGAAGGTTATATTGTTGCGTTCTTTCCATATGCTCCACGCCACTACCATAAATATTTCCATGAACATAGGGCGGCTCCATCTACTTGTCCTAGAGTGCATAATATCCAATATGTTGCCACCCACGACCCAGGAGAACCCTTAGGTTGACCAGCATGTTTCACTGAAGGGACACTCATAGAATAAGTGTTCAACGGTCTCGTCCACTCCAAGTCTACAATTGTTGCAATTCACCTTATCTCCCATGTTATAATGCCTCCTTTTGAGCATATTTTCGTATTCACTCTATCTGCTAGTAGGAGACAAATGAGCAACATTATTTTCATCATGCATCTAGATTTCCAAATCCAACAAAAAGCTTCATACGCCTTGACATCCTTGAAATAGTACTTATAATATTTGCTTGATGAATAAGTATCACCCCAAGAGCAGACCCAGGTATCATTTTCATCTATTTCTAGCACGACATCACATGTAAGCTCTTCGATGTGCAAAACTTCTGCCCTAGCTTGCATGGAAAGCAACCTATGAAATCCTTCCTAGATTTTGTTATGGATTGGAAGACCACAATCAAAGCATCCTCCATTTTGGTGAAAGAGAATGCAAGGGGATGCGATAGTTCCATGTGTGAGACCGTGGCCCTCTTCCTCCTGGAACTCATATTCAAACATGTGAAGTGGCTCAAGGGTGTGGGAAACACTTGGTTCTAGCCATTCCCGTGGCGAGTCATCCTACATGGGCATGCTACGTGGAAACCTATTGGGGGCAAATAAAGGCTTTCATAGAAGTGGCAGCTCCTTTGCGGATAGAGACCGAAACTTTTGCGGGATGGTTTTGCATGTGAATCAGTTTCCAGTGTAACTATGTCGCCCATTGGGATTCAAGCCTCCGGCTGCGAGGAGCCCATGTGGAGACACTTGGAAGTGTGTAGGCACACTTTGCGTTTCATGAATACGCATGTTTGGCTTAATGGACCAATAATGAAATTATATATAGATAGCAGGTAAACAGTATTATTAATTAAGAATAAAGAAAGAGGGACAGAGAGGATGTTTTTTGGTGCGTGGATCGCACATCTATGCGATTTGACGATGCATAATGTTTGTGTTATATCTTCATTTTCCTTGTCAGTTGCATGTGTAACTATCATAAAACATCTAGGAGTTACCCGGTTGCTTCACCCATTGTTCTTTCCTTTTTCCTTACGGGTCCATGTGTAACTGACGTAACCCATCTAGCAAGTATCCAGAGGCAAGAAAGGTACATGACAAAAACCTTTTTGAGCTCAACATACAAGACACACTTGGCCTTTTTATCGATGATAACTTTCATGGTCGGTCCAGGTGTTACCGCGATGGCTATTGATATAATTAATTTTCTAGTGATTAGGAGTCGTTCTCGTCTTTCAATGTAAGTATCATTGTAAATTTTCTATTACCAATATGACTGGTATTCTTCCTGATCATTCTCTAGTAATAAGGAATGGTTACCTATCGTGATAAATGGTAGAAAGTGGCAAGTTTCCTCTTGAATATCTAATCAAGGAGGTAAGGGAAAGGAAATCAGTCACTCGACAAACATTCCAAAACACAAACAGACTAATTTTTACCAAAAACTCATGTGGTTGTCCATCAAACTTTTTTCAGTGTTTCATGCACAAAAAATGGTGCACACAACCATGAGGCTCCTACCGGTTGTCGCATATCTTACAAAACATGATCATCTCATACAATAACGTATAAGTCAACACATCTTGACCATATCACATCACAACATGCCCTACAAAAACAAGTTAGACGTCCTCTACTTTGTTGTTGCAAGTTTTACGTTGCTGCTACGGGCTTCTAGCAAGTACCGTCCTTACCTACGCCTCAAAAACCACAACGGTGATTTATCAATTTTGCTGTTTTAACCTTCAACAAGGACCGGCCGCAGTCAAATCTGATTCAACTAAAGTATGAGAGAAAGACACCCGCCAGGCACCTTTATGCAAAACTAGTTGCATGTCTGTCGGTAGAACTGGTCACATGTACGTGGTCATGTAAGGTTGGTCCGGGCCGCTTCATCCAACAATACCGGTGAATCAAAATAAGACATTGGTGGTAAGTAGTATGATGATCACCGCCCACAACTCTTTGTGTTCTACTCGTGCATACCATCTACGCATAGACCTGGCTTATGATGCCACTATTTGGAAACTTAGCATGCAATTTCAAAAAAATTCTACGCTCATGCAAGATCTATCTAGGAGATGCATAACAACGAGAGGGGGAGAGTGTGTTCACGTACCCTCGTAGACTGAAAGCAGAAGCGTTTGACAACACGGTTGATGTAGTCGAACTTCTTCTCGTTCCGACCGATCAAGCACCGAATGTACGGCACCTCCAAGTTCTGCACACGTTCAGCTCGACGACGCCCCTCGAACTCTTGATCCAGCAAAGTGTCGAGGAAGTAGATGAGTTCCATCAGCACGACAGCATAGTGACGGTGATGATGAAGTGATTCGCACAGGTCTTCGCCTAAGCACTACGAGATTATGACCGTGGGAGTAAACGGTGGAGGGGGCGCCGCACATGGCTAACAATGATGTTCGTGTGTTCTAGGCGCCCCTTCCAATATATATAGGTTGGAGGGGTGAGGTGGCAGCCAAGGGGTGCCCCCAGGTAGGCCGAATCCTACTTGGGGTGCAACCCCAATTCGCCCCCTTCCTTTTTCATGGCACTAGGAGAAGGAAGGAGAGGTGGCACCCTCCCTTTTCCTTTCTCCCTTGAGGAGGGGAAGGAAGGAGGGCCTAGCCTTCCTCCCTTTCCTTCCCTCGGGCCGACCGAGCAAGTGGAGGGGCACACCAGCCCCCTGTTGGCTGGTCTGTCCCTCCCTTGGCCCAATAGGCCCATAACTTTGACGGGGGGGGGGGGGTGCCCGGAACCCCTTCCGGTGACCCTATATCACCCGGAACACTTCTGGTGTCCAAATATCATCGTCCTATGTATGAATCCTTACCTCTCAACCATTTTGAGACTCCTCGTCATGTCCGTGATCTAATCCGGGACTCCGAACAACATTCGGTCATGAAATCAGTTAACACATATAATACAAAATCGTTATCGAACGTTAAGCGTGCGGACCCTACAGGTTCGACAACTATTGACCGAGACACCTATCCGGTCAATAACCAATAGTGGAACCTGGATGCTCATATTGGCTCCTACATATTCTATGAAGATCTTTATCGGTCGTACCGTAATGACAACATACGTTATTCACTTTGTCATTGGTATGTTTCTTGCGTGAGATTCGATCGTCAGTATCTTCATACCTAGTTCAATCTCGTTACCGGTAAGTCTCTTTACTCGTTACATAATGCATCATCTTGTAACTAACTCATTAGTTACATTGCTTGCAAGGCTTCTTATGATGTGCATTACCGAGAGGGCCCAGAGATACCTCTCCGATACTCAGAGTGATAGATCCTAATCTTGATCTATGCCAACCCAACATACACCTTCGGAGATACCTGTAGAGCATCTTTATAATCACCCAGTTACGCTGTGACGTTTGATAGCACACAAGGCATTCCTCTAGTATACGGGAGTTGCATAATTTCATAGCTGGAGGAATATGTATTTGACATGAAGAAAGCAATAGCAATAAAACTGAACAATCATTATGCTAAGCTAACGGATGGGTCTTGTCCAGTACATCATTCTCCTAATGGTGTGATCCCATTCATCAAATGACAACACATGTCTATGGTTAATAAACTTAACCATCTTTGATTAATGAGTTATTCTAGGGACATGGTGTTTTGTCTATGTATCCACACTTGAATAATCGGTTCAAAACTTACTTTGCCCTGCAAGATCTATCTAGGAGATGCATAACAATGAGAGGGGGAGAGTGTGTTCACGTACCCTCGTAGACCGAAAGCGGAAGCGTTTCACAACACAGTTAATGTAGTCGAATTTCTTCTCGTTCCGACCGATCAAGCACCGAATGTACGGCACCTCCAAGTTCTGCACACGTTCAGCTCGACGACGCCCCTCGAACTCTTGATCCAGCAAAGTGTCGAGGAAGTAGATGAGTTCCATGAGCACGACAGCCTGGTGACGGTGATGATTAAGTGATTCACGTAGGGCTTCGCCTAAGAACTACGAGATTATGACCGTGGGAGTAAACGGTGGAGGGGGCGCCGCACACGGCTAACAATGATGTTCGTGTGTTCTAGGCGCCCCTCCCAATATATATTGGTTGGAGGGATGAGGAGGCAGCCAAGGGGTGCCCCAAAGTAGGTCGAATCCTACTTGGGGTGCAACCCCAATTCGTCCCCTTCCTTTTTCATGGCACTAGGAGAAGGAAGGAGAGGTGGCACCCTCCCCTTTCCTTTATCCCTTGAGGAGGGGTAGGAAGGAGGGTCTAGCCTTCCTCCCTTGCCTTCCCTAGGGCGGGCCGAGCAAGTGGAGGGGCGCAGCAGCCCCCTGTGGGCTGGTCTGTCCCTTCCTTGGCCCAATAGGCTCATAACTTTGCCAGGGGATGCCCGGAACACCTCCGGTGACCCGATATCACCTGAAACACTTATGGTGTCCAAATATCATCATCCTATATATGAATATTTACCTCTCGATCATTTCGAGACTCCTCGTCATGTCCGCGATCTCATTCAAGACTCCGAACATCATTCGGTCATCAAATCACATAACTCATCTAATACAAAATCATCATCGAACGTTAAGCATGCAGACACTACAGGTTCGAGAACTATGTAGACATGACCGAGACACCTCTCTGGTTAATAACCAATAGGGGAACCTGGATGCTCATATTGGCTCCTATAAATTCTATGCAGATCTTTATCGGTCGTACCATAATGACAACATTCATTATTCCCTTTGTCATCGGTATGTAACTTGCCCGAGATTCGATCATCGGTATCTTCATACCTAGTTCAATCTCGTTACTGGCAAGTCTCTTTACTCGTTTCGTAATGCATTATCTTGCAACTAACTCATTAGTTACATTGCTTGCAAGGCTTCTTAGGATGTGCATTACCGAGAGGGCCCAGAGATACCTCTCCGATATTTGGAGTGACAAATTCTAATCTTGATATATGCCAACCCAACAAACACCTTCGGAGATACTTGTAGAGCATCTTTATAATCACGCAGTTAAGTTGTGACGTTTGATAGCACACAAGGCATTCCTCTGGTATCCGTGAGTTGCATAATCTCATAGTCGGAGGAATATGTATTTGACATGAAGAAAGCAATAGCAATAAAACTGAATGATCATTATGCTAAGATAACGGATGGGTCTTGTCCATCACATCGTTCTCCTAATGATGTGGTCCCATTCATCAAATGACAACATATGTCTATGGTTAGGAAACTTAGCCATGTTTGAATAACGAGCTATTCTAGGGACATGGTGTTTTGTCTATGTATCCACACATGTATCAAGTTTCTGGTTAATACAATTTTAGCATGAATAATAAATATTTATCACGATATAAGGAAATATAAAATAATAACTTTATTATTGCCTCTAGGGCATATTTCCTTGAATATATATATATAACAGATGAACAATATTACTAGATAAGGGCGAAGAAAGAGAGACAGAGAGGATGCTTTTTGGTGTGTGGATCTCACATATATGCGACTTGGCAGGGTAGAATCTTTGTGTTAGTATCCCTTTTCCTTGTGGGTCCCATGTGTATCTAACATAACCTGTCCAGAAGTTACTCAGTGCCCTCAGCCATTTAACTTTCTTTTTTCCTTGTGGGTCCCACATGCATCTGACATAACCCACCTAGTAAGTACCCAGAGGCTAGAGAGGTACACCAACATCCTTTCCAAGCTTCGAATACAAGACACGCTTGGCCTTCTAATCGATCATTACTTCCATGGTCGGGCCGGGCATAACTTAACCGCGATGGTGGTGGCAGCTAATACAATTATTTTTCTAGTAATTAGGGTTCGTCCTTGTTTTGCTAATTAAGTCTCATCGATTATTTTATATTAGCTATAGGTATTTGTTATGGTGTTTCTAGTAAGAATGATTAGTTACCTATCATGATACATTGTAGATTCTGGCAAGTTTTCTCTTGAATATCTAATCTAAGAGGTAAAGAAAAGGAAGTCTGTCCCTTGACAAACATTGCAAAAAACAAATAGCCTAATTTAAACCGACAAGTCATGTGGTTGTCCAAAGTAATAAATGTGGTCCACTCACAAAGAAAAATGGTGCACACACAATCTAGTGGAGATGAAGTGCACATGACACTACAATCATGAATTTTTTCTATCACTCTATTTTCCAAATGCTATAAATAAAATATTCCCTAAATAAGACCTTCAACTTGTCACTTTAGATGTACATGATGTATCTTAGAAGGGCTGAGAATGAGGTAGAAGAGAGGAGCAATTTGCATGCCACTAAAAGGTAGAACTTAAGTAGGGATACACTTGAAGAAGCTCTCAAGTATTACCATGGACATGGGGTACATTGGCTGTTGTCCCAAACGTTATCTCTTAGAACCCTACCGTTCTTCCCACAAAGACGGATCATCTATCGGTGCCCGGAGTGTGTGGTATGGGTGCCCATGGTGGCACCATGCTCTTCGGAGATGCCATGCATGGGTCGTCATCAGTGCAGCCCAGTGTGAGACTGTGGCCCTCTTCCTCCTCCAGCTCATATGCATTTGGTTCCAGCCATTCCCGTGGGTAACATTTGGTTCCCGCCATTCCCGTGGCGAGTCATCCTACATGAGCATGCTGCATGGCAATCTGTTGGGGGGGGGGCAAGGCATTCCCTATAGTGACAACTCCGTTGCAGAGAGAGACCGACACAATAGCAGATTGCTTTTGCATGTGAATCATTTTTTAGTGTAGCCATCTCGCCCGCTGGGATTCCAGCCTCTGGCTTAGAGGAACCCATATGGAGACACCGGTAACTGCCTAGGATCACCTCGATTCTCACAAATACGCTTATTTCTCTTAATGGACCTAGAATTAAACTTATATATAGACAGCGGATAAACAATATAACTAGATAAGGGCGAAGGAAGAGAGATAGATTGGGTGTTTTTTGGGTGTGTGGATATCACATCTAAGCGAATCAGCAGGGCAGAATGTTTGCGTATTAGTTTATTTTTGCTTGTGGGTCCCATTTCTAACTGACATAACCCATCTAGCAGTTACCTGGTAGCACCACCCATTTTACTTTGCTTTTTCCATGTGGGTCCCATGTGTAACTTTCATAACCCATCTATAGAGTACCCAGAGCCCAGAGACATGACAACATCCTTTCCGGGCTTAGCGAACAAGACAGTATTGGCCTTCTTATCGATCATAACTTTCATGGTCGGGCCGAGTGTAACCGTGATGGCAGTGCCAACTATTAGAATTGTTTTTATAATAAATAGGATTGTTCTCGTCTTGCTAATTAAGTATCATTGTAAATTTTCTATTACCTATAGGATTGGTATCCATTGGGATCTTCCTAGTAATAAAGGAAGTCGGTCACTCGACAAACATTGGAGAAAATAAATGGCCTAATTCAAACCAACAACTCATGTGGTTTTCCAGAAAAGTAATTTTTGTGTTTCACGCAGAAAGAAAAATGGTGCACACACGATCATGTATTTTTTCTATCATTGTATTTTCCAGATGCCACAAATAAAATATTTCCTAAGCAGGACCTTCAACTAGTCACTTTAGATGTACATGATGTATCTTATAAGGCCGAGAACGAGGCGAAAGAGAGGCGTAATCTGCATGCCGCTGAAAGGTGGAACTTATGTAGGGATATACTTGAAGAAGCTTTCAAGTATTATCATGGACATGGGGTACATATCTCAGAACAGTACCAGTCTTCCCACAAAGATGGATCATCCACTGGTGCCCGAAGCGTGTGGTATGGGTGCCCATGGTGGCGCCATGCATGGGTCGTCATCCGCGCAATCGGGTGTGAGACAGTGGCCCTCTTCCTCCTCCATCTCATATGCAAGCATGTCAAGCAGATCAGCGATGTGGGTAACATTTGGTTCCAGCCACTCTCGTGGCGAGTCATCCTACATGAGGATGGTGCATGGCAATATGTTGGGTGGCAAAAAAGGCATTCACGGTAGTGGCAGCTCCTTTGCAGTAAGAGACTGACACAATCGCTAGTTGCTTTTGCATGTGAATCGGTTTTCCATGTAAGCATCTCGCCCACTAGAATTCCAGCCTCCGGCTTAGAGGAACCCATATGGAGACACATGGAACTGCCTAGGAACACCTTGATTCTCGTGAATATGCTTATGTGGTTTAATCGACCTAGAATTAAACTCTCTTTTGAACAGTCAAGGACAATTGGAAAAGCTCCTACTGACTTTTGAATTAATTGTGAAGATTACAATATCCACTTCTTCTTAGACCCTATTTACAGGCAGCAACCAACATGTGTTGACACATATCCATAGGGCTATGGGGAGTGTGGCACACAAAGCGTTAAGTAAGTGAGTATAGTAGAGCTTAGGCTAGGGAGTTGAACAAACTAGTTACACAGTTTAGGGAGGGTTTAACCATATGGATCAGGAGGGCAAAGTAGGTTTGGAACCGATTCTTCCAAGTAGCAGTCGTGGGGGGAACTCCGCTTAAGGTTTTTTTATTGCGTTCTTTCCATGTGCTCCACGCCGCTACCATAAATATTTCCATGAACATACGTCGGCTCCTTCTCCTTCTCCCAGAGTGCATAATATGCAATCTGTTGCCACCCGTCGCCCAGGAGATCCCTAGGGTTGACCAACATGTTTCACGAAAGGGACACTCAAGGAATAAGTGTTCAACGGTCTCGTCCACTCGAAGTCTACAAGTGTTATAATGCCTCCATTTGAGCATGTTTTTCGTATTTACTCTATCTACTAGTCGGAGCCAAGTGAACACATTTATTTTCATCATGCATCTAGATTTCTGGATCCAACAAAAAGCTTCATCCGCCACGACATCCCCAAAATAGTACTTGTAATATTTGCTTGATGAATAAGCAGCACCCCAAGAGCAGACCCAAGTATCATTTTCATCTATTTCTAGCACGAAATCCATGTAAGCTCTTCCATGTGCAAAACTTCTGCCCTAGCTTGCATGGCGAGCAGCATATGAAATCCTTCCTAGATGTTGGTTATGGATAGGAAGACCCCAATCAAAGCATCCTCCATTTTGGTGAAAGTGAATGCACGGGGATGCAATACTTCCAGTGTCTGATCTTGCCACAAATCTTTCCAGAACAGGACCGTCGCCAATCTTCACCTTGGTAATACCTTGGTACACATCACTGAGGCTCATTAGAGCAACTCTAGCACACCCCGCATCCCGCCCCGACCCGCAAAATAACCACCAAAATGCGGGTCAGGGCAAAAAAACCTGCCCGAGCAGACCCCGCATCCCGCCCGGCCCCCAATTTTTTTTGCGGGGCGCGGCAAATCTTCTCCACCAACCTCTATTTTCACGGGCTAGGAGGCCGACCCGAGCTCAGCCCCTATCCACAGCATGATTTGGTGGGAGGGACATTTCCGCGCGCCCTTTCCCGCCCCCACCCTCCGCCACCATTGCCCCACCTCTACACGCTCCGGTGCTTCCTCCCCGGCCGTCCCTCGCCGCCATGGACGACCCCCTGCTGTCCCCCATCACCGTCGAGATCGCGCACACTCCTTCCCCTCGGGCGGATATCATCGCTGGCCATGTTGGCCCTGGCGCCGTTGGCCAAGCAAACACCGCGCCCCCCCGCAAGCGGCAGGGCAACGTGGTCGTGCAGGGCGGGAATCCGGCTGCCCCCGCCGTGATGGCCCGCGCTTCGGGTGCCAACGCCGCAGCGCGATCCCAGACGGCGACGGAGAAGGTCGGGAAGGTCGCGGGCGTAAAGCGGAGGAAGATTCCGTCTACAAAGAAGCCGCCTTCTTCATCCTCTCACTCCATCCCGGAAAGAGGTGCTCCGGCGATGCTGTTCAATAGTGCCGCTCCCCCCGAAATCGAGGTGTTCGACGAAATGGCCGGAAGGTATGCGTCTTCGGTCATGGCGATTTCCTTTCATTTTCGCTATTATCCTCGATAGCTCGTGACTTGTTATCGTTCACTATTGCAGGATCTATGTCGGTTAATTGATTCGAGAGGGTCAAGTCAGTTTGATCTAATACAAGTTACGTAATAGTTTTCTTTGTTGTCCAAGTTAGTTACTATAGGTGATCAGCGTGGCCGAATAATTTATTCGTTTAATTCCTTGTTTTGTTAGGATACGAAAGAGAAAGTCCAAATTAGATAGGTCTTGTACGCAGGTGGGTTTGCTATGTATGGGTCGCCTATATAAAAGGCCGGCTACAACCGTGTACACGCGGGTGGTTGTTTTGAGATTGATTTTTTTATCGACTGCTAATAGATAGAGAAAAGGTCCCACGTTTGGGACACCAAGTTGCTGCGTCTTCTGTGACCCTTTGTGATGGATCGTTTGCTGCTGTGTTGAGTTTGATCTGTGTCAATCTTGCCGCAGATTTGTTTTTGTTCTTGTTAAATAGTAGCAAGGGCCGAATCTCTTTCTACCTCGATCGTTTATGACAATAGTATTGTGAAAGATCAGGCCACGACACCCACGAATTAGCGTATCGCTACTACATGTCTTATCATGTGGTATCAGAGCTAAGGTTGTTCACGGTACTGTGTTGATCAAGATGTCAACCTCGGTGATGTAGTTGCTGCTGATTCTGAGGAAATAGTACGTCAAGTGTATGCGGATGATATTCCTCAAAATATTTGGGATGATTTTGACCACACATGCAACTACATCAAGCATTGCCATGATGCGCTCGGTAAAAGGATAGATGTCCTGATCACTCTGTTCGATGGTTTGGCAGACATCATCAATATGCCGGCAACGAATTCTGCAACACCATAGACTGCTCTGGCTGCTCCACTGCGTTATGCACCACCGGCTCGCGACGGACATGCCGGCGTGCATGATCGTTGTTTGGTGGCACAACCTCATGTTGGAGATGATGGTTTTGATGACCACGTTGACCAGGTACGCTCCACGACCACAACAGTATGAGCCTCATCCCGAAACTTCCGTTCGTGGCGGAGTGCATGATCGAGTTGGTCAAGCTGTGTGTGTGCCTTTGGATGATGGAATTCGGTGCGTAAAAATTTCAATTCCTTCGTTCTTCGGCAAGTGCGAACCATAAGGCTATTTGGAGTGGGAGATGCGTGTTGATCAAATTTTTGATGCCCATCATTATAGCGAGGAGAAGAAAGTTCAACTTGCTAGAACAGAGTTCACCGGTTACGCGCTAATTTGGTGGAATCAAATTTGTCGTTCAAGACATCGCCTGACGACTTGGCGAGGGATGAAAGAATTCATGAGGCGGCGTTTTGTTCCCGAGCACTATAAAAGGGATACGTATAACAAGTTGCAGCGGCTCTCTCAAGGTAATATGAGTGTTGATGAATATTACAAGGAGATGGAATTGCTTATGATACGTACAGGAACAACAGAGGATCCGGAGGCGACCATGGCGCGTTTCTTTAACGGGTTGAACATAGAGGTGCAGGATCGTGTAGAGATGGTGGTTTATTATAACATACAAGATCTTGTGCACCAAGCTATGCGTACAGAGCAGCAAATTAAGCGACGACAAACCAATGCTTTTCACAGCACCACTTCCAATTGATGGCGACGTCCTCAACAAAATTCTAATGAAGGTGGCACCAGTTCCAAGATGGGGTCATCAAATCGATCTAATGGATTAGTGTAGAAGGATGTTCCAAAAATTGGGGCATCGAGAGTTGATGCGAGTGCACAGTCCACCCCACGCACTAGTGAAATAGAGTGCTTCAAGTGTGGAGGCTGGGGACATATGAGGCGTGAATGTCCTAATGAAAAAAGTTTGTTACTAACAAGAGATGGCTATGCATCCGCTAGTGATGAGGAGGCAGTTTCTGACACTCCTGGTGAAAAATCCGATGATGTTGAAAATGTGACTGTGAGTTTTGAAGCTACTGAACCATACCCGTCTTTGCTGGTGCAACGAGTGTAAGAGGATCACATTGAGGATAAGGGGCAGCGTTGAAATATTTTACAGACTCAATGCAAAGTCAACAACACCAATTGTAAGAAGATCATCGATGGTGGAAGCTACACTAATGCTATCGGTATGGAAATGGTGCATGCTTTAGCGTTACCTATGTGGAAACACCCGCAACCACATTGCATTGAGTGGTTATATCAGTATGGCAAACTCAAAGTTACTCACAAGGTGCGTGTGAATTTTTCAGTTGGTGAGTACAAAGACACCGTAATTTGTGATGTCTTGCCAATGGATGCATGCCACTTGTTATTGAGGAGGCCATGACAATATGATCATCGTGCCACACATGATGGGAGGTCCAATACTTATTCTTTTTGGGACGATGGAAGGCGATGAATATTGCGGCCAATGTTTGCCAATGCTATCAAAGATGATATTTTTCAGTTCAAAAGAGGGTCTCCAAAGCTACCACGAAACCACGGACGGCTTCGTTTCAAGGAGGAGGGGATGATGTGGCCGCTAGTGCAGGAGATAATCTTCAGAATGTTTTACAAGTTGGTTCTTTTATCTTTGAAGTTCCACCAACTGAATCGAAGAAGGATGAAGTTAAGCCCACCTTTAGAACTCCACGTGCTACATAAATTATTGCAGGATCTATGTCGGTTAATTGATTCAAAGCCTCCCTTCGGTCGGTTGACGCATCACCGTTCCACCGCTTCCATGGATGACGATCGTGGGGCTCGTGTTGAGCGACGAGCCGCCCATGCCACCCGCGTCGCTCAGACTGCTCCCGCCAGCGGACCTCCCCGCTATTCTCCATCGCCCGCTGCCAACGCAGCCACCGGCCCAGCGAGGCACGAGCAGCATGCCTCATCGCAGCACCCCTCGGTGCAGCAGGATGGATGCATTGCAACCCCGTCGCTGAGCCCAGCCGGCTCGTCGTCCCACGGTGTTCGCAGGCCCGCGGACGTGCAGGCTGCGCTGCTCATGGGATGCGGGCTTCTGCGCTACCGCCCTGTCGACAACTTCTACGAGGACTGGCTAGACCGCATCATCGAGCTCCCCAGTGTCGTTGGGGGCTTTCCTGCCCCGTCCCTCTCGCTACCTCGCCCACCTCCCTATGCGGGCGACGTGGCCCATGAAGCGCCACCGCCACCTCCACGTCAAGACGTCGTCCATGCTCCAAGGCATGCGGCCCCGCGACACGACCCACCGCGTGGGGTGCCCATGCATGAAGAAGGAAGCTGTCAAGAGGTTCAGGGGCCGCAAGGATCAGCTCTAGCGCTCAAATCACCACCACGTCGAGACCGTGCGCCCCCTACAATGGCGGCGCATGAGAACCAAGACCAAGCTCCGCCTCCATGACAAGCTCCGGTGGCCACAGCAGGCTGCCGAGCCTTCACCCCCGAGCTACGCAGCATCATCTTGCCCGGGAAGTTCAAGCCTGGCCTGCCTCCACTCTACGACGGCACCCCAGACCCTGCTGAGTTCCTGCAGCTTTATGAAGTGAGCTTCGAGGCGGCCAACGACAACGAGAAGATTATGGCGAACTGGTTCCCCATGTATCTCAAGGACGGCGCGCTCTCGTGGCTCCTGAACCTTCCCGCGGGATTGATCTCCTCCTGGGGTGAGATGCATGAGCGTTTCATCGCCAATTCCCAGGGCACTCGCGACCGCCCGCCGGCCGCGGGTGACATGCGGCACATCAAGCAGCAACCAGGAGAAACCCTGCAGAAGTACATCAAGCGCTTCAACAACGTCCGCCTCAAGATTCCGAAGGTGACGGACGAGGCCATCATCTCAGCGTCCTCCGATGGTGTCCGCGATGTCAAGATGAAGGATGAGCTCGCCATCCATGAGGATCTGTGCACAGCTTTGGAGCTGTTCAATCTGGCGACCAAGTGCGCTAGAGCTGAGGAAGGGCGCCTTTCCCTCGTCGAGCTCAACACTGCTGACCCAGAATACAAGAAGGCCAAGGCTAAGACGTGAAGCACAAGGGGGTGGCCGTGCTTGCGGCAGAACCAGAGATGAAGCATGGCCACGATCACCCAGAGTCATCCAAGAGCAGCCGTCCATTCTCCGCCTTCCATAACGTGCACCGCCACAACACCAATGACTGTTAGGAGCTCAGGGATATTCGCGATGGGCGCTTTGGCTGTCGCCCCGAACGAAACGACCGAGGCTACGGCTGTGGAGGAAGCCGAACTAGGGGGGCACTTGGACGACTACGGCCCCCGGCAGGAGTGGCGCAATCAGCCTCATGAGGAGCGCTGGCACGACCAGCCTCACGAGGACGCCTGGAGGGACTAGCATCGTGAGGGCGCCTGGATGGACCAGCATCCTGACGACCGTCCTTAGGGCAAGGCCGGCCTCCCCCTATTGCCACCATCGCCAAGGAGGAACGACGACTAAGATGAAGGGGCTGGGGGCTTCGAGGAGCCTCGCACCATTGCCTGCATCTTGGGCGGTGCGCAGGCTCCAGCCTTGATACGGCTCCAACGTATCTATAATTTTTTATTGTTCCATGCTATTATTTATGATGTTTTGGATGTTTAATGGGCTTTGTTATACACTTTTATATGATTTTTGGGACTAACCTATTAACCTAGAGCCTAGTGCCAGTTTCTGTTTTTCCCTTGTTTTTGAGTTTTACAGAAAAGGAATACCAAACAGAGTCCAATTGACGAGCCAATTTTTTATTATTTTTCTGGAGCAAAAGAAGCCCCCTGAGTAAAAGAGTTGGGCCAGGAGGGCCACGGGCTTCCCACGAGGGTGGGGGGCGCCCCCCTGTCTCGTGCAAAGCCCAGAGACCCCCATGACATGAGCACTACGCCAAAAAATCCTATAAATACTGAAACCTCCGGAAAATAACCTAGATCGGGAGTTCCGCCGCCGAAAGCCTCTGGTGCCACCAAAAACCAATCTAGACCCTATTCCGGCACCCTGCCGGAGGGGGAATCCCTCTCCGATGGCTATCTTCATCATCCCGGCGCTCTCCATGACGAGGAGGGAGTAGTTCATCCTCGGGGTTGAGGGTATATATCAGTAGCTATGTGTTTGATCTCTCTCTCTCTCTCGTGTTCTTGAGATGGCACGATCTTGATGTATCGCGAGCTTTGCAATTCTGGTTGGATCTTATGATGCTTCTCCCCCTCCACTCTCTTGTAAAGGATTGAGTTTTCCCTTTGATGTTCTCTTATCGGATTGAGTCTTTAAGGATTTGAGAACACTTGACGTATGTCTTGCATGTGCTTATCTGTGGTGACAATGAGATACCACGTGATTCACTTGATGTATGTTTTGGTGATCAACTTGCGGGTTCCGTGACCTTGGGAATCTATGCATAGGGGTTGGCACACATTTTCGTCTTGACTTTCCGGTAGAAACTTTGGGGCACTCTTTGAAGTTCTATGTGTTGGTCGAATAGATGTTTCTGACATTGTGTGATGCATATCGTATAATCATGCCCGAAGATACTTGAGGTGACAATGGAGTATCTAGGTGACATTAGGGTTTTGGTTGATTTGTTTCTTAAGGTGTTATTCTAGTACAAACTCTATGATAGATTGAACGTTACTACGGACTCTTGAATAGATCGATCAGAAAGAATAACTTTGAGGTGGTTTTGTACCTTACCATAATCTCTTTGTTTGTTCTCCGGTATTAGTGACTTTGGAGTGACTCTTTGTTGCATGTTGAAGGCTAGTAATATGATCTAATTATGTTATCCTTGTTGAGAGAACTTGCACTAGTGAAAGTATGAACCCTAGGCCTTGTTTCCTATCATTGCAACACCGTTTATGCTCACTTTTACCACTTGCTACCTTGCTGTTTTTATATTTTTTTTATTACAAAAACCTATATCTACCATCCATATTGCACTTGTATCACCATCTCTTCGCCGAACTAGTGCACCTATACAATTTACCATTGTGTTGGGTGTGTTGGGGACACAAGAGACTCTTTGTTATTTGGTTGTAGGGTTGTTTGAGAGAGACCATCTTCATCCTACGCCTCCCACAGGTTGATAAACCTTAGGTCATCCACTTGAGGGAAATTTCCTACTGTCCTACAAACCTCTACACTTGGAGGCCCAACAACGTCTACAAGAAGAAGGTTGCGTAGTAGACATCAAACCTCTCAGCGCATCTTCAAGCAGTTCGCCCGAGAAGTAAACGCAGCTCTTCCCAGGATAGAAGCCACGCTGCCGCTCAAGTGGTCCAAGTGCAGCATCACCTTCTGCTCATCTAACCAGCTCAAGTGCGCGGCAACCACCGGCGCTCTCCCAATGCTCTGCTCACCCATCATCAGCAACGTCCAAGTCACCAAGACCCTCATCGATGGCGGTGCTATGCTCAATGTCCTATACGTCGACACACTTGACCGTGCCCAAGTGCTAGATGACCAGCTGCAGCCCACCAAGCCCTTCTCGGGAGTGACCGATGGCTCCACCACCCCAATTGGGCAGATCCGTCTCCCGTTACCTTTGGCCCCAGTGACAACTACCACACCGAGCTCATCGACTTCGACGTCGCTCGCATCCGCCTCCCATACAACGCCATTCTTTGGTATCCATCCCTGGCCAAGTTCATGCCAGTGACTCACCATGGCTACAACGTCCTCAAGATACCGGGAAGCCGTGACGTCATCACCATCGCATGCGAGGAAAAGGACACGGTGTGCTCCATTGAGCGCGCCTACCAGGCTGCGGCAATAGAGGACCCGGATAACGAAATCATCATCTACCCCCCTGAAGCCATCCCGAAGAAGAAGAAGCAGTTGCTCGCCCTGGAGTCTCATGAGGAAGCAGCACCCGACGGCCGCGCCTTAGCATCCGCGCCTATGAGCGGGGTGCCTCCCTCCCTCTCATAGGAAGGCATGACCGGCGCCCCTCTCAGGTTGGGCTCGGGGGCTCTCCTCTGGAGGGCCTCTGACCTAGCCGATATCCCGAGGGAGGCGCTCGGGCACCATGTGGAGGCGTGCTTCACCGCACGTTTCCCTCACGAGAGCACAAGGCGCGAGGAGCCGAGTGCTTAGGAGTTCATCGACCAGACCAACGAAGACTTGCAGGTACCAAGGATAATGGGAAGCGAGCGCCGCCCCGCACCACCAAGCACAACTGTCGGCCCAGGCTCGGGCGACGGGCTGCGTGTCTGCGTCAAGGTCCTAGGACTCAACAAGGTCGTGTCTTAGGAGCTCTACTAGCCGTCTCAGGTGGGACAGTGCGAGGGCCTACCTCACAGCTACGTCCGCATGCCCTTCGGCATGCCGAACCAGGCGACCCTGCACTAGCGCCACATGTGGGTTGTCCTGACGGCTCACGAGGCTAGGCATCAGGAGATCCTGGCAGAAGTGGCGCTGGTTCTTCGCGAGCTCTCGGAACCTTAGGAGCCTCGCGAGGTCCCGGAATCAGGTGGATCATGAGGAGCGGCATCTGCAGCGAGCGTCTTCAGCTACATCAACGTCCCTCCAGCATCGGTGCCAGGTTACTCTGTTTCAGTTTGTTCATTTGGGGGTGCCCCTCGGGCTGCATCATCCCCAAGTCGCACGGGCTCGTCCCTGCGACGTGTATCCTTTTGCATCTTTAGATTACTCTGTTGGGGCACCCCTCGGGCTGCATCATCCCCAGGCCGCATGGGTCCGTCCCTGTGGCATGTGTCGCATTCGCATTTCCTAAATTAGCTTATTTACTCAATTGCCTTATGATCATCACCTAATTACTCACCACCCCTCTTTTTGCCTCCCGCGCTGCCGAACAGACTCCTACTCATCCCGCAACGGGGGCTATACACGTTGGCACGGCGCTTGTGCTTGGGTCCGTCCCTGCAACGCTGACAAATCTAAGAGATCGAACTCTGGCTCGCGGCCCGCCTCGTGCACGTCACCTCACTAGATACTCACTGCCTTCGTCTTCTTGCGTAAAGATCAGTGGCATGGCGGCAGACGCGATTTATGCTGTTTCATTAGACTAACCCGGAGGAATCTCCGGAGCACAACAATACGCGGCCCTGCTGGCTATTCCCTTCTCACATAATTCGCTTGCACATTAAGGGGGGGGCTCCTGAGCATCGCGTCTCAAGAACTCCTATTGACTTTCCACCCCTCACCCCCTGGCCTTGACCACGGCAACGCGACCTGCCATACCAGCGGCGGCTGAGCTATGCTCGAGCGTGGGGACCCGAGGACGCATAACATTTATAAGAGTGAGAGAAGGGGAGGCCGGCGCCGAACGCTAATGCCTAGTTTCGCGTTTCCTTCCCGAGGGTTGTTCGTACGTCAAGGGGGACTCATGAGCATCGCGACTCAGGAGCCAAACTGGTCACGTAGCCCCTTACCCCCTTGTCCCGTCTTGGCAATCCGGACGAGCCAGGGGCGGCTGAGGTATGCGCGGGGCCTGGCTCTGCCGACGCTGAACACTAAAGAAAGTGGGAGGGAAATCGCGAAATCCTAGCCACACTGCCGCAGAAGGACGGACCAAGCGCACCATGCGGAGAATCACCTCAGGCCCGTCAAGATAAGTCGCGAATTCAAATTAGCATGATGCTACGACCCAACAAGTTTTGATTTCCGCAGTCTTGCTCCGGCAATGTCGCCTTCCTTTTTAGCACCCCAAGGGGGACCTCTTGAGCATTTCACCTCAAGAGCTCTTACCGGACCCCGGGCCGCTCACCTCCTCGCCTTGACCATGACATCATGATCTGGCATACTAGCGACGGTTGAATCTTGCCTTGAGACTGGGACCCGCCGGCGTAGAGAGCAAAGCTACTATAAGGACGAAAAGGAGGACAATGCCGAAGCAAGACGTGCGACCGCGGTTTCATAACAAGAATAATAAATGTCGGAGCAAAAGCATTAAAGGTTCTTTACACACCCCCATGGGGTTCATTTTGATTCCTCGCAGGGAACAAAAGAAGGAGATCCTAAGGAGCCCTAACTGCAGCAGCTGCCGCCGCCATCATCAACAAAGGGCCACGAGAGGCCGGCACCAAGCTCACTCAGGTCACCAACGACGACGAGCTGATGCTGCTGTCGCACTCCGGGAGCAGCGTGAGCTTGGTGGCGCATAGCTGTCGTCGCTCGTCTACGGAGACTCGTCAGGCTTAGAAGATCTGCTAGATTCCCAGGGGCTGTCGCTGCTGCTGGGGAAGCTGTCGGCAGGGCCGAGGGCAGGCACGACGCTTGCCGCCGCGCCACCCTGGCGGCTCCCTTCAGGGCAGCACTCCAGGCGGCGGCCTTTCCCGTTGAAGACCTTGAAGAACAACGTGGTGGTGCCGTTGAACTCAAAGTGGATGATGGAGGCTCCATCAGGGTGGCACACGCGGGCGATTTCGCCCCTTCCTCGAGTCATGAAGACACCGGCTGGGGGTACAACTTTGACTTGCTCCTCTGAAGCCTGGCTGCAGCACCCGGCATGCTGCAACCACAATGCAGTAGGACCCCTTGCCGGCATCAGCTCCGTGAAGAACCTCGGGAGCCGGATCCAAGATGGCGGTGGCATCGCTGTCCATACCACGAACTCGCGCGAGGAGCCCTCGGCATGGGTTCGTGGGCCGGTGGCTCGTGCGGCCACAACTTGGCCACCTCAACCACGACGCGAGCGGCGCGGGGCGCAACCCTCTCTCCTAGAGCCTTGCGCTTGGGCATACAAGGGTAGTGGGAAGCCGGGAGGAGGTCACTCGCACCAAGGCCTCGTTACCTCCGGACTCTCGTAGGCGCAATGGGGGCGACTGAACCTTTTCTTCGGCGGAAGTGGTTCCTGCTCCTCGCAGGTTTTTTTTCTTTCTCAGTAGCGGAGAATCTCCTTATCGGCGCCATGGGCGGCACGGCAGGCCGGCGCAGCATGGAGGAAGAAGGGAAGGGCAGGCGACAAGAAGAAGGAGATGAGAAAACGCGGGCTTCGCCCCCTCCCCATTTATAGCCAGGAGGAGGCCAACCGCCGGCCTCCACAACCGCACGTAATGATGGATTTTCTATGCATGCAACACGGTCTTGTCAAGTCGGGCAGTTGCCGAGGCAACATGGGGAAGTGGAGATGCCCACGTCCAATCAGTCACCACGCTTCGACCAAGGCCACATGCGATTGGGGCCCGCGGCTCTCCACACTTGCCCCTTCGCTTCTCCTCAAAGCCAAGTTCGAGCGCACCTTAGACCCGGGGGCTACTGCCGGCAATCTGGGAATGGGGGTACCCGGACTTGCCTGCAGGCGGCCCGTGACGTGGCTCCATCGGCGGCCTGGCACGGCCCAGCTTCAGCAACCACATCTCAAGACCCTCGCGAGGGGCCAAGCCTCGCGAGGCGGATGACAGAAAGACCTCCCTGGGGGCAACCTCTCTAGGCTGGCCCCAAGGAGCGAAGATATCTATGCAAGGCGCACCTCGCGAGGTTCACGTGATGTGAGCCATGACGACCAAGGCCAGGCGGGCGCAAGCGGGCGCAGTCTACTAGTTGCCCCTTTGGTGGTAAGGGGGGCAAGCGCATGCGCGGTGTCTCGAGGAATCAAGCAAAGGTTTCCATATCAGTGCAACAAGACCAAGGACCGCCAGGACGACAGAATGGAGGTCATCGTGGAGGCCGGTGCGGCGTCACCACCAGAGCCTTTGGCAGGCGAAGACCCTTTTTGTCAGGATAGCTTGTACTAGCTGACCCCTTTCAAATATGGCCGTTGTGGGATCCCTTCCCGCCGATATTTGGGAAGCGGACCAAGGCCACTATAAATAGGACATAGCCACCACTATGGAGAGAGATTGGATCGAGATCTCATCTTGAGTTGATCCAACCATAGAATCAGAACCATTCCACCTTACGCACACCACAAGCTCATTCGAGCCAAAGAATACCTCCCCTCCGGAGGCAGTTCATCCATTGTACTAGTTCATCCTCAGCCCCACGAGGCAATCCACCACACACACTCGAGTAGGGTATTACACCGCAAGGTGGCCCAAACCAGTATAATCCTCTATGTTCCTTGTTCTTTCAGTTCGTCGAGCTAGGCTGTGGTATCGTAGGGCGAGCGCGCTGGTGAGAGAGTTTTCTTCGTGCGCACCCCAGAGTTCGAACCTCTCAAGGGTTTGCGGAACCCGAAATTCGACAAAAATTTGTAAGCTTTTGTGTACTTCTGCATACTCCGTCAGTGTTACCAGTAGTGCAGTGCATCATAAATCCTGGCTAATCATGTCCGTCTAATAAATATTTACTTTAGCATCATCAACTTGTCTAACTCTTAGTATTAGGAAACAACATTAGCAGCCCCAATCACCAAAGCTCTGGCCACTATGACAAAAAAATAGTGTTATATGATAATGTATCCGTGATCATCTTGTGTGTAGCACCTCCTAAGAATATGACTTGATTATTTTGATTATGGATTTTAACCACTCACCTCTATCACTTGGTTCCAGAACATGATGGAATGTGGTTTAAAGATCTCGATGTTGAATAAAAAAGATGGATATGATCAGCTAAGAATTATACCCCTAGATAGTACCGTAAGCGCATTCTCAACTTGCGGTAGAGTGATGGTCGAACATTGATTAGCAGTTTACCTTCGTTTCTCTAAACATTTCATACAAAAATATACAATTTTCTCTAGGATGGTTACTCGGTTTCAAATAAGTGCTAAGTGACCCGCTATTCTTTCAAATTTCACATTTGGATCACTAGGAGAGATGTTGTTTGTTCTAGTATTTTGGAACTTCGGAGAAGTTAAGCAGTGCTTCTTGCTTCTGCCAAAGGTGCCTGTATTTGTTTGTTTGCAACACCAATCGTAATAAACTTTACTCCATGTTGTATCTTAATTATAAAAGGCAATCCACGCACATGTTTTCTTACGTGAGTTCGTTTTTTGTTGTTTACCTTCCAAGATTATGGAAAACTACTTTTATTTTCTTATGTCAAACGTATGTCCGTTGGCTGTGAAATATATACTCCGGGCTGGGGATCACTGTAACCTCTTCCCTATCATGCTTGTCTGATTTCATTTGTATATTGTTGGCCACTCATACTTACTGAATGCTAGTGCATATTAAATCCACCAAGGAGCGATCCATTTGCTAGCCTGGTTGTATGGTTGCTAATCCATTAGACACAAGAGTAAGTTGCAAAGACGTGAAGTTTCAGGGGCCGGATGCAAATGTTGCAAGGGGGCATATGGAAATGAGTCTGGTTTTCTGTAGCTCAGGCTACACGGTACCCCTTATCTTTGCCATCCATTTCTGCATCGCGATCCGTGCAGACGTATTTGTCTTTTTTGTTTCTCTCAAACAACACAACATATAAACTTCAAAGTTTGCAGAACAACAATTCATTCTAACTACAATCTTGGAAAAAAACTTTCAGATATTTTCATGCATTTTAAATACTTAAAAAATTATTTTTAGTCAAACAAAATCTCATTTTGTATATTTATATAAGACCAAAAAATCTGGAAGTTTTTTCACACATTGATGTTCTAATGTTTGTTCGATCTGCAAAGTTTGAAGTTCATATGTTGTTTCATTTGAGAGAAACAAAAAAGAGAAATCTGCTTGTTGTAAGTTAGTTGTGTAGTACGGATCTCAAAGCAAGACTGGAGGGTTGAGGATAAGAGGTTCCGTGTAGCCTGAGCTACGAAGAAACTTTGTGTATGGAAATAGATCGATCAATTGATCCTTCCCCTTCATGCAGATCTGACACACTTGGATGTTCCGGAGCAACGTATCATTGCATGGGCTGGAGCACTTGATATTTTCCTGTTCCCACATCTATGTGATTCAGCAAGACAAGATATTAGTGCATTAGTTTATTTTTTTTCTTGTTGTCCCATTTGTTATTGACATAACCCATCTATCAGTTACCTAGTAGAAATACCCATTTTACTTTCCTTTTTCCTAGTAGGTCCCATGTGTAACTGAAATAACCCACCTAAAGAGTACCTAAAGCCCAGAGAGGTACATGACAAAACATCCTTTCTGGGCTCAGCGAACAACACACGCTTGGCCTTCTTATCGAACATAGCTTTCATGGTTCGGCTGGGTGTAACCGTGATGGCGGTGCCTACTAAAAAAATAATTTTTCTAATAATTAGGATTTGTTCTCATTTTGCTAATTAAGTCTCCTTGTTAATTTTCTATTACCTATAGGATTGGTATTCATTAGGATCTTTCTAGTGGCTACGTATCTCTTGAATATCTAACCTAAGAGGTAAAGGAAAGGAAGTCAGCCACTCGACAAACATTGGAAAACACAAATGGCCTAATTTAACCAAAAACTCATGCAGTTGTCCATCTAACTTTGTGCACACACAATAATTTGGAAATGAAGTGGACAAGACAATACGATCATGTTTCTATCACTGTAATTTCCATATGCTACAAATAAAATATTACCTAAATAAGACCTTCCACTTATCACTTTAGATGTACATGATATATCTTTGAAGGTTCGGGAACGAGGCAGAAGAGAGGCGCAATCTGCATGCCGCTGAAAGGTGGAACTTAAGTAGGGACACGCTAGAAAAAGATTTCAACTATTACTATGGACATGCGGTACATTGTTCGTCTGCAAACATTGCCTCTCGTAACTGTACCAGTCTTCCCACAAGGATGGATTATCCAACCGTGACTGGAGCGTGTGGTGTGGGTGCCTATGGTAGTGCCATGCTCTTCATAGATGCCATGCATGGGTTTTCATTCAAGGAAATATGCCCTAGAGGCAATAATAAAGTTATTATTTATTTCCTTATATCATGATAAATGTTTATTATTCATGCTAGAATGGTATTAACCGGAAACTTAGTAATTGCGTGAATACATAGACAAAACAGAGTGTCCCTAGTATGCCTCTACTAGACTAGATCATTGATCAAAGATGGTTATGTTTCCTAGCCATAGACATGAGTTGTCATTTGATCAACGGGATCACATCATTAGGAGAATGATGTGATAGGCAAGACCCATCCGTTAGCTTAGCACTATGATGCAACCAGAAGGTTTTGTCGATCCTAAAGGTGCTAACAAAGTGTACAAGCTCCAGCGATCCATCTATGGACTAGTGCAACCATCTCACAGTTGGAATATATGATTTGATGAGGTGATGAAAGCATATGGTTTTATACAGACTTACTGTGAAGCATGTATTTACAAGAAACACTAGTAGAAAACGGGCCTATTGTCCAAGTTCGTAAGGGCCTTTTGTCCCGGTTCTTGAACCGGGACAAAAGGGTAGGTACTAATGCCCGAGCCCATTAGTCCCGGTTCAAACAAAAACCGGGACAGATGGGCCTCCACATGGCCTGTGCGCGGAGCCCAGGCAGGAGGGCCTTTGGTCCCGGTTGGTGGCACCAACCGGGACCAATAGGCATCCACGCGTCAGCATTTCTGTGGCTGGGGTTTTTGTTTTTGTTTTTGAAGGGGGGGGGGTTGGGGGTTTTGGGGGGTTAATTTAGGTGTTTCATATATTGTGTTAGCTAGCTAATTAATAGAGAGAAGTGTCCTCTCTTATGTCCGTGCTTGGTCGACGCTACATACTATACATACATATACAGAGGACTAGACACGCTAGCTAGCTAGTAAGCAAACGAAGGAAACAGAAGATCGTCATCAACATATATATGCATACAGAGAGAAGTGATATCGACCACCTCTCCTTCTCCGGGAGATTGGTCGAACAACAAGTTCTCGTATATCTATCCGACACTACCGGGTACATATATACAATAATTATCTCTTACAAATATAATGTCCTATCATACGGACGCATGGTCCACATAGTATTCTCCGTCTTCAGTGATCACGTGGTCAAGGAAGAATGCCGCCAATTCCTCTTGAATTGCTCTCATATGATCTGGTAGTAGGAGTTCATCCCGCATTCGAAAGATCTAATTTGAAGAAAGGGGTCAATACACACACACACACACACACACACACACACACACATATATATATATATATATATATATATATATATATATATATATATATATATATATATATATATATATATATATATATATATATATATATA
>LR738711.1:66557613-66576273 GCA_902687465.1 Secale cereale
GCCTCCTCCTCCCACCGGCCGGCCCCGCCTGCTTCCCCCCGCCACCTACCACCGATGAGCCGCCGCCAACCCTGCCACCCAAGCACCCTCCCGCGGCCTCGCGGATCTGACCAGCCATGGGTACAAAACGAGGCGCCATCACTGGATCTAGCCAGGGGCCTTCCCTCCCTGCGCGACGCCGACGGTCCTTTCCACCTCCTGCATCCGTGCGCGTGGATCCCCTGTGAGATCCGACGACGAGGACCCAGTCCATGGTGGTGCTCGTCTGCCCAGCCCCCCTTCCTCATCACATCTCACCTCGCCTCCCCTCTCTCACGGTCCACACCCTTGCAGTCCGTCGTCCTGACCAGGTGATGCTCCTTCTTTGTTCCCCACTGATGAACATTAATCTCGAGAAGAGAGTGCAGCTCGGTTGCGCGGCGGGTGCGGCTTGGCCAGCATCTGCGTGCAGTTCGCTATACAAATTCCCTTTCTATTATTGAGAAAAAAAATACATCGCAGTTTACATTGCCGTTTTTTTTTGCAGAAAATAGAGAAGCTACAATGCAGTCCGTTTACCCGATCAAGCTACTTCTGCCCAACTTCGTCCGGTCGCTGGATCCGCATCTTGCCCCCACCTATATCCCACCCATCCCCCGTCAGAGGTCGCGGCGTCGGCCGGTGCACTTTTTTTGGATTTTGCATCGGCAGCTCGGGCAAGCAGAACATGCATCTCGCCAGCGTGTGCGCTGCGGTTCGCCTGCTGATCGTGGAGACCAAAAAAGGACTTTGTGTGGATTACTTAGTTTGTAAAAAAAAACTTTGTAAAAGCAGTGCGCTCGGTGAACCGAAGAAAATGCATTTGAAAACATGTCAAAATGCAGTGCACTTTCGTCTAAAAAAAGTCCATTGCAAAGGACTCTTTGAAGCTCACTTTGTTTCTCTCGCGAAGTTGGCCATAAAAAAACCATTGTGGTTCACTTGGTGATCCAAAAACAAAAACACATCGGAAAAGCAGCTCACTTCTCAAACACTTCTAAGATGCGCGTAAAAAGTTAATCAGTACGAAAAAAAACAACGGCAAATCATGAGGTTCACTTTTGGTAGTGTTCCGCTTCACTTTCGGCAGTATTGCGGTCCACTTTCCTTCGAAAAAAAAGTTGGAAAAAAAGACAACAAAACTCCTCTGAGAAAAATCTACGTCCATCAAAATAAATCATGAGGTTCGTTTGACTGTCTGATGCAGTGCGTTCTTCAGTTTGAAGCAGTGCGCTTTTCGCGTTTTTGTAATTTCAAAACTGATCTTAAACCGTAATGAATTAGAGGGCGTGTTCTACATGAGAAAGTAGCGTCTCGATGATATCTTTCCAACGGTGTATCATTTGGATTATTTCGGCCAACTTTTTGTAAAAATTTCACGAAAAAACGGCTGCTGCCGTTCGTAGTCAGCCGCACGATTTTTAAATTTAACTAAAAATCGTAAGGAATCTCAAAAACATTTCAACATATGAAAGTTGCGCCTCGTTCGTAGATTTCCAACGGTATATTACACGCCTTGTTTCGACAAACGGTTAAAAAACTGGAGTGAAAACAGTACCGAAAAATTTGAAAAAATTCGAAAAACACAAATTCCGCGATTTAGTAAATTCAAAACTGTTCTTAAACCGTGTCGAATTAGAAAAAATAATAGATACGAAAAAGATGTGCGCCAACGATATCTTTCCAACGGTGTATCATATGTTTCGTTACGACGAGCGGTTTAGAAACAAACGCCAAAAAACGCTCGCTGCCATTCGTTGTGAGCCGCACGATTTTCGAAACTGCTCTTAAACTATGATGAATTTTAAAAAGTGTTCAACATGGAGAAGTTGCATCTACTCCACAGATTTTCAACGGTATATTACACACATAATTCCGATAAACGGTTAAAAAACTAGAGCAAAAAAGGTACCGAAAAAACAACACGTACAGTTTTTTCAAACATGAAGTTCGCTGGTCTCTGTGGTGCGGTGCGTATAGCTTTCCAATGCAATTTTCCAATGCAGTTCGGAAGTGTTATGAGAATATTATCCTCATAATGTTATGAGAATAGACCAGCTGTATATATATGAATAAAATTGATGGTAATGAAATAAAATTGTGAATATTATTGCTTACACACTTCAAATTGTTCGTCAGAGTAGCCCCGCTCACAGGTCGTGTGGCGGATGGACTCGCAAACGTAGTAGCCACACAAATCATTCCCTTGTTCCTGCCACAACCACTTTATAAGAACTAGAGGTCAATCAAGCTGATAAGCAAGAATGCCAAATGGTATTGATGAAACTATCGCTTGAATCAATAGGAGATGCGCGGAACATGCTACGGTAGTACTTACTTTCGGGTGTCCCGGAGCTTTTTTGGCAGTCCCGGAGCTTTTTTGGTGAATTTTCTCCAAACCCTGCCAGACAAAAAAAAACAATTACTTGATAATAGAAATGAACAAAGTTGCTGACATGCATGGTGGATAATGGTCAATTTAACTTACTTCTCGAGCATTTGAGTCATGTCCGCATACTCCTGGGGATCTTTTCGTTTAGAGTCCAAGACAGTTACTACTCCCTGCTCAAGCTTAATCTCTAGGAGAATATAGTGGTACCTGCGCACGCATCCATTAACTCATCAATCACATTTCTATAACCTTGACTAATATATAAGGGAAACCGAATATGCACAAGACAGTAACACTCACTTGAAGTTGTAAGGAAAGAGTATTATATCTTTGTTTTCATTTATTACCAACGAACGTAGCAAGTTGAACTCGGTATCTGCGGCATGGAATTTAACCTCAGTTGCATCTATGAGATATGTGTTAATGAACCCAATATCACCGACTTGTCTTTTCTTCAATTCGACGATCTTCAATCTGCATAATATAGTGAGGATAATTATAAATACATGCAATGAAAGAGCTGAGCTATATAGAGAGACTTAATGACAGAAGTAGTACTACTTACAGACAGTAGCAGGTGAATGTTGCTTTATTGAGGGCCAATTGATTGAAAAACTGAAAGAACTCCTCAAATGGAATAGGCAACAGTTCAATTCCAACGAGGTCATGCTCCTTTTTAACTCTCACATAAAAAGTATTCCTCCCCCAGACTCTCTGCAGATTTTCAAGTACCAATCATGCAATCTGCGCATCATCATTGATAGAGATCTTTCATCTTTGACGAGAGGCTTCCCGTACGCGTATCTTTGTATCTGCACCTCCAAGAAATCATAATGTACATCATCGGGCAGGTAATATCCAAGATTGCTATAACCGGGCACCATCGTCGGATCATTAGCGATGATGTCGCTAGGCACCTTGAGCGGGGGGCACGATTGGTCCCCTTGTTCGCCGAGCTGGGCAATTTGTTTCCCAGCTCGTCGTTTTGCTAACCTTTGATCACTTCTAGTACTTCCCGACCGCTTCGCTTCCTGAAATGACTTTTCAATAATGCGGTCATAGTTGTCTTTCGGCGGAGACTTTGGTGGTTTCTTCAGGGCAGCCAGAGTGCGCTTTGCTTTCACCGGATCTATCTTCTCCTCCGGAGGTTGATGTCTCTATGCTTTCAACCCTTGAAACCAGTCCCTCACTTTGGCTTTAGCGATCTTCGCGTTTTCCTCGTCGGACCTCTCGTATGGTAACTTCTCTAGAGGCGTTAGAGAAGGACCGAATCTGTATTGCCTCCCGCCTCTGGCTGTACTGCTAGACGCCGGCAGAGCAGATGGACCGGTTGTCTTCTTTCCTTGCTTACGTGGCGGAGGAGAAGGACAACGACGCGGTGGAGCAGCCGGAGCGGCGGCGGGTCTCTTCCGCCCTTGCTGACGAGGCGGGGAATGAGGAGGCTGGCTGCTCGGGCGCGCCGGCGCAGGCGGAGAAGGAGGCGGAGTGCCTCCACGCGCCGGAGAAGGAGCCGGCCGAGTGTCGTGATCGTCACTCACCGGAGGAGGAGGCGGTGGAGGAGGCGGAGTTCCCTAACTCGCCGGAGGAGGAGGAGGAGGCGGAGGCATCCAGTTCAGAAGGTTCATGAGGTCCTTCCGCCATAGGCATGGAGTCTTTAGAGTAGAACCCAGCCGAGTCTCCCCTTCACCGGTAGGGTGGTCAAGCTGGAGGTCCTCAAATCCCTCCGTTATTTCATCCACCATCACCCTAGCATATCCTTCTGGAATCGGCCGGCAGTGAAAAGTTGCGCCGGGTTCAGTAGGAAAAACAGAGCCAACAGCCGCCTTGACCTTCATATTAATCCATTGCGTCATAAGGTGGCAATTTTGAGACTTCATGATAGCATCCACGGGATAGCTGGCAGGAGCCGTCAAGACATGCTCCGGCTGAAGCAGCTCGATGGAAGCCACGCTGCTTCTCCGCAGAGATGGCGGGGTAGCTTTGGGGGAAGCTTCTGCAGTTCTTTTGCTGCAATTTGCTTCTCATTCCTCTATCGCTTGTACCCTAGCATGCAGCGCCTGCAGTTCGGTCTGCTGCACTTTCTTCCTCCTCTCGTGGCATTTGTAACCGCCTGCGTCCGGAAACCCAGGCCTCCACTGAACGGAGCCTCGCGTGCCTTATGTCCGTCCAGGGTGCTTAGGATTCCCGAGGGCCATTGTGATCTCATCGTTCTCTCTGTCTGGAACGAACGTCCCTTGTTGCGCTGCAGAGATATAGTGCTGACGCTTCTTGACTGGTATTTCCAATTGCTCGTCCGTCCAAATGCACTTCCCTGATATAGGGTCCAAGGTTCCGCCAGCCCCGAAGAACCAAGTCCGGCAACAGTCTGGCCAGTTCATTGTCTCTGGTTCGATCCCTTTATCAAGCAGATCATTCTCAGCCTTGGCCCACTTAGGCCGGGCTTTGAGGTAGCCACCTAACCCCGTGCAATGGTGATGCTTCTTCTTCGTAGCATTTTGCTTGTTTGTCGCCAACATCTTCTTACTCTTTTCCGATGTCTTGTAGGCCACAAATGCGGTCCAGTCATCTCTGATCTTCTCATATTTGCCCTTGAATTCTGGTGTCTCTTTTTTGACGACAAACCTATTCAGGTCTTTCTTCCACCTCCTGAATAGGTTTGCCATCTTCGTAAGAGCAAAAGACTTGATTAATTGCTCTTTAACTGGCTTCTCCGGATCATCCTCTGGCGGTAGAGTGAAATTTGACTTCAGCTCAATCCAAAGATCATTTTTCTGCATATCATTGACATAAGACACCTCAGGGTCTTCTATAGCCGGCTTTAACCATTGCTAGATGCTGATCGAGATCTTGTCCCTAACCAGAACACTGCACTGAGCAACAAATCAGGATCTCTCCTAGCTGGATGCTGATCGGGATCTCGTCTCCTTACCGAAGTTGTGCTCGATCTGGAGGGCTAGAAAAAAGAACAAAGACGAGAGTTAATTAATATGTGTACATACCAAAACAATGAATGCATCAATTAACTAGTCAGCACATGCTTAACTAATATATATACCTAGCCGGACTCGGTTCGGTCACCGGAGCCGTCATCACAGTCTCCTTCTTGCACAGGCATAGATTCACCGGAGCCGTCCTCACAGTCTACTTCTTGCACCTGCATTGGGTCACCGGAGCCATCATAACCATCGGTCTCATTGAGAAATGACAAGACGCCATCACTTCTGTGTGCGATTATGTCCACCAACAACGCTTCTTGTGCTTCGTCTCGGGGGGTGTCCATAGTTTCTACAAATATTTACAACATGGAAATTATTATTCAAACATGACAGATGGATATATTAGTGGCAAACGTAGAACTAGCTAGCTAATCACAGTAAGGAATCATATTAATTTGTGGCCTCGACGCTGCTTCTCTAGGGTTTCGGTTGGCCTCGACAACACTTCGAGGGTTAGGGATGGCCTCGAGAATGCTTCAAGGAGGGGGTAATATCGACAACGAAGAGATACATACACGGGAAAATAATGTGATCGGGGAGGGGGTATCTCGACGACGACAACCCCCCCCCCCCCCACGTGTTGAAGTTATCGGGAGGGGGTTTATCGACCCCCCTCGTGTTGAAGTTATCGGGAGGGGGTATATCGACCCCCCCATGTGTTGAAGTTATCGGGAGTTTATATCGACACGACATACGTACATGGTAAAATAATATATATTATCGGGGAGGGAGTATATCGACCCCCACGTGTTGAAGTTATCGGGAGAGGGTATATCGATCCACCCCCCACGTGTTGAAGTTATCGGGAGTTTATATCGACACGACATACGTACGTACATGGAAAAATAATATTATCGGGAAGGGGGTATATCCACCCCCCTCTCGTGTTGAAGTTATCGGGAGGGGTATATCGACGACGACAGATCCGATAAAACATAAGAAAACGAAGAAGAAATAAAAAGAGGAGAAGAAGAAAGGAATAGCTAGAGGAGAAGATTGAAGAAAAAAAGAAGAAAAAAAGAGGAGAAGAAGAAAAGAATTAATAGAGGTGAAGAAGAAAAAATAGAATATATTATATTTTTTCTTCTTCTCCTCTATTAATTCCTTTCTTCTTCTCCTCTTCTTTTTCTTCTTTTTTCTTCTTCTTATATTCATTTCTCCTCTTCTTCCTCTCCTCTTCTTCTTTCTTTCCTCTTCTTATTTTCTTCTTTCATATCCTTCTTTTTCCTTCCTTCTTAATATCACTTAGAAAATTTTGCAACGATAGGGAGGGGGTGCTCCCGTGGTCTAAAATCCGTCTATGCATGATAGAAAATTCTGAAAAAATACATCTATGATCCCTCAACATCACATTCGTGTTCTATGAAACATCATGTATATAAGAAGCATTCGTGCATACATCATATATGTGATTATCTATGAGAAAAACATCACATTCTATAAAAAAATAATTACATATGTATAAAAAAACAAGCATATATATATATAAACAAGCATATATATATATAAAAACAAGCATATATATATATATATATATATATATATATATATATATATATATATATATATATATATATATATATATATATATATATAAACAAGCATATTTGATGCGATTTTCTTCTCGTTCCTCTATCGTTTGTACCCTACCATAATCTCTTCGTTTGTTCTGCGCTATTAGTTACTTTGGAGTGACTCTTTGTTGCATGTTGAGGGCTAGTAATATGATCCAATTATGTTATCCTTGTTGAGAGAACTTGCACTTGTGAAAGTATGAACCCTAGGCCTTGCCTACTATCATTGCAACACCGTTTATGCTCACGTTTACCACTTGCTACCTTGCTGTTTTTATATTTTCTTATTACAAAAACCTATATCTACAATCCATATTGCACTTGTATCACCATCTCTTCACCGAACTAGTGCACCTATACAATTTACCATTGTATTGGGTGTGTTGGGGACACAAGAGACTCTTTGTTATTTTGTTGCAGGGTTGTTTGAGAGAGACCATCTTCATCCTACGCCTCCCATGGATTGATAAACCTTAGGTTGTCCACTTGAGGGAAATTTTCTACTGTCCTACAAACCTCTGCACTTGGAGGCCCAACAACGTCTACAAGAAGAAGGGTGCATAGTAGACATCAAGCTCTTTTCTGGCGCCATTGCCGGGGAGGTTAGTGCTTGAAGGTATATCTTTAGATCTTGCAATCGTATCTTTTTGTTTCTTGTTTTATCACTAGTTTGTTATAAAAGAAAATTACAAAAAAATGGAATTAGGGTTACCTCATATGCTTCACCTTTTTAATATCTTTCATGAAAATGCTGGAAAGGAAAATTGTGCTCAAGTAGTAGAAGAAGAATTAAATAGAATGCTTGGCATAGAATATGTGCATGATGAGCATGATTGTAATGTTGTTAGTACGAATTCTTTGAATACCCATGATGCTAATGATATGCAAAGCCACAAGCTTGGTGAAGCTATGTTTGATGAAGATGATATTTTTAGTCCCCCAAGTTTTGATGATAATATTTATTATGATTAAAGCATGCCTCCTATTTATGATGATTATGTTGATGAAAGTGGATTTGGAGAGGTCATGACTTTATTTAGTAATGAATCCACTATTTCGGAAGAGGTTCCAATTGATTATGAGAACAAAGTTGCTATCTATGATGATTATTGTGATGACTTGTATGCTATTAAGAATAATGATAACCATGAAACTTGTCATCATGCTTTTAATTTTCAATTGGATTATGCTTCACATGATTGTTATTTTGTTGAGTTTGCTCCCACTACTATTGATGACAAGATTTTTGCTTATGTAGAGAGTAGTAAAATTTCTATGCAAGTAGATCATGAATAGAATGCTTTGTGTGCTGGTTATATTGTTGAATTCATTCATGATGGTACCAAAAACTATTATGAGAGTGGATCATATGCTTGTAGGAATTGCAATAATATCAAGTTTCCTCTCTACGTGCTTAAAGTTTTGAAGCTATGCTTGTTTTGCTTTCCTATGCTACTTGATTATGGTTCACATAAGTTGTTTGCTTATAAAATCCCTATGCATAGGAAGTGGGTTAGACTTAAATGATCTATTCATATGCTTCATGATGCTCCCGTTATGTTTCAACTCTTATCTTTTATGTGAGCATCATCATGCCTAGCTAGGGGCGTTAAACGATAGCACTTGTTGGGAGGCAACCCAATTTTTGTTTTTTGTTTTTGTTGCTGTTAGGGAATAAATATTGCATCTAGTTTCTGATTAGATGTGATTTGATGTTTTGTTTAGTGTTTGTGCCAAGTAGAACATTTGGGAAGACTTGTGTGAAGTTTATATGATCTTGCTGTGAAAAACAGAATCGTTAGCGCTAGCTAAAGTGGTGTTCAGATTTTAGTGGAGCGTGATTTTTAGTTGATTCTTTTTGCAGATGATTGGTAGAAAAATTCCTCAAATTTACCAATTTAGTTTGAAATTTTTGGAGTTCTAGAAGTAGGCGAACCCTGCAGATTACTATAGACTGTTCTGTCTTTGACAGATTCTGTTTTTCGTGTGTTGTTTGCTTATTCCGATGCATCTATGAGTAGTATTGGGAAGTATGAACCATATATAAGTTGGAATACAGTAGGTTTAACACTAATATAAACAAATAATGAATTCATTGTTGTAACTTTGAGTAGTGGTTTGCTTTCTCATACTAATGGAGCTCACGAGAATTTTTGTCTAAGTTTTGTGTTGTGAAGTTTTCAAGTTTTGAGTATTGATTTGATGGACTATGGAACAAGGAGTAGCAAAGGCCTAAGCTTGGGGATGACCATGTCACCCCAAGTAAATTCGATATAATAAAAATCCTAAGCTTGGGGATGCCCCGGGAAGGCATCCCCTCTTTCGTCTTCATCCATCGGTAACTATACTCGGAGCTATATTTTTATTCACCACATGATATGTGTTTTGCTTGGAGCATCAATTTAGTTTATTTAGTTTTGCTTTCTGTTTGAATAATATCCCAAGATCTGATGTTCTTAAATGTTATAGAGTCTTCACATAGTTACATAATTAATCAACTACTCATTGATCTCCACTTATATCTTCCGGAGTAGTTTGTTGGTTGCTCTAGTGCTTCACTTATATCTTTTAGAGCACGGCTGTGGTTTTATGTTGAACAAATAGACGAACTCTCATGCTTCACTTATATCCTTTTTATATTCTATTAAAAAAGCATGGTAATGTGTTTAGGCTAAAGAAAGTAGTCTTTACATGATAGACATCCAATGTCAATGTAGTAAAAAAATTCACACCAAGTGCATTAAATAGAATGAGATGTTGGATGCTTGATAATTGTTTTGGGATATGAGGATAGTGATATTATAGTCATGCTAATGGAGTTATTATGAAATTGAGAAATACTTGTGTTAAGTTTAGTGATTCCCGTAGCATGCACGTATGGTGAACCGCTTTGTGACGAAGTTAGAGCATGAGGTATTTGTAGAGTGTCAACCTTTCTGTGGAGGTCGGGGGCGCGCGATGGTTAACTCCTACCAACCTCCCCCCTAGGAGCATGCGTTGATTGCTTTGTTGTGATGACTCGTAAATTTTTGCAATACGTATATGAGTTCTTATGAATAATGTTGAGTCCATGGATTATATGCACTCTCACCCTTCCACCATTGCTAGCCTCTCTTGTACCGCACAACTTCCGCCGGTAACATACACCCACTATATATCCTTCCTCAAAACATCCACCATATATATTCCTCAAAACAGCCACCATACCTACCTATCATGGCATTTCCATAGCCATTCCGACATATATTGCCATGAAACATTCCACCGCTCCGTTCATATGACAGGCTTCATATTGTCATATTGCCATGCATGATCATGTAGTTGACATCGTATTTGTGGCAAAGCCACCATGCATAATTCTTCATACATGTCACTCTTGGTTCATTGCACATCCCGGTACACCGCCGGAGGCATTCATATAGAGTCATATTTTATCCTAGCTTCGAGTTGTAATCATTGAGTTGTAAGTAAATAAAAGTGTGATGATCTTCATTATTAGAGCATTGTCCCATGTGAGAAAACAAAAAAAATATAAAGCCCAAAAAAAAGAGATGGCCCAAAAAAATAGAGAGGGGCTAAAAAAAAAAGAGGAAAGCCCCTCCAAAAAAATGAGAGAAAAGAGAGAAGGGACAATTGCTACTATCTTTTTCCACACTTGTGCTTCAAAGTAGCACCATGTTCTTCATGATAAAGAGTCTCATGCTTAGTCACTTTCATATACTAGTGGGAATTTTCATTATAGAACTTGGCGTGTATATTCCAACGATGGGCTTCCTCAAATGCCCTAGGTGTTCGTGAGCAAGTAAGTTGGATGCACACCCACTAGTTTCTTTTGTTGAGCTTTCATACATATTTAGCTCTAGTGCATCCGTTGTATGGCAATCCCTACTCACTCACATTGATATCTATCGATGGGCATCTCCATAGCCCGTTGATACGGCTAGTCGATGTGAGACTATCTTCCTCCTTTTTGTCTTCTCCACAACCACCTCTACTCCATCCATAGTGCTATGTCCACGGCTCACGCTCATGTATTGCGTGAAAGTTGTAAGGTTTGAAAGGATAGAGTATGAAAACAAGTGCTTGGATGAAATCGGGGTTGTGCATGATATGAATATTTTGTGTGATGAAGAGGGAGAATAGCCAGAGTATATGACTTTGTAGGGATAACTTTGTTTAGCCATAGTATTTTGAGAAGACATGATTGCTTTGTTAGTATGCTTGAAGTATTATTATTTCTTATGTCAATATAGACTTTTATATTGAATCTTTCAGATCTGAACATTCGTGCCATAATTAAGAGAATTACATTGAAAAACTATATTGGTTAGCATTCCACATCAAAAATTCTTTCTTTATCATTTACCTACTCGAGGACGTGCAGGAATTAAGCTTGGGGATGCTTGATACGTCTCCAACGTATCTATAATTTTTTATTGTTCCATGCTATTATATTATCCTTCTAGGATGTCTTATGGGCTTTTACATACACTTTTACATGATTTTTGGGACTAACCTATTAACCCAAAGCCCAGTGCCAGTTTCTGTTTTTTCCTTGTTTTTGAGTTTCGCAGAAAAGGAATATCAAACCGAGTCCAATTGACGAGCCAATTTTTTATGATTTTTTCTGGACCAAAAGAAACCCCTGAAGCAAAAGAGGTGGGCCAGGAGAGCCACGGCCTGCCCTCGAGGGTGGTGGGCGCGCCCTGGGAAGGGGGGCGCGCCCTATCTCGAGGACGGCCCGTAGCTCCCCTTTACTTGGCCCCGACTCCAGAAATTCCTATGAATAGAGAAACCTCCAAAAATAAACCTAGATCGGGAGTTCCGCCGCCAAAAGCCTCTGTAGCCACTGAAAACCAATCTACAGCCGTTCTGGCAACCTACCGGAGGCGGGGGATCCCTCTCCGGTGGCTATCTTCATCATCCTGGCGCTCTCCATGACGAGGAGGGAGTAGTCCACCCTCGGGGCTGAGGGTATGTACCAGTAGCTATGTGTTTGATCTCTCTCTCTCTCTCTCTCTCTCTCTTGTGTTCTTGAGATGGCACGATCTTGATGTATCGCGAGCTTTGTTATTCTAGTTGGATCTTCTTCTCCCCCTCTACTCTCTTGTAATGGATTGAGTTTTCCCTTTGAAGTTATCTTATCGGATTGAGTCTTTAAGGATTTGAGAACACTTGATGTATGTCTTGCACGTGTTTATCTATGGTGACAATGGGATATCATGTGATCCAGTTGATGTATGTTTGGGCGATCAACTTGCGGGTTCCGTGACCTTGGGAACCTATGCATAGGGTTTGGCACACGTTTTCGTCTTGACTTTCCGGTAGAAACTTTGGGGCACTCTTTGATGTTCTATGTGTTGGTTGAATAGATGTTTCTAAGATTGTGTGATGCATATCGTATAACCATGCCCACGGATACTTGAGGTGACAATGGATTATCTAGGTGACATTAGGGTTTTGGTTGATTTGTGTCTTAAGGTGTTATTCTAGTACGAACTCTATGATAGATAAAATGTTACTACGGACTCTTTTATAGATCGATCAGAAAGAATAACTTTGAGGTGGTTTCGTACCCTACCATAATCTCTTCATTTGTTCTCCGCTATTAGTTACTTTGGAGTGACTCTTTGTTGCATGTTGAGGCCTAGTAATATGATCCAATTATGTTATCCTTGTTGAGAGAACTTGCACTAGTGAAAGTATGAACCCTAGACCTTGCCTACTATCATTGCAACACCGTTTATGCTCACGTTTACCACTTGCTACCTTGCAGTTTTTATATTTTCTTATTACAAAAACCTATATTTACCATCCATGCTGCACCTGTATCACTATCTCTTCGCCGAACTAGTGCACCTATACAATTTACCATTGTATTGGGTCTGTTGGAGACACAAGAGACTCTTTGTTATTTGGTTGCAGGGTTGTTTGAGAGAGACCGTCTTCATCCTACGCCTCCCACGGATTGATAAACCTTAGGTCATCCACTTGAGGGAAATTTGCTAATGTCCTACAAACCTCTGCACTTGGAGGCCCAACAATGTCTACAAGAAGAAGGGTGGGTAGTAGACATCACATGTGAATAAGTTTCTAGTGTAGCTATCTCGCCCACTGGGATTAAAGCCTCCGGCTCCGAGGAGCCCATATGGAGACACCGGGAAGTGTGTAGGCAGACCTTGAGTTTTCCGAATACGCATGTTTGGCTTAATGGACTAATAATGAAAATTATATATAGATAGTAGATAAACAATATTACTAATTAAGAATAAAGTAAGAAAGACAGAGAGGACGTTTTTTGGGTGCGTGGATAGCACATCTATGCGATTTGACGATGCACAATGTTTCTGTCATAGCTTCCTTTTTCCTTGTGTAACTCACATAAAAAATCTAGGAGTTACTCGTTGGCACCACCAATTTTACTTTCCTATTTCCTTGTGGGTTCCATAGGCAAGAGAGGTACATGACTTGATCCTTTTCGGGCTCAACGTACAACACACGCTTGGCCTTCTTATTGATCATAACTTTCATGGCCGGTCCAGATATTACCGCAATGGCTGTTCATATAATATTTTTCTAGTTATTAGGACTCGTTCTCGTCTTTCTAAGTAAGTATCATTGTTAATTTTCTATTACCTATATGATATGTATTCGTCCTGACCTTTCTCTAGTAACAAGCATTGGTTACCTATCGTGATAAATGGCAGATAGTGGAAAGTTTCCTCTTGAATATCTAACCAAGGAGGTAAGGGAAAGGAAGTCAGTCACTCGACAAACATTGCAAAAAACAAAAAGACATATTTTTACCAACCATTCATGTGGTTGCTCGTCAAACTTATTTTTGTGTTTCATCCACAAAAAATGGTGCACACACAATCATGTGGAAATGAAGTGGACAAGACAGCACGATCATGTATTTTTTCTATCTCCATATTTTCCAAGTGCTACAAATAAAATATTCCTAAATAATACCTTCCACTGGTCACTTTAGAGGTACAAGATGTGTCTACCAAGGGAGAGTACGAGGCGGCAGAGAGGTGCAATCGGCATGTTGTTGAAAGGGGAAACTTTAGTAGGTACACAATGGAAAGAAGCTTTCAACTATTACGGGGTTCATTGGCCATCCACAAACATTGCCTCTCGGAACCATACCAGTCTTCCCAGAAAGATGGATCATCCATCCCTGCCTAGAGCATGTGATGCAGGTGCCCATGGTGGCACAATGCTCTTTTGAGATGTCATGCATGTGTCGTCATCAGTGTTGATGGGTGTGAAATAGAGGCCCTCTTCCTCCCGCAACTCATCATATGCAAACATGTCCAGTGGCTCAGGGAGATGTAGGAGACATTTAGTCCTAGCCATTCCCATGGCAAGTCTTCCTACATGAGCATGCTACATGGCAATCTAATGGGGGAAAACAAAGGCATTCACTACAGTGGCAGCTCCTTTGCCGACACAACCCGACAAAATCACGATATGCTTTTGAATGTGAATCCGTTTCCAGTGTAGCAATCTTTCTCATTGGGATTCTAGCCTCCGGCTGAGACAAACCCATTTGAAGACACCGGGAGCTACCTGGACGAAGAAGGAAACTCATATATAAATAGTAGATTAACAATATTACTAGATAAGGGCGAAGGAAGAGAGATAGAGAGGATATTTTTTTTGGTGATGGATCCCACATATATGCGATTTGGTAGGGTAGAATCATTGTGTATAGTTTCATTTTTCTTTGTGGGCCCCAAGTGTAACTAACATAACCCGTCTTGAAGTTACGCAGTGCCATCACCCATTGAACTTTCCTTTTTTCCTTGTTGGTCCCACGTGTAACTGAAGTAACCCACCTAGTAAGTACCCAGAGGCTAGATAGGTACACAAACATCCTTTCGAAGCTCGGCATACAAGACACGCTTGGCCTTCTTATCGATCATTACTTCCATGGCCGGGCCGAGCGTAACCGCGATGGTGGTGGCAACTAATACAATTATTTTCTAGTAATTAGGGTTCGTCCTCGTCTTGCTAATTAAGTCTCGTTGATAATTTTCTATTAGCTATAAGATTGGTATTTCTCATGGTGTTTCTAGTAAGAAGGATTGGTTACCTATCGTGAACATTGTAGATTGTGGCAAGTTTTCTCTTGAATATCTAACCTAAGAGGTAAAGAAAAGGGAGTCAGTCCCTCGACAAACAATGCAAGAAACAAATAGCCTAATTTAAACCGACAAGTCATGTGATTTTCCAAAGTAATTATTGTGTTTCATGCACAAAGAAAATGGTGCACACACAATCAAGTGGAAATGAAGTGGACATGACACTACGATCATGTATTTTTTCTATCACTGTATTTTCCAAATGTTACAAATAAAATATTCCATAAATAAGACCTTCAACTTGTCACTTTAGATGTACATGATGTATCTTAGAAGGGCTGAGAATGAGGCGGAAGAGAGGCGCAATCTGCATGCCGCAGAAAGATAGAACTTATGTAGGGATACACTGGAAGAAGCTTTCAAGTATTACCATGGTCATGGGGTACATTGGCCGTTGTCTGCAAACGTTACCTCTGAGAACCCTACCGGTCTTCCAACAAAGACGGATCATCTATCGGTGCCCCGAGCGTGTCATGTGGGTGCCCATGGTGGCGCCATGCTCTTCAGAGATGCCATGCATGGGTCGTCCTCAGTGGAGCCAGGTGTGAGACTGTGGCCCTCTTCCTCCTCCAGCTCATACGCAAACATGTCAAGCAGCTCAACGATGTGGGTAACTTTTGGTTCCAGCCATTCCCGTGGCGAGTCATCCTACATGAGGATGGTGCATGGCAATCTGTTGGGGGGAGGCATTCCCTATAGTGGCAGCTCCTGTGCAGAGAGAGACCGACACAATCATGGATTGCTTTTCATGTGAATCAGTTTTTAGAGTAGCCATCTCACTCGCTGGGATTCTAGTCTCTGGCTTAGAGGAACCCATAACTGCCTAGGAACACATCATTTCTCGCAAATACTCTTATTTGGCTTAAAGGACCTAGAATGAAACTAATATATAGATAGCAGGTAATCTATATAAGTAGATAAGGGCGAAGGAAGAGAGATAGAGTGGTGTTTTGGGTGTGTGGATCCCACATATATGTGATTCAGTAGGGCAGAATGTTTGTGTAGTAGTTTATTTTTGCTTGTGGATCCCGTTTGTAACTGACATAATCCATCTAGCAGTTACCCATTAGCACCTCCCATTTTACTTTCCTTTTCCTTGTGGTCCCATGTGTAACTGACATGACCCATCTATAGAGTACCCAGAGTCCAGAGACATGGGTCTCCCTTATTTGGAACACGTATTATGATGGAGTAGTCCCCAAAGCAACAGTTTTATGTGGATCCTTTTGGTGGAGGGATGTTTTTGAGCTTGCTGATTCTTTTAGAGCTATCTCGTCTGCCACAGTTAACCAGGGATATTATATATGTTTTGGTCTGACCGTTGGAAGCTGAATGACTCCACCAGGCCTCTCCGAGATAGATTGCCTCATTTATTCTCTTTTGTTAAAGATGATAAGATCTCTGCCATGGATTATTTGGACTCTAAGGATGTTGCTTCAATGTCCCACTTGCCAATTTCAAGCACAACTGCTCTTGAGCTACATCACCTGCATCACTAGGTGACATCTATGCACAGAGATCCCTCAATGCCAGATGTGTGGACCTAGGCTTCCAAATCGGGATACTCAACAAAGAGTTACTATGCCATCATGCACACACACCTGACAATACTCCAGCGCTGTGTTTGGCTATGGAAAAGTTCTTGCATGATGAATATCTAGGTTTTAGGATGGTTGTTTTTCTTTGATCGCTTGAACACAAGACATCTTCTCCTTAGGAGGCACTGGAGGACAGATCAAGATGAAAACTTATGTGTTCTTTGCCCCCACACACTTGCATGAAGACATGATGCACCTTTTCTTCGATTGCAATTTTAGCCAATGGGTTTGATTTTACCTTCAGATTAATTAATCTGGGGGCCAGGATTTGACCTCCTACTTGCTGCATGCTACGAGGAGTTTCCAACACCCTTTCTTCTTTGAATTTATGGTCACTACTGCCTAGTGCATTTGGACTACCAGGAATGGGAAGATCTTCAGACCAGAAAGGGCATATTTTGGCATTTGGAGGAGTAAATTTCTACATGATATCTCCCTATTGTACCATAGAGTGAGGGAGAAATTTAAACCTGTTTTTTGTCTTGTGTTAATAACCTACCTTAGCTTGTATCATAGGTAAGTAGGTAAGTCCGTGTATATTCCTTTTGTCCTTAGCCCACATTGTAAATATTTGGACTCCTCCTTTATTATTTGAATAAAAGATGTGGAGCTGTTGCTTCATAGTAAATAGTAAAAAAACATCATTTCCGGCCTTACCGAACAACACACGATTGGCCTTCTTATCGATCATAACTTTCAAGGTATGGCCGAGTGTAACCATGGTGGAAGTACCAACTTGTATAATTATTTTTCTAATAATTAGGATTTTTTTCTTATCTTGCTAATTAAGTCTCATTGTTAATTTTCTATTTCCTACATGATTGGTATTCATCGGGATCTTCCTAGTAATAAAGGAAGTCGGTCACTCAACAAATATTGCGAAAAAATGGCCTAAGTTAAACCAACAACTCATGTGGTTGTCCAGAAAAGTATTTTTTGTGATTCACGTTCAAAGAAAATGGTGCACATACGATCATGTATTTTTTCTATCAATGTGTTTTCCAAATGGTACAAATAAAATATTTCTTAAGTAAGACCTTCAACTAGTCACTTTAGATGTACATGATGTATCTTAGAAGGCCGAGAATGAGGCAAAAGAGAGGCGCAGTCTGAACGCCGCTGAAAGGTGGAAATAAGTAGGGATACACTTTACCCATGGGTACGGGTACCCGCGGATACCGTACCCGCATGGGCAGGGTATGGGCACAATTTTATACCCATGGGTAGTACCCATACCCTAACCGTTGAGTCATGGGTAGGACACGTGTATAGCCTTTTACCCATGGGTATACCCATACCCTACAAATTTATATTGACATGTGAACCTTGCCCGTGATTCACAATTGTACCTATCTTAAAGTGGTGTTGTGTGACGCCCCCGATTTGACCGTACACTAATCATGCACGCAAATGTGTACGACCAAGATCAAGGACTCACTGGAAGATATCACAACACAACACTAGACACAAATTAAAATAATACAAGCTTTATATTACAAGCCAGGGGCCTCGAGGGCTCGAATACAAAAGCTCGGAAACACAAGAGTCAGCGGAAGCAACAATATCTGAGTACAGACATAAGTTAAACAAGTTTGCCTTAAGAAGGCTAGCACAAAAGTAGCAACGATCGAAAAGGCAAGGCCTCCTGCCTGGGACCTCCTAACTACTCCTCGAAGCCGAACTCCATGTAGACACATCATCGGGATCCTCTGGCTCCTGGACTCCATCATCTGGTTGCGGCATCCGGGAAGAAGGGACAAAGGGGGAAAAGGGGGAGAAAAGCAACCGTGAGTACTCATCCAAAGTACTCGCAAGCAAGGATCTACACTACATATGCAACGGTATCAATGATATGGGTAATATCGGTGGACTGAACTGCAGCAAGCGGGAATAAGAGGGGGATAGCTAATCCAAACGAAGACTACGCTTCTG
>LR738711.1:66586326-66631385 GCA_902687465.1 Secale cereale
GTCTTCTATTTTTATTTTTGTTTTGTTTTATTTATCCTAATCTGTTTTGTTTTTATTAAATATGCAACTAGTTCCTAAATTAGTTTTAATAATTAACCCACTGCCACATTTAATTTTTACAGCTAAATAAATTAGTTTAATATTTTATTGTTTATAAAAAGAATTCAAATAATTGTTTTGCTGTTGTTTTAACTATTTTGGTGCATCTAAACACTTTACAAAATTGTGGTTTCAACATGACAAATACCCAGAGAATACTTGCCACACTTGGAACATTTTTGTTTCATGTTTGACAAATTTAAATTTTGACTTTAATTTGAATTTGAATTTGAACAGTATTTGGATTAACGAGAGATTATCAACAGTAACAGTGGTGACGTGGCATCATTAGCGTGTGGTTACTGTAGCTTAACTACCCGGGCGTCACATGTTGTGAGCTTGTGAATGTTCAACTTGTCACCAATTGTCAATTTGAATTAAGATAATTGTCAAGTACGCATCTATCTTCTAATGAGTTGAGATCTTTTTTGGTTAAATATGCTACAGATGATTGTAAAACTTTGAATAACTTGTGTACTATTTGATCTACCCGTTGGGTATCTAGTGGGTATGGGTACCCGCCGGGTATGGGTACAGGTAATGTTTCATACCCGTGCGTACGGGTATGGGTATAATTTTTTACCCATTTACTACATGGGTATGCATATGGTATTGCTCCACCCGCCCCATACCCTACCCATTGCCATCCTTAGACATGGGGTACATATCTCGGGACCCTACCAGTCTTCCCACAAAGACGGATCATCCACTTGTGCCCGGAGCGTGCGGTGGGGTTGCCCATGGTGGCACCATGCTCCTCAAAGATGCCATGCATGGATCGTCATCAACGTAGTCAGGTCTGAGACAGTGACCCTCTTCCTCCTCCATCTCATGTGCAAACATGTCAAGCAACTCAGTGATGTGGGTAACAATTGGTTCCAGCAACTCTCGTGGCGAGTCATCCTACATGACGATGATGCATGGCGATATGTTGGGGGCAAAAAAGGTAGTCATGGTACTGGCAGCTCCTTTGCAGACAGAGACCGACACAATCGTTGTTGCTTTTGCATGTGCGTGTAGCCATCTTGCCAACTGGGATTCCATATGGAGACACCGAGAACAGCCTAGGAACACCTTGATTCTCTAATATACACTTATGTGGTTTAATCGACCTAGAATTAAACTTTTATTTGAACTATGAAGGATAGTAGGAAAAGCTCCTACTGACTTTTGTACTAATTGTGAAGATTACAATTTCCACTCCATCCTAGACCTTATTTATAGGTAGCGACCAATATGGGTTGCCACATATCCATAGGGCTATGGGGAGTGTGGCACACAAAGCGTTAAGTAAGAGCTTTGGCTAGGGAGTTGACAAAACTAGTTACAAAGTTTACCAGGGAGGGTCTAACCATATGGATCAGGAGGGCAAAGCCAGTTTTGAACCGATTCATCCAAGTAGCAGTCGTGGGGGGAACCCCCCTGAAGGTTTTATTGTTGCGTTCTTTCCATGTGCTCCACGCCACTGCCATAAATATTTCCATGAACATAGGACGGCTCCGTCTCCTTCTCCCGGAGTGCATAATATGCAATCTGTTGCTACTATCGCCCAGGAGATACCTAGGGTTGACCAGCATGTTTCACTGAAGGGACACTCAAAGAATAAGTGTTCAACGGTCTCTTCCACTCCAAGTCTACAAGTGTTGCAATTCAACCCATTTCCCACGTTATAATGCCTGCTTTTGAGCATCTTTTTCGTATTCACTCTATCCGCTTGTAGGAGCCAAGTGAACACCTTTATTTTCATCATGCATCTCTATTTCTAGATAAAAAAAGCTTCATCCGCCACGACATGCCTGAAATAGTACTTGTAATATTTGCTTGATGAATAAGCAGCACCCCAAGAACAGACCCAAGTATCATTTTCAGCTATTTCTAGCACGACATCACGTGTAAGCTCTTCCATGTGCAAAACTTCTGCCCAAGCGTGCATGGAGAGCGGCATATGAAATCCATCCTAGATGTTGGTTATGGATAGGAAGACCAAAATCGAAGCATCCTCCATTTTTGTAAAAGAGAATGCACGGGGATGCGATAATTCCAAGCGTGAGACAGTTGCCCTCTTCCTCCTGCAACTCATTTTCAAACATGTGAGGTGGCTCAAGGATGTGGATGTGGGAAACATTTAGTTCCAGCCATTCCCCTAGCGAGTCATCCTACATGGTCATGTTGCGTGGCAATCTATTGGGGGCAAATAAAGGCTTTCATAGCAGTGGCAGCTCATTTGTGGATAGAGGCTGACACTTTCGTAGGATGGTTTTGCATGTGAATCAATTTCTAGTGTAGCTATCTAGCCCACTGGGATTCATGCCTCCGGCTCCAAGGAGCCCATATGGAGACACTGGAAAGTGTGTAGGCTCACTTTGAGTTTCGCGAATACGCATGTTTGGCATAATGGACCAATAATGAAATTTATATATAGAGCAGATAAAAAGTATTACTAATTAAGGATAAAGGAAGAGAGACAGAGAGGATGGTTTTTTGGTGCGTGGACCGCACATCTATGCGATTTGACGATGCAGAATGTTTGTGTCATAGTTTCATTTTTCCTTGTCGGTTCCATTTGTAACTGACATAAAACATCTAGGAGTTACCCTGTGGCATCACCCATTTTACTTTCCTTTTTCCTTGTGGGTCCCATGTGTAACTGACATAACCCATCTAGCACGTATCCAGAGGCAAGTGAGGTATAGGACAACATCCTTTTCGGGCTCATCGTATAAGACACGCTTGGCCTTCTTATGGATCATAACTTTCATGGTCAGTCCAGGTGTTACTGCGATGGCCGTTGATATAATTATTTTTCTAGTTATTAGGACTTTTTCTCGTCTTTCTAAGTAAGTATCATTGTTAATTTTCTACTAGCTATATGATTGGTATTCGTCCGAATATTTCTCAAGTAACAAGGATTGGTTACCTATCATGAGAAAGGGTAGACGGTGGGAAGTTTTCTCTTAAATATCTAACCAAGGAGGTAAGGGAAAGGATGTCAGTCACTCGACAAACATTGCAAAAAACAAACAGACTAATTTTTACCAACAACTCATGTGGTTGTCCATCAAACTTTGTTTTGTGTTTCACGCACAAAAAATGGTGCACAAACAATCATGTGGAAATGAAGTGGACATGACAGTACGATCATGTATTTTTTCTATCTCTGTATTTTCCATGTGCTACAAATAAAATATTCCCTAAATAATAACTTCCACTGGTCACTTTAGATGTACATGATGTATCTTTGAAGGGCGATAACGAGGTGGCAGAGAGGTGCAATCTGCATGCTGTTGAAAGGGGGAACTTAAGTAGGCACACAGTGGGAAAGAAGCTTTCAACTATTACCATGGACATGGGGTTCATTGGCTGTCCTCAAATGTTGCCTCTCGGAACCCTACTAGTCTTCCCAGAAATATGGTCAACCATCCCTGCCTGGAGCATGTGGTGCGGATGCCCATGGTGGCACCATGCTCTTTAGAGATGCCATGCATGTGTCGTCATTAGTGCTGGCGGGTGTGAGATAGTGGCCCTCTTCCTCCTGCAACTCATATGCAAACATGTCAAGTGGCTCAGGGATGTAGGAGTGGCCCTAGCCATTCCCACGACGAGCCTTCCTACACGAGCATGATACATGGCAATCTAATGGGGGAAAACAGAGGAATTCACATTAGTGACAGCTCCTTTGAAGATAGAGACCGACACAATCACGGGATGATTTTGAATGTGAATAATTTTCTAGTGTAGCCATCTTGCCCACTGGGATTCTAGCCCCCGGCTCAGACAAACCCATTTGAAGACATCGAGACCTACCTGGGCACACCTCGAGTCTCGTGAATACGCTTGGTTGGCTTAATGGACGGAGAAGGAAACTTTTATATAGATAGCAGATGAACAATATTACTTGATAAGGGCGAAGGAAGAGAAACAGAGATGATGTTCTTTTGGTGTGTGGATCCCACATATATGCGATTTGGCATGGTAGAATATTTGTGTATTAGTATCGTTTTTCCTTGTTGGCCCCTTGTGTAACTAACATAACACGTCTAGAAGTTACGCAGTGCCATCACCCATTTAACTTTCCTTTTACCTTGTGGGTCCCACGTGCAACTGACATAACCCACCTAGTAAGTAACCGGAGGCTAGAGAGGTACACCAACATCCTTTCCAAGCTTGGCATACAAGACACTCTTGGCCTTCTAATCGATCATTACTATCATGGTCGAGCCGAGCGTAACCGCGATGGTGGTGGCAGCTAAAACAAATATTTTTATAGTAATTAGGGTTCGTCTCGTCTTGCTAATTAAGTCTCATTGATAATTTTCTATTATCTATAAGATTGGTATTTTTATGGTGTTTCTAGTAAGAAGGATTTGTTACTTATCATTTTACATTGTAGATTGTGGCAAGTTTTCTCTTGAATATTTAACGTAAGAGGTAAATAAAAAGGAAGTCAGTCCCTTGACAAACATTTCAAAAAACAAATAGCCTAATTTAAACCAACAAGTCATGTGGTTGTCCAAAGTAATTGTTGCGTTTCACGCACAAAGAAAAAATGGTGCACACACAATCAAGTGGAAATGAAGTGGAAATGACACTACGATCATGTATTTTTTCTATCACTGTATTTTCCAAATGCTACAAATACAATATTCTATAAATAAGACCTTCAACTTCTCACTTTAGATGTACATGATGTATCTTAGAAGGGCTGAGAATGAGGCGGAAGAGAGGCGCAATCAGCATGCCGCTGAAAGGTAGAACTTAAGTAGGGATACACTGGAAGAAGTTTTCAAGTATTACCATGGAGATGGGGTACATTGGCTGTTGTCCGCGAACGTTGCCTCTTAGAACCCTACCAGTCTTAGAACCCAAAGCATATGGTGTGGGTGCCCATGGTGACGCCATGCTCTTCGGAGACGCCATGCATGGGTCGTCATCAGTGCAGCTGGGTGTGAGACTGTGTCCCTCTTCCTCCTCTAGCTCATATGCAAACATGCCAAGCAGCTCAGCGATGTGGGTAACATTTGGTTCCAGCCATTCCCGTCGCGAGTCATCCTACATGAGCATGCCGCACGTCAATTGTTGGGGGGGGGAGGCATTCCCTATAGTGGCAGCTCCTGTTCAGAGAGAGACCGACAGAATCTCGGATTGCTTTTGCATGTGAATCAGTTTTTAGTGTAGCTATCTCGCCTACTGGGATTTCAGCCTCTGGCTTAGAGGAACCATATGGAGACACCGGTAACTGCCTAGGAACACCTCGATTCTCGCAAATACGCATATTTGGCTTAGTGGACCTAGAATTAAACTCATATATAGATAGCAGATAAATAATATAACTTGATGAGGGCGAAGGAAGAGTGATAAAGAGTTTTTTTTTGGGTGTGTGGATCCCACATCTATGCGATTCAGCGGGGCAGGATGTTTGTGTATTAGTTTATTTTTGCTTATGGGTCACATTCGTAACTGACATAACCCATCTAGTAGTTACCCAATAGCACCACCCATTTTACTTTCCTTTTTCCTAGTTGGTCCCATGTGTAATTGACATAACCCATCTATAGTGTACACAGAGCCCAAAGACATGACAACATCCTTTCCGGGCTTAACAAACAACACACGATTGGCATTCTTATCGATCATAACTTTCATGGTCAAGCCGAGTGTAACCGTGATGGTAGTGCCAACTGGTAGATTTATTTTTCTCATAATCAGCATTTGTTCTCTTCTTGCTAATTAAGTCTCATTGTTAATTTTCTATTACCTATAGGATTGTTATTCATCGGCATCTTCCTAGTAATAAAGGAACTCGATCACTCGACAAACATTGCAAAAACCAAATGGCCTAATTTAAACCAACAACTCTTGTGGTTGTCATGAAAAGTAATTTTTGTGTTTCACGCACAAAGAAAAATGGTGCACACACGATCATGTATTATTTTCTATCAGTGCTACTCCAAATGCTACGAATAAAATATTTCCTAAGTAAGACCTTCAACTAGTCACTTTAGATGTACATGATATATCTTAGAAGGCCGAGAACGAGGCGAAAGAGAGGCGCAATCTGCATGCCGCTGAAAGGTGGAACTTAAGTAGGGTTACACTGGAAGAAGCTTTCAATTATTACCATGGACAAGGGGTACATATCTCGGAACCCTACCAGTCTTCCTACAAAGATGGATCATCGACTGTTGCCCGAAGCATGTGATGTGGGTGCCCATGGTGGCACCATGATCCTTAGATATGCCATGCATGGGTCGTCATGAGCGCAGTCGGGTGTGATACAGTGGCCCTCTTCCTCCTCCATCTCATATGCAAACATGTCAAGAAACTCAACAATGTGGATAATTTTGTTTTGTAACCATTCTCAAGGAGAATCATCCTACACGAGGATGGTGCATGGCAATATGTTGGGGGGGCAAATAAATGCATTGACGATAGTGGCAGCTCCTTTGTAGACAGAGACTGAGGCAATTGCCTATTGCTTTTGCATGTGAATTAGTTTTCACTGTAGCCATCTCGCCCACTGGGATTCCAGCCTCCAACTTAGAGGAACCCATATGGATACACCGGGAACTGCCTAGGAACACCTTGATTCTTGCGAATACACTTATTTGGTTTAATCAACCTAGATTTTTTTTGAACTGTCAAGGACAATAGGAAAGGCTCCTACTGACTTTTGTATTAATTGTGAAGATTACAACATCCACTCCATTCTAGACCCTATTTACATGCAGCAACCAACATGGGTGGCCACATATCCATAGGGTTATGTGGAGTGTGGCACACAAAGCATTAAGTAAGTTAGTACAGTAGAGCTTAGGCTAGGGAGTTGACAAAACTAGTTACAAAGTTACGTGGGAGGGTTTAACCCTATGGGTCAGGAGGGCAAAGTATGTTTTGAACCGACTATTCAAGTGGCAGTAATGGGGGCAACCCCCTTGAAGCTTTTATTGTTGTGTTCTTTCCATATCCTCCAAGCCGCTACCATAAATATTTCCATGAACATAGGGCGGCTCCATCTGCTTCATCATGCATCCAGATTTCCAAATCTAACAAAAAGCTTCACCCGCCTCGACATCCTTGAAATAGTACTTATAATATTTGCTTGATGAATAAGCATCACCCCAAGAGCAGACCCATGTATCATTTTCAGCTATTTCTAGCACGACATCACGTGTAAGCTCTTCCATGTGCAAAACTTCTGCCCTAGCTTGCATGGAAAGCGGCCTATGAAATCGTTCCTAGATTTGGTTATGGATAGGAAGACCGCAATCGAAGCATCCTCCATTTTGGTGAAAGAGAATGCAAGGGGATGCAATAGTTCCATTCTTGAGATAGTGGCCCTCTTCCTCTTGGAACTCATATTCAAACATGTGAAGTGGATCAAGGGTGTGGGAAACATTTGGTTCTAGCCATTCCGGTGGCGAGTCATCCTACATGGGCATGCTATGTGGCAACCTATTGGGGGAAAATAAAGGTTTTCATAGAAGTGGCAGCTCCTTTGCAAATAGAGACCGACACTTTCGCGGGATGGTTTTGCATGTGAATCAGTCTCCTTCACTCCAAGTCTACAAGTGTTGAAAATTCATACCATCTCCCACATTGTAATGCCTCCTTTTCAGCATGTTTTTAGTATCACTCTATCCGCTAGTAGAAGCCAAGTGAACACCTTTATTTTCATCGTGCATCTAGATTTCCAGATCCAACAAAAAGCTTCATCCACCATGACATCCCTGAAATAGTACTTGTGATATTTGCTTAATGAATAAGCAGCACCCCATGAGCAGGCCCAAGTATCGTTTTCAGCTATAAAGCAAGATACCATGTGTACGCTCTTTCATGTGCAAAAATCTACTCTATCTTGCATTGAGAGCTCCATATGAAATCCTTCTTGGATGTTAGTTATGGATAGGAAGGTCCCAATCGAAGCAGCCTCACTTTTGGTGAAGGAGCATGCACGGGGATGCAATAATTCTAGTTGTGAGATAGTGGCCCTCTTCCTCCGATAACTCCTACTCAAACAAGTGAAGTGGCTCAAAGATGTGGGTAACATTTGGTTCCAGCCATTCCCGTGACGAGTCATCCTACATGGGCATGCTTCATGGCAATCTATTGGGGGAAAATAAAGGCTTTCACAGTAGTGGCAGCTCCTTTGGAGATAGAGACCGACACTTTCGCGGGATGGTTTTGCATGTGAACCAGTTTGTAGTGTAGCTATCTCGCCCACTAGTATTCAAGCCTCCGGCTCCGAGGAACCCATATGGAGACACCGGGAAGTGTGTAGGCACACCTTGAGTTTTGCGAATACCCATGTTTGGCTTAATGGACTAATAATGAAAGTATATATAGATAGTAGATAAACAATATTACTAATTAAAAATAAAGGAAGAGAGACAGAGAGGATGTTTTTTGGGTGCGTGGATCGCACATCTATGCGATTTGACGAAGCAAAATGTTTGTGTCATAGCTTCCTTTTTCCTTGTGTAACTCACATAAAAAAATCTAGGAGTTACTCGGTGGCATCACCCATTTTACTTTCCTTTTTACTTGTGGGTCCCATGTGTAACTGACATAACCCATCTAGCAAGTATCCATTGGCAAGAGAGGTAGATGACAACATCCTTTTCGGGCACAACGTACAAGACACACTTCGCCTTCTTATGGATCATAACTTTCATGGCCGGTCCAGGTGTTACCGCGATGGATGTTCATATAATTATTTTTCTAGTTATTAGGACTCGTTCTCGTATTTCTAAGTAAGTATCATTGTTAATTTTCTACTAGCTATATGATTGGTATTCGTCCTGATCTTTCTCTAGTAACAAGGATTGGTTACCTATCGTGATAAATGGTAGATAGTGGAAAGTTTCCTCTTGAATATCTAACCAAGGAGGTAAGGGTAAGGAAGTCTGTCACTCGACAAACATTGCAAAAAACAAACAGACAATTTTCTACAAACCACTCATGTGGTTGCCCCGTCAAAATTGTTTTTGTGTTTCATCCACAAAAAATGGTGCACTCACAATCATGTGGACATGACAGTACGATCATGTATTTTTTCTATCACCGTAATTTCCAAGTGCCACAAATAAAATATTCCTCAATAATACCTTCCACTGGTCACTTTAGATGTACATGATGTATCTTCCAGGGGATAGTACGAGGCGACAGAGAGGTGCAATCTGCATGCTGTTGAAAGGGGGAACTTAAGTAGGTACACAATGGAAAGAAGCTTTCAACTATCACGGGGTTCATTGGCCATCCACAAACATTGCCTCTCGAAACCATACCAGTCTTCCCAGAAAGATGGATCATCCATCCCTGCCTGGAGCATGTGGTGTAGGTGCCCATGGGGGCACGATGCATGCTCATTAGAGATGCCATGCATGTGTCGCCATCAGTGTTGATGGGTGTGAAATAGTGGCCCTCTTCCTCTTGCAACTGATATGCAAACATGTCCAGTGGCTTAGGCAGATGTAGGAAACATTTGGTCCTAGCCATTCCCATGGCAAGTGTCTTCCTACATGAGCATGCTACATGGCAATCTAATGGGGGAAAACAAATGCATTCACTATAGTGGCAGCTCCTTTGCCGACACAAACCGACACAATCACGGTATGCTTTTGAATGTGAATCAGTTTCCAGTGTAGCAATCTTTCCCATTGGGATTCTACCCTCCGGCTAAGACAAATTCATTTGAAGACACCGGGACTACCTGGACGAAGAAGGAATACTCATATATAAATATTAGATTAAAAATATTAGTAGATAAGGGCGGAAGAGAGATCGAGAGTGTCGTGGAATTAGCACGGTAGATGTCCGGTTTAATGGACTTAGTGATGGAACCATCGCACGGGTTACCTTGAAGGGGTTAAAAGCACACAAAGGACACAGAGGGTTTATACTAGTTCGGCCCCTTCAATGAAGGTAAAAGCCTACGTCTAGTTTGGTTTGGTATTGCTTGGGCGTCGATGAACAGGGAGCTGATTGCTTGCCTGTCTATCGACGGGTTGTCTCTTGTCCTTCAACCGTCGCCGGGTCGTCCCTTTATATAAGAGGCGACGCCCGGTCCGGTTTACAGAGTCCCGAGGCTGGATCATATTTGTGTCCGCCTCGGTCTCTGCTCTTTCTTCCTTGTCTGTCAAGTTACATGATAAGACGGTTTACAAACCGTAACTCTACACATGGGCCCTAAACCTTCATGGGCCGTAACCTCTACTGAGCTTTACAATTATACAACTATATCATCATAATCCGGTTTAACCTAGCCAGTTTACACCTGCTAGTAATATCCCTGACATTAGGCCCCAGAATGATTTGAACTTGTTCATGTCAGTCTTCTTAATCTTGCATAACCTTCTTTCTTGTATCTTCTCAGTTTTTGTAAACCGGCAATGACATCATCCCTGGAAATCATTTGACCCGATCGTGACATCACTTCCACATTTATCGTGCACAGCTGTTTATTATCTTTGCTTTAAAGGCTATCCCGAGAATCGAGGCGACAGGGAATCTTTATCCAATCTCTTTCTTCCTCAAATCCCGTGCTTACTGTTTTATCTCTCCTCGGCCTATAAATACCACTGAGTCCCATCTCTTTCCCCTTCTGCCTCTTTTTCCTCCGTCTCCGCACCCGAGCTTCTGCCGCCGTTCATTGAGCTCGCCGTCGCCAGCAAGTCTGGCCGCTGCATCACCCTGAACGTGACCAGATAACTCGCCGCCTACTGTTTCCTTCTGCCTCAGGTACTCCTTTTCCCTCGTTGTAGATCTGTATCTTAGGGTATCGCCATATTTCCGCCATTAAACCTCAAAGCTTCGGCTGTTCGTCCTATACACCATGCTTGTAATAGATTCCTCCTTAGATTTATCTTCGAAATTTACTTCCGCTCCGCTGCTTTATGCTTAGACTTGGCATTAGATTCAATCTTTAGATTCATCCGCTTTGTAATAGACCTGCATAAATTTCCGCTTTTTCTTACCATTCAGATATGTTTTACCTTAGCCTCTTGTAGAAACTTGTTTCTTCGTTTTGATAGATCTGTAAGACATTCGCCGGTTTAGTCAATAATATATTGCTTCCGTAACGCATCAACCATGAACTCGACGGTTTAGCTTCTTTCTTTTTTGTTGTCATAAACCGGTAGCAGCTCGTTTCCCGCTCGCTTCCGGGTTGTCAATGCCATTAGTCCCTTGTCTAAACCGTCGATGTGATTTTGAATATATGATCCGGTTTATGCCTCTGTACTTGAATAATCCGGATTTAATACTTCACCTTATCAGCACTTTTCTTCTGCCAATATGTCTGCCAAGCAATTCGTTTACTGTGACTGGGTTCCTTCTGTTATTACGGGAGAAGACTTAGTTAATGCCGCTGCAATTGGCACTCTGGGCCCTCGAGCAGTTCTAAAATGGCGGGCCCCAGGAAATGAATGCCTCCCTGCTCCCAAAGAAGGAGAAGTTATTGACTTCTTTGACCATATGGCCCGGGGCTTTAGTCCTCCCAGTTCAAAGTTCTTCCGGGACGTGCTTGCCGCTTTTCAACTTCACCCTCAGGACATAGGTCCAAATTCCATATCAAACATCTGCGATTTCCAAGTTTTCTCCAAAGTGTATCTTCAAGAAGAGCCATCAGTCGACTTGTTCCGGGATTTTTTCCATTTGAACCGGCGAACTGAGTTTACTGGCAGACCTCATCAAGAACTGGGTTGGGTCAGCATTCAAAAGAGAAGAGATGCGGTATTTCCTCACGCCGCTCTCCATACAAACCCCAAGGATTGGAACAAGTCTTGGTTCTATTGCCACGACACTTCTCCTGAAGGAGAGAGCCCACTGCCGGGTTATCGCGAACATCGTCTTCCTGAAGATCATCCTCTGCCGCAGCGTCTTAGCTCCTCAGAGCGGCCCCAGTTTGCCTCTCAACTCGCCAAACTCAAAGCCTTTATGGCCAACAGATTGACTGGGGTTGATTTTATGCGTTGCTGGCTTGCCTGGAGTATCCCCCCTCTGAGCTGGCGCTCCAGCTTGATGTATCAGTATTCCGGAAAGCCGGATGATCCTCAGCGGTTTACCGACATAGTACTTCCTGAAAAGGAAGTTACAGAATCTGCAAAGAAAATGCTCAACATCTCTTTGGAGGAATGTAGCAAAACCGGTCTGGCTCCATATTATAAGAGGAACAAACTGCCAGCGGTAAGCCTTAATCTCTTCTGTCTATTTCTAATCCGTCCATTTAAGTTATCTTCCATTTATCTTTCCTCTTGTATACAGGCCGACGATCCTTTCTGGAAAAGGAAACCTCAGGATAAATCAGGCAAACAGCCACGCCGGAAAACCTGTGCTGTTAAGAAGAAAAAGGCAGCAGCTGGCTCCGGTTCACATGTCGAAGAAGATGATCCGGACTCTGAGGTATGAATCAATCCTGATATGCTTTGTTATCTTTTATCCCGATTTATGTTAACAGTGTCTTTTCACAGGACTTGGCAGAAGCTGATAAAGCTGCAGAAACTGAGGTAATCACTCTTTCTTCAGATTCAGAACCACCTCCATCAAAAATTCGTCGGGTAGTCCGGAAATATCAGTTTTCTCATCCTTATGCTCAACTGGACCCCAACTTTCTTTTGAAGAATCAGCAACACGAAGCCCGCCGGACTACTCGCCATAGCGGCCATGTAGTCGAGTCTTCCGGAATATCCCTTACTCTGGCTTGGAGGCGCCGCTCTGAGGTTTTACTTTCTCCAACTCTTCTTCATCCCAAGGCCGAACTTATTCGCAAGCCACTTAAACCGTCTGATCCTAATTATCAGGAGACTCCTTTATCATCTTCCGGCGAATCAACTGCCACACAAGTCCCAACTCTGAAGACCGTCCCTGGGTAAGTCTTTTACCTCATCCGGTTTAGTTTTGTATTTGCTTTTGTGACTCTGATTTCCTTTTCAATTCCTTTCAGTAAACCCAAGCCTAGCAAAAAGGCAAAGGCCAGCAAAACAGCTGCTGAGACTGCCACTGATGATCCGGCGGCTGATCCGGATACAGTCATTCCTCCGGAAAATGAGCCTACAGTTCAGCTTGACGATCCTGCTCCCATCGATCATAATTATAATACTGCTCCTGAAAATCCCAACACTGAAGATGTTCATGAACCGGCGAGTCCTGTCCGGGCAAACCCTCCTCGGACTAGCCCGGCTCCGGCTAGTCCGGTTCATACTGCCACTCCTCAACCGGCCGCTGCCTCTTCCCGGATATTCAAATAACCGGTACAGGTTTTACTGCTCCTGCTGAGCCTATCGTTTTTGCCAAACATACTGCTAAAGCGGAGAAAATCCAGCAAGAAAAGAGCAAATGGAGCACCGACTTATCCAACTATGCTGATCTGAGTGCCCAGGAGCTTTATTCCGGATATTTGAACCGACTGCATACCAGTCGGGACTATGAAGCGGGCTTGGTCAATCTGATGAAGGATAAATACGAGGTATCTTACTGGTCTTTTGCTTTTGCCTTCTTTGTATTTCTGTCTATGTCATGGTAGTCCCCAAGTTCCGGTTTAGCTTTGTTGAAAGGTGAACCGGTACTTTCAAATGTGAGCAAATGATCTTACATTAGCCCCCAAGTGCCAGGGGCATAACTCGGTTTATGTGCCTGGGACTTGTCTAAATCTTGCTTTCCTTACTTCAACTGCCCAGTAGTCCCCAAGTGTCAAGTAGATAACTTGTTTATGTGCTTGAGACTTTATCTTGAATTGTCTTCCTTTGATACTTCAATTGCTCATTAGCCCCCAAGTGTCAAGTGGATAACTTGGTTATGTGCTTGAGACTTGTCTGAACTGCAATTTATTCTCTTGAGTCTTTACAGGCTGACTTGACCCGGAGGGCTGAAGAAATAACTGAACTCTGGAACAGACTTGCTGAAACTGAATATGCTGCTGCTAAGGCCAAAAAAGAATTGGCGCTGAGCTTAACCACTGCTGAATAATTGAAGAAATATTTTGAAGAGGAACGGACAACTTGGGAAGTGCAAAAGAATGCTCTGGAAAAAAGAGCAAAGGATGCTGAAGAAGCTCTTAATCGAGTGACAGAAGATTTGACCGGTTTAAAGTGGCAAATAGAACTTATGCCTTCTGCCATCTTTGGTAAATACTTAACTTGCATGTGTCTCCATCTCTGCAACCTTTATTCCGTTCCGGCTTAATTGTGATAACCATATGCAGGGCGACGCGTCACCCATCTTGGGGATGACCTCCGGAAAAAACTCAAGGCTTCTTATACTCTTGTTGAGCAGTTGTATTCCGGCGCTCAAAGGATTATATGTGCAATGTCTTTTAATAAACCGGCCCCCACCACTATCCTGGTACTCTGGAGAAGCTTTCTATCTTGCCAGTACGCTTAGAAGAGGTGAAGAAGTCTGCTGCCCGAGCCGGTTCTCTTGTAGCGCTCACCAGAGCCAAAGCGTGGGTTCCAGATTTTGATCCGGAAGAAGCCCTGAACGGGTATCCGAGCACCAAAGAAGACGGATCGGCCTTCACTGGCAAAGACCTTCATGCTTTGACTAAGGAGATGCGCCCTCTCGCTAGCAAGCTTGTTGTTGAATCAGACTTGACCAGGTATCATCCGGCGTACGATTTAAAGAATGAGCGGGTGGATCGGCCGGTTTATGATACCAAAAATCTAATCCCACCGGTGCGCCCCCACACTTTCGCCCCAGATGTTGATCCATCTGACCTGATTACTGAAGAGATGTACTTCCGTGCTTTGTCAAAAATTGATTGGCGTGTTCCTGACTTTCAGCCGCTTCAAGAAGATGAAGAAGCTCCGGAACAAGTCGATCCTCAGCCATCGCAGCAGGAGGAAGCATAGGCCACACAGTTTATCTTTGTAGCAGCGGTATTATTTTGCCGAAAAAACTTTAATCCGTTCAGGCTTGTGATGCCTTGTAATAGGATAGCTCGAAACATTGCTGTTTTGATCCGGATGTTTCAATTTTGCTTTGGCGTATGCCAATTTAAATTGTTTGCCTGTTATGGTTCATCTTTCATATGTTCTGTATCTGCATGGACAACATTAAAAAGATGTCCTAGCGGTTTTACCGCCGGACCGATTAAATCGTTCTCATATATATCAAATGAATGTCTGAGTTATACCAAAAAGAATTTCATACCTTGAATTAAGTATGCTTGATATCCTAATCCGGCGAACTTTGCAGTTTTCTGAGGGAGCTCTTGGCTCTGTTGGGATAGACCCAATAATAATTCCGGGTTTACAGAAGCTACCGGTTTAAATAATGCTGGAGCTCTGTGTCCAATTTTTTGAAGATATGTGGTCAACTTTGAAGTTGTCCCACTCCGGATCAAAAAATCATTGAAACACATAAGAACACAAACAAAAACACAGGTTTGCAAATAAAACCATGTAGTCGAAGCTTTTTGCGAGCTACCAGGCTCCAAATCTAGCTTATGATTCGAATACGATCATACAAACCGGACCACAAGGGGCTAAGCTAGGATTCGAATACGATCCGTAGCCCCCTTGGGGTCATGAAATTTTTAGCCAATCAATGGATTCGAATACGATCCAAGGAGCTTATGATTCGAATACGACCATACAAACCGGACCGCAAGGGGCTAAGCTAGGATTCGAATACGATCCGTAGCCCCCTTGGGGTCATGAAATTTTTAGCCAATCAATGGATTCGAATACGATCCAAGGAGCTTATGATTCGAATACGATCATATAAACCGGACCGCAAGGGGCTAAGCTAGGATTCGAATACGATCCGTAGCCCCCTTGGGGGTGTGGCTATGTTCTCTTTGGTTCGAATACGACCTATGTTTGAACAGGAAGCCCCTTAGTGAGTTTGACTATGTTCTCTTTGGTTCGAATACGACCTATGTTTGAACAGGAAGCCTTTCATTGAATGTAGAAGCAGGGTACCTATATGGGACTTGCACTATGCGGCAAACCTTCTTTGGTCCCTTATAAAATTGTCCTGCATAGCCAGATGAACTGGTCAAAGCATCTTATTTTCTTAATGAAAATGATATAAACTGTAGATGGATATTACCATAAGACACTTATATTGGCAAAAAGAGCTGACCCCCCGGTTTATCAAGGGCGCCGGTTTATTCATTAATTATAATATATACATAGGATACAGCAGAGCTCATGGCTCAAGTATAGTAGGGCCGCAGGAGAGCGATGTTCCACGGCCTCTTTGTCTCTTCTTCTGATGTCCATGAGTCCTTGTGCTCTCGAACGTCCACCAGATAATATGAACCGTTGTGCAGATTCTTGCTGACCACAAAGGGCCCTTCCCAAGGCGGGGATAGTTTGTGCATGTCTGTTTGGTCTTGGATGAGCTGGAGTACCAAATGTCCCTCCTGGAATGTCCTGGTTTTGATCCGGCGGCTGTGATATCTGCGCAAGTCCTGTTGATAAATCGCGGACCATGCTGCCGCTATGTCACGCTCTTCATCTAGCCGGTCCAAACTATCCTGTCTTGCCTGCTCATTGGTCGCTTCAACATAAGACGTTACCCGTGGCGAATCATGACGGATACCACTTGGAAGGACCGCTTCAGCACCATACACCATGAAGAAAGGTGTATAACCTGTGGACCGGTTTGGCGTAGTATTGATGCTCCAGAGGACAGAAGGTAACTCCTCAACCCAGCACCCTGGTGTTCTTTGCAAGGGAGTCATAAGCCGGGGCTTGATACCTCGCAAAATCTCCTGATTAGCCCTTTCAGCTTGACCATTGGATTGAGGGTGAGCAACAGAAGATACATCTAGGCGAATATGCTCTCATTGACAAAACTCTTCCATCTCTCCTTTGGATAAATAGGTGTCGTTGTCTATGATGATGCTGTGTGGAAAGCCAAACCGGAAAATTACCTTTTTGATGATTTTAACTGTTGTTGCCGCATCACACTTGCTCACAGGCTCTGCCTCAATCCATTTTGTAAACTTATCCACAGCCACCAGCAGATGAGTTTTTTGATCTTGGGATCGTTTGAAAGGCCCAACCATATCGAGCCCCCAAGTCGTAAACGGCCAAGTAATCGGTATCATCCGGAGCTCCTGTGCCGGAACAAGAGCACGTCGTGAAAATTTCTGACAAGCATCGCACCTCCGGACTAGATCCGATGCATCAGCATGGGCTGTCAGCCAATAGAACCCATGTCGAAAAGCTTTAGCCACCAACGATTTTGAACCGGCATGATGACCACAATCCCCTTCATGGATCTCACGAAGGATATCACAACCTTCCTCAGTTGACACACACCGCTGAAACGCTCCAGAAACACTGCGATGGTGAAGTTCTCCGTTTGCAATTGTCATGGATTTGGAACGCCGGATTATCTGTCTTGCTTCGATCTCGTCGTCCGGCAACTCTCCGCGGCTTAGATATGCCAAGTATGGGAGCGTCCAATCCGGAACAACTTGAAGTGCTGCAACTAGCTGCGCCTCCGGATCAGGAACAGCCAGATCTTCCTTCGATGGTACCTGAACTGATGGACTGTGCAGCTCATCCAAAAAAGAATTCGGTGGTACCGGTTTACATTGAGAACCCAGCCGGCTCAGAGCATCGGCCGCTTCATTCCTTCGCCGGTCTATGTGATCCACCTGATACCCTTTGAAATACCCTGCGACTGCTTCAACTTCTCTTCTGTAAGCTGCCATGAGAGGGTCTTTTGAATCCCACTTACCGGATACTTGCTGTGCCACTAAATCTGAATCACCAAAACACTTGACCCGGCTCAAGTTCATCTCCTTAGCCATCCGTAGGCCATGAAGCAATGCCTCATATGCTGCTGCATTGTTAGTACAAGGAAACATTAGACGGAGGACATAACAGAACTTGTCAGCTCGCGGGGAAGTTAACACAACTCCAGCCCCCGAGCCTTCTAACTGCCTTGAACCATCAAAATGAATCGTCCAGTATGTAAGATCCGGCTTCTCCTCTGGTGCTTGTAGTTCTGTCCAATCAATGATGAAATCCACCAATGCTTGGGATTTGATAGCAGTGCGTGGCACATACTTCAATCCGTGTGGGCTAAGCTCAATGTCCCACTTCGCCACTCTACCAGTAGCTTCCCTGTTCTGGATTATATCCCCCAATGGAGCTGAACTGACAACAGTTATTGGGTGGCCTTGGAAATAATGCTTCAACTTCCGGTTTGCCATGAATACACCATATACCAGCTTCTGCCAATGCGGGTACCTTTGTTTGGATTCAATGAGAACTTCACTGACATAATAGACTGGACATTGAACCGGATATTATTTTCCTGGTTCCTTGCGCTTAACCACGATTGCCGCGCTGACTGCTCGTGCATTGGCGGCAACGTATAACAGCAATGGCTCATTATCAACAGGGGCAGCAAGGACCGGCGGCTCTGCCAGTTGCTGCTTCAAATCCTCAAACGGAGCGTTTGCCTCATCACTCCATATAAACCGGTCTGTCTTTTTCAGCATCTGATAAAGTGGAATTGCCTTCTCTCCCAGACGGCTGATGAACCGGCTCAACGCTGTGATCCGGCCAGCGATACGCTGAACATCATTGATACAAGCCGGTTTAGCCAAGGACGTGATTGCCTTGATCTTCTCCGGATTGGCTTCTATTCCTCTGTTTGACACCAAGAACCCAAGGAGTTTGCACGCCGGAACACCGAAAGCACACTTCTCCGGATTAAGGATCATTTAATAAGCTCGAAGGTTGTCAAAGGTCTCCTTGAGGTCCTCTATCAGCGTCTCCTCCTTCCTTGATTTCACCATAATATCATCCACATAAGCATGAACGTTTCTCCCTATCTGCCCCTTAAGACAATTCTGTATGCAACACTGGTAAGTTGCTTGGGCACTCTTGAGTCCAAAAGGCATAGACAAATAGCAAAAAGCACCAAAAGGAGTTATGAAAGCTGTCTTCCCCTGGTCCTTAACTGCCATCTTGATCTGATGATATCCTGAATATGCATCCAGAAAACTTAGCCGCTCACATCCAGCCGTAGCATCAATGATCTAATCAATACGGGGGAGAGCCAAAGGATCGGTTGGACAAGCTTTGTTTAGGTCGGTGTAATCCACACACATCCTCCACTTTCCATTTTTCTTTAACAATAGCATCAGATTAGCCAACCACTCCGGATGAAAAACTTCAACTATGAACCCTGCGGCCAAAAGTCTGGCCACTTCTTCTCCTATAGCCTTGCGCCTTTCTTCGTTGAAGCGGCGTAGATATTGCTTGACCGGTTTAAACTTTGGATCAATGTTAAGACTGTGCTCAGCGAGTTCCCTCGGTATACCTGGCATGTTAGAAGGTTTCCATGCAAAGATATCCCGATTCTCACGGATGAACTCGACGAGCGCGCTTTCTTATTTAGGATCAAGGTTAGCGCTGATAGTGAACTGCTTGGATGAATCACCTGGCACAAAGTCAACTTGCTTGGTTTCCTCTGCAGATTTGAATTTCAATGTCGTATCATGCTCTGTAGTTGGCTTCTTCAACGGGGACATATCTGCCGGATCAACATTGTCTTTGTAAAACTTCAACTCCTCCGTAGCACATACTGCCTCCGCATAGGTAGCGTCTCCTTCTACGCACTCCAACGCAATCTTGCGACCCCCATGAACCATGATGGTTCCTTTGTGACCCGGCATCTTGAGCTGTAGATAAACATAGCACGGCCTAGCCATAAACTTGGCATAAACCGGTCGTCCGAACAAGGCATGATATGGGCTCCGGATTTTGACAACTTCAAAGGTTATCATCTCCGACCTGGAATCCTGTTCATCTCCAAAGGTAACTTCTAGGTCAATTTTCCTAACCGTGTAAGCTGATTTACCTGGCACTACTCCATGAAACACCGTGTTTGACTACCTTAGCTTCTTATCTGTCAGCCCCATGCGACGGAAAGTCTCATAGTACAAGATATTGATGCTGCTGCCGCCGTCCATGAGAACGTTGGTGAATTTGTAGCCACCCACCTGTTGTGCTACCACTAAGGCCAATTGGCCCGGATTATCAACTCGCGGCGGGTGATCCTCTCTGCTCCACACAATAGGTTGCTCCGACCAGCGCAGGAATTGTGGTGTTGCCGGTTCAACCGCATGGACCGCCCGCTTTAAGACTTTTTGATCCCATTTGCACAAACTCGTGGTGAACACATGATACTGTCCACTACTCAGCTCCTTTGGATTACTCTGATATCCGGATTGCTGCTGCTGTTGACCCTGCTGATTGCCTTGTTTGCTTTGATTACCCTGGCCCTGCTGCTGGTTGTTTTGGCTATTGTAACCGCCCTGACCATATTGATGGTTGCCTTGGTTGTTGTAACCGCCTTGACCATACTGATGATTACCTTGGTTATTATAGCCGTTGTTGTTGGCATGATATCCTGATCCGGAGCCATTACCATGATGACCCGGACTGTGAAACCCGGGGCCTGATCCGCCGCCTGGTGGCCTGTTGTTAGATCTGACCCGGCTCATAGCTTCCATCATGGCCCTACATTCTGCCCAGGTATGTTTAGCTGGATGCTCCTTTGATCCATGCTTCGGGCAAGGCCCGTTCAATTCTTGCTCCCAAGTAACGAACCCCCCGCCCGTTTGTGGGGGCGGTTTACCCTTGTTGCGCTGAAAGCTCCCTTGAACTTGGGTATTGGCTACGAAATCAGAGCCACCCTCTGCCTTTCGTTTGCCTAAGAAGCTTGTTTCGACCGGATTAGCCTGCGCCGGTTTACCGGACTTATTTGCCTTTCCAGATTTATCTCCATCCATTTCTGGATACTTAGTGTTGTCGGAGTCCCCGTACTTCACCAGAGTGCTCATGAGAGTTCCCATGTCATTACAATCCCGTTTGAGCCGTCCCAGTTTTAACTTCAGAGACTCAAACCGGCAATTGTTTGCTAGTGTTACTATCGCCGTACTGGGGCTGATACCGTTCGAAGAGTGCAAGATTTCTGATACTCGTCGCACCCATGCACTTGTAGGTTCCTGATCTCCTTGTATACAGGCTGCCAGATCCACCACTGACATTGGCTGCTTACACGTATCTTTGAAAATTTTGATAAATTGGCGGCGTAACTCACTCCATGATCCGATGGAATTAAGTGGTAAGCCCTTTAACCAGGTCCGGGCTGTACCCTCAAGCATCATGGTAAAGTACTTCGCGCAAGCCGCTTCATCCACGTCCAGCATCTCGATAGCCATCTCGTAACTCTCAACCCAAGCCTCTGGAGCCAAATTTGTTGTGTAATTAGGCACTTTACGTGGACCCTTGAAATCCTTGGGTAACTTCACGCTCCGAAGAGCGGGGACAAGACACTGCACCCCAAAGGAACTCATCGTGACTCCTGTTTCTGCTGTGGTTGTGTGAACCGGCGTCGTTTGGCGGACCTCCTCGCGGGACGCAGATCTAACCCGGTTTGCTGCCTCCTGGGCTTGCGCCTCTGCGCTCGCCGGATTATCCTGTCTATGACGGTGTCGCCTCCGTTCACTACTGGACACCTCCAGTTCATCCCAATGCCTAGTATAACTCCGGCTATGGCGGGGTGTTGAATGAAGCCTCTCCCTGCTATAGGAATACGCCTGCTGCTGCGTCAAAGCCATATTAAGCAGATCCTTGACCCTGCGTGCCTCCATTGCCACGGGGGATGTCCCCTCAATGGGTAAAGCGGCCAGACGTGAAGCGGCAGCAACAATGTTATCCAAAGGGTTTGAGTAATGACCCGGAGGAGTGGGAACGTGAGGCGTAATCCGTCGATCTTGCTCCGCCGTGGGCTGTTGAACCGGTTCACCCCTCACAGGGACCGTCCTCCGGTTTACCTCCGGATCATTGCTGGCTCCCGCTCCCGGCGTCCCGAAAAGATTCATCGCCTCATAGACCGGCGGTAGACGAGACTGGTACCTTCGAGTCCTTACTCCTTGCGCAGAGGCCTGTTCTATCCTCAGCTGGAAAGCCTGAGACTCCAGCTCTGCCTGCCTTGTCGCTATCATAGCTTTGTCTGCCTTCAGATCCTCTCTCGCTTGCTTGATCCGGCCCCTCAGCTGAAGGAGTTCTTCATCGTGTTGCGCCTTGTCTGCTGGAGCCACCACTGCTACTGCCCGGGTTGTCAACTCCTCGACCAAGGCGGAGAGAGCGTCAGAGGGCGAAAGGGCCTGGCCGCTCCCCCCTGCACCGCCTTCTGCTATGTTCGCCCCATTCACCGTAGACTATGGCGTAGGTTGTGAACCGGCCATAAAGACAGCCACCTAGTTTGGCAGATCAAAGGGGTCCGGAATACTGTCTCCATCGGACACACCCTCAGATCGGCCGTCCCGCAACCGATACAAGGATTCTGTCTCTCCAGATGAGGTTTCATCATCGGAATAGACCACTGTCTCGCCACCAGAATCCGATCCGTCCTCGGCTTGGACTTCGTGAATTGCTCCGACGAAGACGTGCTTCATGGCAGGCTGAATCCGGGCCGATCTTACACGCTGAGCCAGCTCGACGATGTTGGGGAAGATGTCCGGCTCAGGTCCCGGTTCACCAAACTTGCCGATGAAGACGTGGATGCCGCCGAAGGGAACCCGGTATCCGTATTCGATTGAATCGGCCTCCGGGCCCCAGCCAGTGTCGTCGATGTAGATCCGGCCACGGCGACTCTTGGTCATTCGGCCGACCGCGTAGCCCTTGAGCCCTTCAAAGCTGCCCTTCAAGAACTCGAAACCATCGTGCGGAGGCCCCACGGTGGGCGCCAACTGTCGTGGAATTAGCACGGCAGATGTCCGATTTAATGGACTTAGTGATGGAACCATCGCACGGGTTAGCTTGAAGGGGTTAAAAGCACACAAAGGACACAGAGGGTTTATAATAGTTCGGCCCCTTCGATGAAGGTAAAATCCTACGTCTAGTTTGGTTTGGTATTGCTTGGGCTTCGATGAATAGGGAGCTGATTGCTTGCCTGTTTCTCGACGGGTTGTCTCTTGTCCTTCAACCGTCGCCGGGTCGTCCCTTTATATAGGAGGTGACGCCCGGTCCGGTTTACAGAGTCCCGAGGCCGGCTCATATTTGTGTCTGCCTCGGTCTCTGCTCTTTCTTCCTTGTCTGTCAAGTTACATGATAAGACGGTTTACAAACCGTAACTCTACACATGGGCCCTAAACCTTCATGGGCCGTAACCTCTACTGAGCTTTACAATTATACAACTATATCATCATAATCCGGTTTACCCTAGCCGGTTTACACCTGCTAGTAATATCCCTGACAGAGAGGATGTTTTTTTGGTGTGTGGATCCCACATATATGGGATTTGGCAGGTTAGAACCATTTTGTTTAGTTTCTTTTTTCTTTGTGGGTCCCAAGTGTAAGTAACATAACCTGTCTTGAAGTTACGTAGTGCCATCACCCATTTAACTTTCCATTTTTCCTTGTTGGTCCCACGTGCAACTGACATAACCCACCTAGTAAGTACCCAGAGGCTAGAGAAGTACACAAACATCCTTTCGAAGCTCGGCATACAAGACATGCTTGGCCTTCTTATCGATCATTCCTTCCATGGCCAGGCCGGGCATAACCGCGATAGTGGTGGCAACTAATACAATTATTTTCTAGTAATTAGGGTTCATCCTCGTCTTGCTAATTAAGTCTCAGTGATAATTTTCTATTAGCTATAAGATTGGTATTTCTTATGGTGTTTCTAGTAAGAAGGATTGGTTACCTATCGTGAACATTGTATATTGTGGCATGTTGTCTGTTGAATATCTAACCTAAGAGGTAAATAAAAGGAAGTCAGTCCCTCGACAAACATTGCAAAAAACAAATAGCCTTATTTAAATCGACAAGTCATGTGGTTTTCCAAAGTAATTATTCTGTTTCATGCACAAAGAAAATGGTGCAAACACAATCAAGTGGAAATGAAGTGGACATAACACTACGATTATGTAATTTTTCTATCACAGTATTTTCCAAATGCTACAAATAAAATATTCCATAAATAAGACCTTCAACTTGTCACTTTAGATGTACATGATGTATCTTAGAAGGGCTGAGAATGAGGTGGAAGAGAGGCGCAATCTGCAGGCCGCTGAAAGGTAGAACTTATGTAGGGATACAATGGAAGAAGCTTTCAAGTATTACCATGGACATGGAGTACGTTGGCCGTTGTCTGAAACATTACCTGTGAGAACCCTACCGGTCTTCCAACAAAGACGGATCATCTATCGGTGTCCGGAGCGTGTGGTGTGGGTGCCTATGGTGGCGCCATGCTCTTCGGAGATGCCATGCATGGGTCGTCAACAATGCAGCCGGGTGTGAGACTGTGGCCCTCTTCCTCCTCCAGCTCATACGCAAACATGTCAAGCAGCTCAGCGATGTGGTAACTTTTGGTTCCAGCCATTCCCGTGGCAAGTCATCCTACATGAGGATGCTGCATTGCAATCTGTTGTGGGGGAGGCATTCCCTATAGTGGAAGCTCCTTTGCAGAGAGAGACCGACACAATCACGGATTGCTTTTGCATGTGAATCAGTTTTTAGTGTCGCCATCTTGCGCGTTGGGATTCCAGCCTCTAGCTTAGAGGAACCCATATGAAGACACCCATAATTGCCTAGGAACACCTCGTTTCCCGCAAATACTCTTATTTGGCTTAATGGACCTAGAATTAAACTTATATATAGATAGCAGATAAACAATATAACTAGATAAGGGCGAAGGAAGAGAGATACAGATCTTTTTTTGGGTGTGTGGATCCTTGATATATGCGATTCAGCACGGCAGAATGTTTGTGTAGTAGTTTATTTTTGCTTGTGGATCCCATTTGTAACTGACATTACCCATCTAGCAGTTACCCAATAGCACCTCCCATTTTACTTTCCTTTTTCCTTGTGGGTCCCATGTGTAACAGACATAACCCATCCATAGAGTACCCAGAGCCCAGAGACATGGGTCTCCCTTATTTGGAACACGTATTATGATGGAGTTGTCCCCAAAGCAACAGTTTTATGTGGATCCTTTTGGTGGAGGGATGTTTTTGAGCTTGCTGATTCTTTTAGAGCTATCTCATCTGCCACAGTTAACCAGGGAGATTATATACTGTTTTGGTCTGACAATTGGAAGCTAAATGACTCCACCAGGCCTCTCCGAGATAGATTGCCTCATTTATTCTATTTTGTTGAAGATGATAAGATCTCTGCCATGGATTTTTTGGACTCTAAGGATGTTGCTTCAATGTCCCACTTGCCAATTTCAAGCACAACTGCTCTTGAGCTACATCACCTGCATCACCAAGTGACATCTATGCATAGAGATCCCTCGGTGCCAGATGTGTGGACACAACTAGGGAAAACCTTATACATAGAAGCTTAGCAGCAGCATAGCACAAAAAGAGGCGCTACTGCTAATTAGCAGTAGCGAGGATAAGGAAACCACACTACTGATGTAAATTTAGCAGTAGCGTGTGTTGTCTAAACCGCACTGCTACAAAAATCCACCGACAGTACCCACCAACCTAAGTTTACAAGCAGCGCGGTGCCACGATGCGCGCTACTGCTAATGCAATAGTAGTAGCGCGCTTTTAAGTCACGTCGCTGCTGCTAATTTTGAAATTGTCCACACGGTTGGCCCATTTAGTAGTAGTGCGTGTGACGAAAGGGCGCTGCTTCTACGCTCTTAGCAGTAGCGCGTTTCACGTCCCGCGCTACTGCTAAGACGCAGCACCACACCACCTTTACACCCGTCCTCCCCTCCCCCATCTCCTCTCCTCCCTTTTCCCTACTTCCCATCCTCCCTCTCTCCCTCTTCTTCTTCCTCAATACTTCTCCCCCCATTGTTCTCCCTCTTCTACCTACCTTTCTCTCTCTTCATTACTCCTTGCTAACTACACACCACCTCCATTAATGCATCTCGTTTCTCTTTTTCCTCCCCCTCCACTAGCTGAAGTTATCTCCTCCCAAATTAGCTACCTAGGTAGATGTAACATTTAGTTAAGTGACCTATTTGCCCCCTAACTAGATCTATCTTTGTCAAGAAGAGCTTTGTGCACTTTTGATCTCCCTACATCATCATCTCCACCGTGTGCTCGATCTCGAGATAGAGGTGATTAAAATTTCATGCTTTTGCAAAATGGAAATATGTGTATGTGTGTGATATGATAATTGGGAAATATGATGGAAATTGTGTGTGTGGCATGAGTTGACGCCAAATTGTACTTTTGAGTTGCCTATGTTTTGCCGAAATGTCGATTTATTTCCATTTCGGTGAATTCCGGGCAAACTCTAGATCTATATGTCCTATTTTTAGGGAAGGTCATGCCAAATTTTTGTAAGCATTTGACGCATGCACGCATTTTTATAATCAATTTGTTTATTATTACCGTGCGGACATTCATGATGGTCAATGGAACGATGGTGGACAGGTGGTTGCGGTCAGCGGTGCAGGACATGGAAGAAAATAACCGAGGTTTTATGTCCGTGTCAAAAATGCAAAGGAATAGTTTGGCTTGACCGCTATGAAGATGGTCGTGTCCAAGCGCACCTGCTCATGACTGGTTTCATGGATGGCTATACTCGGTGGATAATTGAAGATGAGGATGACGATGTTGAGGACACCGACGGGGCAGGCAATGACGACACGGGGCAAGACGAAGAGATGATCAATAATGGCGGTGGGGAAGAGGCCGGACATGTTGGCGGAGAAGGGGCCGGACATGGCGGAGGGGAAGGGGCCGGACATGGCGGTGGAGAGAACGTGGACTCCACGCAGCAGAGTTCGTCGGTACTAAGTTCAATCGTGCGGGACCCTCATGTTCAAGCACTGCTTCGCAAGGAGACGAGTACTGAGAGAGCTGCTTATAGAGAGGAGGCTAAGCTGGAGCAACAGGTGGTACACTCGAACACTCCATTGTATGATGGTTGCAATCCTGAGGTGATCTGCTTGAGTTTCATGCTCCAACTCCTGAAGACGATGGCTAAAAATAAATGGACCGACACTAGCCTCGATGAGCATATCAAGTACCTAAGGGATGTTCTCCTAAGGGATGTTCTTCCCGTGGGGAATCTATGTCCTACTAGTGTTGATGCGGCCAAGAAGATCGTGTGCCCTCTTGATCTGCCGCATGTTAGATACCATGCATGCATCAACGATTGCATAATTTATCGGAAGGAGCGCGCGAAAAACATGTTGTTCGGTGTGCAATGCTTCTCGATACAAGAAGGTCGGGAAGAAATGTCCCCAGAAAGTTGTATGGTACTTACCGATCACTCCCCGTCTCCAGAGGTATTTCGTAGATCCCAAGGAAGCAAAGCTAATGCGCTGGCACGCGGTGAGAAAGAAGCCCGACGTTGGAGATGATCCGAAGATGAGACACGTCAAGGATGGAAGCCAGTGGAGAGCGTTGAACAGCTTCTATCGATATTTCAAATGTGATGCAAGGAACATCGTGCTTGGCGCGTGTACCGATGGCATGAATCCGTCTGGAAACTAGAACACCAACCATAGCACATGGCCCGTGTTTTTATGGATGTACAACCTCCCCCTGGTTGTGCATGAAGTCGAAGTACATTCACATGAGCATGCTTATTCAAGGGCCGAAACAACCAGAAAATAATATTAATTTGTATCTGGGGCTACTTCAAGAGGAGTTAGACACGTTATGGAAAACAACGGCCAAGACATGGGACGCCAGCAAAGGCGATTATTTCTACATGAGAGCCACACTGATCATGACGGTGCACGACTATCTTGGTTACAGATATGTCGCAGGCCAGGTGTGCCATGGATATTGCGGATGCACGTGGTGCATGGATGATATGACGTCTCAGCAGCTAACATCAAGGAAAGATGGCGGGTCTGGGAAAATCATGTACATGGGGCATCGAAGATGGCTCGAACAGGATGACCTGTGGAGAAACCATGGAGATCTATTCAATGGTCACGCTGAGAATCGAGCCTCCACCTAAGCGGAGCGGTGCCGAAATCGATGAGCTGTTGAAAAACTGGAAGGAGTGCCTCGCGCCGGGAAAGATGATAAAAAAGGCGCCGGATCCGCTGCTGAAGGTATGGAAGATGAGGTCTGTGTTCTGGGACTTGGAGTACTGGCACAAACTCGATACACCTCATTGCCTTGATCAAATGCATATTTGTAAGAATGTCCTTGAGAGCTTGCTCGCGACACTGATGAACATGCCTGATAAGACCAAGGATGGGCCAAAGGCAAGAAAATACTTGCAAGATTTGAAAATCAGGGAAGATCTGCACATGTTGCCCCGTAAAATTTCGGACGAGACAGAGACGGAGATATAGGCGCGGGAGAAGAAGGGCAAGAAAATAAAGAAAGAGGATTATTGCCCCCCATCTTGCTTCACCTTAAGTCAGGCTGAGATCGGTCAATTCTTTAAGTGCCTTACCGGAGTCAAAGTTAGTTCCGGTTACTGTGGCAAGATAAGCAGATATCTAGACACGGACAAGAAAAGGTTCAGTGGGATGAAGTCCCATGACTGTCATGTGATGATGATGCAGATACTACGTGTTGCCCTTAGAGGGATAATGGACAAGCACGTCCGTGACACGCTCAATGCTAAATGTGTGGACCTGGCCTTCTAAATCGGGATACTCAACAAAGAGTTACTATGCCATCATGCACACACACGTACCAATACTCTAGCCCTGTGTTTGGCTATGGCAAAGTTCATGCACGATGAATGTCAAGGTTTTTGGATGGTTGTTGTTCTTTGATCGCTTGAACACAAGACATCTTCTCCTTAGGAGGCACTGGAGGACAGATAAAGATGAAAACTTATGTGTTCTTTGCCCCACACACTTGCATGAAGACATGATGCACCTTTTCTTCACTTGCAATTTTAGCCAATGGGTCGGGTCTTACCTTCAGATTAATTGGTCTGGGGGCCAGGATTTGACCTCCTACTTGCTGCATGCTACGAGGAGTTTCCAACACCCTTTCTTCTTAGAAGTTATGCTCACTGCTGCCTGGTGCATTTGGACTACCAGGAATGGGAAGATCTTCAGACCATAAAGGGCATATTTTGGCATTTGGAGGAGTAAATTTGTACATGATATCTCCCTATTGTACCATAGAGTGAGGGAGAAATTTAAACCTGTTTTTTGTCTTGGGTTAATAACCTACCTTAGCTTCTATCATAGGTAAGTAGGTAAGGCTTTGTATATTCCTTTTGTCCTTAGCCCACTTTGTAAATATTTGGACTCCTCCTTTATTATTTGAATAAAAGACGTGGAGCTGTTGCTTCACAGTAAATAGTAAAAAAACATCCTTTCCGACCTTAGCGAACAACACACGATTGGCCTTCTTATCGATCATAACTTTCAAGGTTTGGCTGAGTGTAACCATGGTGGCAGTACCAACTGGTAGACTTTTTTTAATAATTAGGATTTGCTCTCATCTTGCTAATTAAGTCTCATTGTTAATTTTCTATATCCTATAGGATTGGTATTCATCAGGATCTTCCTAGTAATAAAGGAAGTCGGTCACTCAACAAACATTGCGAAAAGAAGTCCTATTTCAAACCAACAACTCATGTGGTTGTCTAGAAAAGTAATTTTTGTGATTCATGTTCAAAGAAAAATGGTGCACACACGATCATGTATTTTTCTATCAATGCGTTTTCCAAATGGTACAAATAAAATATTTCTTATGTAAGACCTTCAACTAGTCAATTTAGATGTACATGATGTATCATAGAAGGCCGAGAACGAGGCAAAAGAGAGGCGCGGTCTGAATGCCGCTGAAAGGTGGAAATAAGTAGGGATATACTTGAAGAAGCTTTCAAGTATTACCATGGACATGGGGTACATATCTCGGAACCCTACCAGTCTTCCCACAAAGATGGATCATCCACTGGTGGGGGTGCCCATGGTGGCACCATGCTCCTCGAAGATGCCATGCATGGGTCGTCATCAGCATAGTCATGTGTGAGACAGTGGCCCTCTTCCTCCTCCATATCATATGGAAACATGTCAAGCAACTCAGCGGTGTGGGTAACATTTGGTTCCAGCCACTCTCGTGGTGAGTCATCCTACATGAGAATGGTGCATGGCAATATGTTGGTGGCAAAAAAAAGGCAGTCATGGTAGTGGCAGCTCCTTTGCAGAGAGAGATCGACACAATCGTTGGTTGCTTTTGCATGTGCGTGTAGCCATCTCGCCAACAGGGATTCCAGCCTCCGGCATAGAGGAACCCATATGGAGACACCGAGACCTGCCTAGGAACACCTTGATTCTCGGATATACGCTTATGTGGTTTAATCAACCTAGAATTAAACTTTTTTTTGAACTGTCAATTATAGTAGGAAAGGCTCCTATTCACGTTTGTATTAATTGTGAACATTACAATTTCCACTCCATCCTAGACCCTATTTACAGGTAGGAACCAACATGGGTTGCCACATATCCATATGGCTATGGGGAGTGTGGCACACAAAGCGTTAAGTAAGTGAGTATAGTACAACTTTGGCTAGGTTGTTTACAAAATGGTTACAAAGTTTACTAGGGAGGGTTCAACCATATGGATCAGGAGGGCAAATCCAGTTTTGAACCGATTCTTCCAAGTAGCATTCGTGGGGGAACCCCCCTAAATGTTTTCTTGTTGCGTTCTTTCCATGTGCTCCACGCCGCTGCCATAAATATTTCCATGAACATAGGACGGTTCCATCACCTTCTCCCAGAGTTCATAATATGCAATCTGTTGCCACTGTCGCCCAGGAGATCCCTAGGGTTGACCAGCATGTTTCACTGAAGGGACACTCAAAATATAAGTGTTCAATGGCCTCGTCCACTCCAAGTCTACAAGTGTTGCAATTCAACCCATCTTCCATGTTATAATGCCTCCTTTTGATCATGTTTTTCGTATTCACTCTATCCGCTAGTAGGAGCCAAGTGAACACCTTTATTTTCATCGTGCATCTAGATTCCTAGATCCAACTAAAATCTTCATCCGCCAGGACTTCCCTGAAATAGTACTTGTAATATTTGCTTGATGAATAAGCAGCACCCCAAGAGCAGACCCAGGTATCATTTTCAGCTATTTCTAGCACGACATCACGTGTAAGCTCTCGCCTATGCAAAAGCTCTGCCCAAGCTTGCATGGAGAGCGGCATATGAAATCCTTCCTAGATGTTGGTTAAGGAAATGAAGACCCCAATCGAAACATCCTCCATTTTGGTAAAAGAGGATGCACGGGGATGCGATAATTCCAGGCATGAGACAGTGGCCCTCTTCCTCCTGCAAATCATATTCAAACTTGTGAGGTGGCTCAAGGATGTGGATGTGGGAAACATTTGGTTCCAGCTATTCCCCAAGCGAGTCATCCTACATGGGCTTGTTGCGTGGCAATCTATTGGGGGCAAATAAAGGCTTTCATAGTAGTGGCAGCTCATTTGCGGATAGAGACTGACACTTTCACAGGATGGTTTTGCATGTGAATCAGTTTCCAGTGTAGCTATCTCGTCCACTGGGATTCAAGCCTCTGGCTCCGAGGAGCTCATATGGAGACTGGGAAGTGTGTAGGTACACCTTAAGTTTTGCCAATACACATGTTTGGCATAATGGACCAATAATGAAAATTATATATAGATAGCAGATAAAAAGTATTACTAATTAAGGATAAAGGGAGAGAGACATGGAGGATGGTTTTTTAGTGCGTGGATCGCACATCTATGCAATTTGACGATGCAAAATGTTTGTGTCGTAGCTTCCTTTTTCCTTGTCGGTTCCATGTGTAACTGACATAAAACATCTAGGAGTTACCCGGTGGCATCACCCATTTTACATTCGTTTTTCCTTGTGGGTCCCATGTGTAACTGACATAACCCATATAGCATGTATCCAGAGGCAAGAGAGATACAAGACAACATCATTTTTGGGCTCATCGTATAAGACACACTTGGCCTTCTTATGGATCATAACTTTCATGGTTTGTCCAGGTGTTACCGCGATGGCTGTTGATATAATTATTTTTCTAATTATTAGGACTTGTTCTCGATCGTCTTTCTAAGTAAGTATAATTGTTAATTTTATATTACCTATATGATCGGTATTCATCCTAATATTTCTCTAGTAACAAGGATTGGTTACCTATCGTGATAAATGGTAGACGGTGGGAAGTTTCTTCTTAAATATCTAACCAAGGAGGTAAGGGAAAGCAAGTCAATCACTCGACAAACATTGCAAAAAACAAACAGACTATTTTTTACCAACAACTCATGTGGTTGTCCATCAAACTTACTTTTGTATTTCATGCACTAAAAATGGTGCACACACAATCATGTGGAAATGAAGTGGACATGACAGTACGATCATGTATTTTTCTATCACTGTATTTTCCAAGTGCTACAAATAAAATATTCCCTAAATAATAACTTCCATTGGTCAATTTAGATGTACATGATGAATCTTTGAAGGGCGGGAACGAGGTGGCAGAGAAGTGCAATCCGCATGCTGTTGAAAGGGGGAACTTAAGTAGGTACACAGTGGGAAAGAAGCTTTCAACTATTACCATGGACATGGGGTTCATTTGCCGTCCACAAATGTTGCCTCTCGGAACCGTACTAGTCTTCCCAGAAAGATGGTCAACCATCCCTGCCCGGAGCATGCGGTGCGGGTGCCCATGGTGGCACCATGCTCTTTAGAGATGTCATGCATGTGTCGTCATTAGTGCTGGCGGGTGTGAGATAGTGGTCCTCTTCCTCATGGAACTCATATGAAAACATGTCAAGTGGCTCAGGGATGTAGGAAATATTTGGTCCTTGCCATTCCCATGACGATCATTCCTACACGAGCATGCTACATGGCAATCTAATGGGGGAAAACAGAGGCATTCACATTAGTGACAACTCCTTTGAAGATAGAGACCGACACAATGGCAGGATGATTTTGAATGTGAATCAGTGTCCAGTGTAGCCATCTTGCCCACTGGGATTCTAGCCTCCGGCTCAGACTAACCCATTTGAAGACATCGAGACCTACTTGGGCACACCTCGAGTCTCGTGAATACGCTTCGTTGGCTTAATAGACGAAGAAGGAAACTTATATATAGATAGTAGATGAACAATATTACTTGATAAGGGTGAAGGAAGAAAAACAGAGAGGATGTCCTTTTGGTATGTGGATCCCACATATATGCGATTTTGAAGGGTAGAATATTTGTGTATTAGTATCCTTTTTCCTTATGGCCCCCTTCTGTGACTAACATAACCCGTCTAGAAGTTACGTAGTGCCATCACCCATTTTTTACTTTCCTTTTTCCTTGTGGGTCCCACGTGTAACTAACATAACCCACCTAGTAAGTACCCAGAGGCTAGAGAGGTACACCAACATCCTTTCCAAGCTTGGCATACAAGACACGCTTGGCCTTCTAATCGATCATTACTTCCATGGTCGGGCCGGGCCTAACCACGATGGTGGTGGCAGCTAATACAATTATTTTTCCAGTAATTAGGGTTCATCCTCGTCTTGCTAATTAAGTCTCATTGATAATTTTCTATTAGCTATAAGATTGGTATTTTTATGGTCTTTCTAGTAAGAAGGATTGGTTACCTATCATGATACATTGTAGATTGTGGCAAGTTTTTTCTTGAATATCTAACCTAAGAGGTAAAGAAAAAGGAAGTCAGTCTCCTGACAAACATTGCAAATAACAAATAGCCTTATTTAAACCGACAAGTCATGTGGTTGTCCAAAGTAATTGTTGTGTTTCACGCACAAAGAAAAAGGGTGCACACACAATCAAGTGGAAATGAAGTGGAGATGACACTATGATCATGTATTTTTTCTATCACTGTATTTTCCAAATGCTACAAATACAATATTCTATAAATAAGAAATTCAACTTGTCACTTTAGATGTACATGATGTATCTTAGGAGGGATGACAATGAGACGGAAAAGAGGTGCAATCTGCATGCCACTAAAAGGTACAACTTAAGTAGGGATACACTGGAAGAAGTTTTCAAGTATTATCATGGACATAGGGTACATTGGCTGTTGTCCGCAAACGTTGCCTCTTAGAACCCTACCGGTCTTCTCACAGAGACGACTCATCTATCGGTGCCCAGAGCGTGTGGTGTGGGTGTCCATGGTGACGCCATGCTCTTCGGAGATGCCATGCATGGGTTGTCATCAATGCAGCTGGGTGTGAGACTGTGGCCCTCTTCCTCCTCCAGCTCATATGCAAACATGCCAAGCAACTCAACGACGTGGGTAACATTTGGTTCCAGCCATTCCCGTCGCGAGTCATCCTACATGAGCATGCTGCACACCAATTGTTGGGGGGAAGGCATTCCCTATAGTGGCAGCTCATGTGAAGAGAGAGACCGACACAATCGCGGATTGCTTTTGCATGTGAATCAGTTTTTAGTGTAGCCATCTCGCCCGCTGGGATTCTAGCCTCTAGCTTAAAGGAACCATATGGAGACACCGGTAACTGCCTAGGAACACCTCGATTCTCGCAAATACGCATATTTGGCTTAAAGGACCTAGAATTTAACTTATATATAGATAGCAGATAAATAATATAACTAGATAAGGGCGAAGGAAGAGAGATAGAGTGGTTTTTTTTGGGTCTGTGGATCCCGCATCTATGCGATTCAGCAGGGCAGGATGTTTGTGCATTAGTTTATTTTTCCTTATGGGTCCCATTCGTAACTGACATAACCCATCTAGCAGTTACCCAGTAGCACCACCCATTTGACTTTCCTTTTCCTAGTGGGTCCCATGTGTAATTGATATAACCCATCTATAGTGTACGCAGAGCCCAAAGACATGACAACATCATTTCTGGGCTTAGCAAACAACACACGATTAGCATTCTTATCGATCATAACTTTGATGGTCGGGCTAAGTGTAACCGTGATGGTAGTGCCAACTGGGAGAATTATTTTTCTAACAATTAGCATTTGTTCTCGTCTTGCTAATTAAGTCTCATTGTTAATTTTTTCTATTACCTATACGATTGTTATTCATCGGGATCTTCCTAGTAATAAAGGAAGTCAATCACTCGACAAACATTGCAAAAACCAAATGGCCTAATTTAAACCAACAACTCATCTGGTTGTCCTGAAAAGTAATTTTTGTGTTTCACGCACAAAGAAAAATGGTGCACACACGATCATGTATTATTTTCTATCAGTGCTATTCCAAATGCTACGAATAAAATATTGCCTCAGTAAGACCTTCAACTAGTCACTTTATATGTACATGATATGTCTTCGAAGGCCGACAACGAGGAAAAAGAGAGGCGCAATCTGCAAGCCACTGAAAGGTAGAACTTAAGTAGGGATACACTAGAGGAAGCTTTCAAGTATTACCCTGGACAAGGGGTACATATCTTGGAACCCTACCAGTCTTCCCACAAAGACAGATCATCCACTGGTTCCCGAAGCGTGTGGTGTGGGTGCCCATGGTGGCACCATGCTCCTCAGAGATGCCATGCATGGGTCGTCATTAGCGCAGTCAGGTGTGAGACAGTGGTCCTCTTCCTCCTCCATCTCATATGCAAACATGTCAAGAAACTCAACAATGTGGATAAAATTTTGTTCTAACCACTCTCATGGCGAGTCATCCTACATGAGGATGGTGCATGGCAATTTGTTAGGGGGCAAAAAAGGCATTCACGATAGTGGCAGCCCCTTTGCAGACATGGACCGAGACAATTGCCTATTGCTTTTGCATATGTATCAGATTTCAATGTGGGCATCTCGCCCACTTGGATTCCAACCTCCAACTTAGAGGAACCGATAAGAAGACACCGGGAACTTCCTAGGAACACCTTGATTCTCGCGAATACGCTTATGTGGTTTAATCAACCTAGATTTTTTTGAACAGTCAAGGACAATAGGAAATGCTCCTACTGACTTTTGTATTAATTGTGAAGATTACAACATCCACTCCATTCTAGACCGGCAGCAACTAACATGGGTGGCCACATATCCATAGGGCTATGGGGAGTGTGGCACACAAAGCGTTAAATAAGTGAGTATAGTAGACCTTAGGCTAGGGAGTTGACAAAACTAGTTACAAAGTTATGAGGGATGGTTTAACCCTATGGATCAGCAGGGCAAAGTAAGTTTTGAACCGATTATTCAAGTGGCAGTCATGGGGCAACCCCCCGAAAGGTTATATTGTTGCGTTCTTTCCATATGCTCCACGCCGCTACCATAAATATTTCCATGAACATAGGGAGGCTCCATCTACTTGTCCTAGAGTGCATAATATGCAATATGTTGCCACCCACGACCCAGGAGAACCCTTGGGTTGACCAGCATGTTTCACTGAAGGGACACTCATAGAATAAGTGTTCAACGGTATCGTCCACTCCAAGTCTACAAGTGTTGCAATTCACCTCATCTCCCACGTTATAATGCCTCCTTTTGAGAATATTTTCGTATTCACTCTATCTGCTAGTAGGAGCCAAATGAGCAACTTTATTTTCATCATGCATCTAGATTTCAAAATCCAACAAAAATCTTCATACGCCTCGACATCCTTGAAATAGTACTTATAATATTTGCTCGATGAATAAGTATCACCCCAAGAGCAGACCCAGGTATCATTTTCATCTATTTCTAGCACGACATCACATGTAAGCTCTTCGATGTGCAAAACTTATGCCCTAGCTTGCATGGAAAGAAGCCTATGAAATCCTTCCTAGATTTTGTTATAGATAGGAAGACCCCAATCATAGCATCTTCCATTTTGGTGAAAGAGAATGCAAGGGGATGTGATAGTTCCAAGTGTGAGACTGTGGCCCTCTTCCTCCTAGAACTCATATTCAAACATGTGAAGTGGCTCAAGGGTGTGGGAAACATTTGGTTCTAGCCATTACCGTGGCGAGTCATCCTACATGGGCATGCTACGTGGAAACCTATTGGCCTTCTTATCGATGATAACTTTCATGGTCGGTCCAGGTGTTACCGCGATGGCTATTGATATAATTATTTTTCTAGTGATTAGGAGTCGTTCTCATCTTTCAATGTAAGTATCATTGTAAATTTTCTATTACCAATATGACTGGTATTCGTCCTGATCATTCTCTAGTAACAAGGAATGGTTACCTATTGTGATAAATGGTAGACAGTGTCAAGTTTCCTCTTGAATATCTAATCAAGGAGGTAAGGGAAAGGAAATCAGTCACTCGACAAACATTCCAAAACACAAACGGACTAATTTTTACCAAAAACTCATGTGGTTGTCCATCAAACTTTTTTCTGTGTTTCACAAAAAATGGTGCACACAACCATAAGGCTCCTACCGGTTGTCGCATATCTTACAAAAAATGATCATCTCATACAATAAAGTATAAGTCAACACATCTTGACCATATCACATCACAACATGCCCTACAAAAACAAGTTAGACGTCCTCTACTTTGTTGTTGCAAGTTTTACGTGGCTGCTACGGGCTTCTAGCAAGTAACGTTCTTACCTACGACACAGAAACCACAAAGGTGATTTATCAAGTTTGTTGTTTTAACCTTCAACAAGGACCGGCCGCAGTCAAATTTGATTCAACTAAAGTATGAGAAACAGACACCCGCCAGCCACCTTTATGCAAAACTAGTTGCATGTCTGTCGGTAGAACTGGTCACATGTATGTGGTCATGTAAGGTTGGTCCGGGCCGCTTCATCCAACAATACCGGCGAATCAAAATAAGACATTGGTGGTAAGTAGTATGATGATCACCGCCCACAACTCTTTGTCTTCTACTCGTGCATACCATCTACGCATAGACCTGGCTTATGATGCCACTGTTTGGAAACGTAGCATGCAATTTCAAAAAAATTCTACGCTCATGCAAGATCTATCTAGGAGATGCATAACAACGAGAGGGGGAGAGTGTGTCCATGTACCCTCGTAGACTGAAAGTGGAAGCGTTTGACAACACGGTTGATGTAGTCGAACTTCTTCTCGTTCCGACCGATCAAGCACCGAATGTACGGCACATCCAAGTTCTGCACACGTTCAGCTCGACGACGCCCCTCGAACTCTTGATCCAGCAAAGTGTTGATGAAGTAGATGAGTTCCATCAACACGACAGCATGGTGACGGTGATGATGAAGTGATTCGCGCAGGGCTTCGCCTAAGCACTACGAGATTATGACCATGGGAGTAAACAGTGGAGGGGGCGCCGCACACGGCTAACAATGATGTTCGTGTGTTCTAGGCGCCCCTTCCAATATATATAGGTTGGAGGGGTGAGGAGGCAGCCAAGGGGTGCCCCCAAGTAGGCTGAATCCTACTTGGGGTGCAACCCCAATTCGCCCCCTTCCTTTTTCATGGCACTAGGAGAAGGAAGGAGAAGTGGCACCCTCCCCTTATCTTTCTCCCTTGAGGAGGGGAAGGAAGGAGGGGCTAGCCTTCCTCCCTTTCCTTCCCTCGGGCCAGCCGACCAAGTGGAGGGGCACACCAGCCCCCTGTTGGCTGGTCTGTCCCTCCCTTGGCCCAATAGGCCCATAACTTTGACCGGGGGGGGGGGGTGCCCGGAACCCCTTCCGGTGAACCGATATCACCTGGAACACTTCTGGTGTCCCAATATCATCGTCCTATATATGAATCCTTACCTCTCAACCATTTTGAGACTCCTCGTCATGTCCGTGATCTAATCCGGGACTCCGAACAACATTCGGTCATCAAATCACTTAACTCATATAATACAAAATCATCATCAAACGTTAAGCGTGCGGACCCTACAGGTTCGACAACTATTGACCGAGACACCTATCCGGTCAATAACCAATAGTGGAACCTGGATGCTCATATTGGCTCCTACATATTCTACGAAGATCTTTATCGGTCGTACCGTAATGACAACATACGTTATTCCCTTTGTCATTGGTATGTTACTTGCGTGAGATTCGATCGTCGGTATCTTCATACGTAGTTCAATCTCGTTACCGATAAGTCTCTTTACTCGTTACATAATGCATCATATTGCAACTAACTCATTAGTTACATTGCTTGCAAGGCTTCTTATGATGTGCATTAGCGAGAGGGCCCAGAGATACCTCTCCGATACTCTGAGTGATAAATCCTAATCTTGATCTATGCCAACCCAACAAACACCTTCGGAGATACCCGCAGAATATATTTATAATCACCCAGTTACATTGTGACGTTTGATAGCACACAAGGCATTCCTCCGGTATACGGGAGTTGCATAATTTCATAGCTGGAGGAATATGTATTTGACATGAAGAAAGCAATAGCAATAAAACTGAACGATCATTATGCTAAGCTAACGGATGGGTCTTGTCCAGTACATCATTCTCCTAATGGTGTGATCCCATTCATCAAATGACAAGTCATGTCTATGGTTAATAAACTTAACCATCTTTGATTAATGAGCTAGTCTAGTAGAGGCTTACTAGGGACACGATGTTTTGTCTATGTATCCACACATGTATCAAGTTTTCGGTTAAGACAATTCTAGCATGAATAATAAACATTTATCAAGATATAAGGAAATATACAATAATAACTTTATTACTGCCTCTAGGGCATATTTCCTTCAGTCTCCCACTTGCACTAGAGTCAATAATCTAGTTCATATCGCCATGTGATTTAACACCGATAGTTCACATCGTTATGTGATTAACACCCATAGTTCACATCTCCATGTGACCAACACCCGAAGGGTTTACTAGAGTCGATAATCTAGTTCACAATGCCATGTGATTAACACCCAAGGAGTACTAAGGTGTGATCATGTTTTGCATTGTGAGAGAAGTTTATTCAACGGGTCTGTCACATTCAGATCCGTATGTATTTCCCAATTTATTTGTCTACAATGCTCTGCATGGAGCTACTCTAGCTAATTGCTCCCACTTTTAATACGTATCTGGATTGAGACTTAGAGTCGGCTAGATAAATGTCAAAGCTTGCATCAACGTAACTCTTTATGACGAACTCTTTATCACCTCCATAACCAAGAAACTTTTCCTTAGTCCTTTTTAATGCAACTAAGGATAATTTTGACCGCTGTCAAGTGATCTACTCCTGGACCATTATTGTACCTCCTTGTCAAACTCATGGCAAGGTACACAATAGGTTTGGTACACATCATGGAATACTTTATAGAACCTATGGCTGAGGCATAGGGAATGACTTTCATTCTCTCTATATTTTTCTGCCGTGGTCGGGCTTGGAGACTTACTCAACTTCATACCTTACAACTTAGGCAAGAACTCCTTCTTTGACTGATCCATTTTGAACTACTTCAAAATTAGGGTATGTACTTATCGAAAGTCCTATCAAGAGGCTTGATCTATCTCTATAGATATTGATGCCCAATATGTAAGTAGCTTCACTTAGGTATTTTATTGAAAAACTCTTTTTAAACAATTGTTTATGATTTCAAGAAAATTCTACATCATTTCCGATCAACAATATGTCATTCACATATACTTACCAGAAAGGTTGTAGTGCTCCCACTCACTTTCTTGTAAATACAGGCTTCTCCGAAAGTTTGTATAAAACCATATGCTTTGATTATTACATCACAGCATATATTCCAACTATGAGATGATTGCACCAGTCCATAAATGGATCGCTGGAGCTTGCACACTTTGTTAGCACCTTTAGGATTGACAAAACCTTCTAGTTGCACCATATACAACTCTTCTTTAAGAAATCCATTCAGGAATGCAGTTTTGATACATCTCCGTCGTATCTATAATTTTTGATTATTCCATGCCAATATTATACAACTTTCATATAGTTTTCGCAACTTTTTATATTATTTTTGGGACTAACATATTGATCCAGTGCCAAGTGCCAGTTCTTGTTTGTTGCATGTTTTTTGTTTCGCAGAGTAGCCATATCAAACAGAGTCCAAACGGGATAAAAATGAACGGATATTTTTTATGGAATATTTATGAATTTTGGGAATAAGAATCAACGTGTGACGATGACCGAGGGGGCCACGAGGTAGGGGGCGCCCCCTAGGGGGTCAGGCGTGCCCTGGTTTCTCGTGGCCACCCCGTAAGTCGTTTGGTTCCGTTCTTTCGCCGAAAGAAAGCTAATATCCAGATAGAGATCGTGTCCAAAATTCAGCCCAATCGGAGTTACGGATCTCCGGGAATATAAGAAACGGTGAAAGGCCAAAATCTTGGAGCGCAGAAACAGAGAGAGATAGAGAGACGGGTACAATCTCGGAGGGGCTCTCGCCACTCCGCGGCCATGGCGGCCATGGACCAGAGGGGAAACCCTTCTTCCATCTAGGGAGAAGTACAAGGAAGAAGGAGAAGGAGGGGGGGCTCTCTCCCCCTCGCTTCCGGTGGCACCGGAACGCCGCTAGGGCCATCATCATGCGACGGCGACCTACACCAACACGTACGTCATCTTCACCAACATCTTCATCACCTTCCCCCATCTATCTACAACGGTCTAGTCTCCGGCAACCCGTTGTACCCTCTACTTGAACATGGTGCTTTATGCTTCATATTATTATCCAATGATGTGTTGCCATCCTATGATGTCTGAGTATATTTTCGTTGTCCTATCGGTAATTGGTGAATTGCTCTGATTGGTTTAATTTGCTTGTGGTTATGTTGCTGTCCTTTGGTGCCCATCATATGAGCGCGCGCGTGGATCACACCATAGGGTTAGTTGTATGTTTATAGGACTATGTATTGGAGGGCAAGAGTGACAGAAGCTTCAACCTAGCATAGAAATTGATGCATACGGGATTGAAGGGGGACCAATATATCTTAATGCTGTGGTTGGGATTTACCTTAATGAACGTTAGTAGTTCCGGATGCTTTCTAATAATTCCAATAATAAGTGCATAGAATTCCAAGTCACGGATGACATGCTAGCAGTGGCCTCTCCCACATAAAACTTGCTATCGGTCTAGTAATGTAGTCAATTGCATAGGGACAATTTCGCAACTCCTACCACCACTTTTCCACACTCGCTATACTAACTTTATTGCTTCTTTATCTAAGCAGCCCCTCGTTTTTATTTACATGCTCTTTATATTCTAGAAAAATCTATCCCATTACACCTACAAAGTACTTCTAGTTTATACTTGTTCTAGGTAAAGCGAACGTCAAACGTGCGTATAGTTGTATCGGTGATCGATAGAACTTGAGGGAATATTTGTTCTAACTTTACCTCCTCTTTGGGTTCGACACTCTTACTTATCGAAAATGCTACAGTTGATCCCCTATACTTGTGGGTTATCAAGACCTTTTTCTGGCGCCGTTGCCGGGGAGCAATAGCGTGGGGTGAATATTCTCGGGTGTGCTTGTTTGCTTTATCACTAAGTAGATTTTATTTGTTGTTCTAAGTTGTTCTCTATCTTTAATTATGGATACGGAACACGAAATACCAAAAAATTAAGTGTACTTGCTACTCATGGAGATGGGGAACCTCCTAAAACCCTCGATGCTCATTATGTGAAAGATATTATGTACTACTTTGATAGTCGTAAGAAAACCCCATTCAACTATATAATGGGAGTATCGTTGGATCAACGTGAAAACTTTAGGGATTATCGCTGAACACAAAAAGGGAAACTATTATGGGATCAAATTTATATGTTGTGTTGGTATGCTCGGCAACTATCCTTGAGATATCATTATACTTGTTTCTCTAGGATGAAGGCTCCACACCTTCCCTTTTCATGCAAATTTGATGATGATGAAACCTTAGCTTCTTATGCTAATGGTATATATGATTACTATGATGTTGAACGAATAGAAGAATTTGTTGCTTTTAAGGGTGCTTATGAAATTGAATCTCTTTTTAAAAGGTATGAAGCTTTTGATGATGATGTTTATAGGCCTGAAAATTTTGCTATATTGAAATATTGCTATGAGAATTATTAATACAATGCCAATATTGATGCATTTATTGAGAAGGTCTCCGCTGTCCATGAAGAGACTAATATTTTGCAGGAATCTATGGAAGAAGAAATTGATGACATTGTGAGCTCATTAGATTAAAAAGATGACGAGGGGAGCGAAGAACAAAAGGAGGAAGAGCGGATTAGCTACCCGTGCCCACCTTCTAATGAGAGTAAATCTTCAACTCATACATTGTTTAATTTCCGTTCGTGCTTACCAAAGGATGAATGCTATGATGATTGCTATGATCCCTAGAATTTGTTTGAAATATCCCTTTCTGATGAACTTGATGATTGCTATGCTTGTGGACAAGATGTCAATATGAATTATGCTTATGGAGATGAACTTGCTATAGTTCCTTATTTTTGCTATTGCACCCACGCATGATAGTCCTATTATCTTTTTGAATTCTCCCAACAACACTATATAGCAGAAGTTTGCACTTATTAAGGACTATATTGATGGGTTGCGTTCTACTACTACTACACATGATGATATTAATAGATATAATATGCATGTGCTTGCTGCTCCTACTTGCAATTATTATGAGAGAGGAACTACATCTCCGCCTCTCTATGTTTCTAATACGATAAACATGCAAGAAACTGTTTATGCTATGCATTGCCCTTTAATATTTGTGCACGAATTGTTCTTTTATGGCATGCCGATGCATAGGAAGAGAGTTAGACTTCATTGTTGCATGATATATGTTACTTTGTGCTCACTACTAAATCACAAATCATTGTTAATTAAAATTGGCTTTGATATACCTTGGGATCCGGGTGGATCCATTACTTGAGCACTATATGCCTATCTTAATGGCTTTAAAGAAAGCGCTGCCAGGGAGACAACCGGAAGTTTTAGAGAGTCATTTATTTCTGTTGTGTGCTTTTATAAAGTTAAAAAAATAGAAAAATAAAGAGGGGAACCTAAAACTTTTTCAAAAAGAAAAGCGAAAGTGAGAAAGACGAGCATTGTTAAAGTGGGAGCTAGCCTTGAACTTTGTTCATGCCCATGGTAATTTTGTGAACCTTCATTACAGAAACTTTTCAACAAAAATAATTATCCCCTTGTACAATTCCATTGTATCATAAAAATAATGTGCCAAGAGTTTCCTTTAGGATGATTAAACTACTTGTTAGTTTGCGCGGTGCAAAAACAGAAACTTTGGCTGTAGTGCACGATTTTACCTTTTTTACTGGAACTTCGAAAGCATCTGAAACTTTTTTCGAAGTCTTGCTATATAAAATTTTGATTTTTCCTAATTGCGCCAAAAAATTTAGAGTTACATAAGTATGGTTATTGTTCAGATTACTACAGACTATCCTGTTTTCATAGATTGTTGTTATAGCTTCATTATTTGCATATGTTTGAATTCTTGTTGAAGCCTCCTTGACTTGGGGCCATAGAATTGTGATAGCATACAGTGGATAATGTTTGTTCATAATTATAAAATATTGTTAGAGCAGTACATGATGGGATTTCATTGATCATATGCACTAACCCCACCACTAAAAGTTCGGTTAAGTTTTGTGTGGATGAATTGTTCGAAGATCGAGGAGGTCTCGATGTGAGAAGAAGGAGGAGAGGCATGATATCAAGCTTGGGGATGCCCAAGGCACCCCAACTAAATATTCAAGGAGACTCAAGCATCTAAGCTTGGGGATGCCTCGCAAGGCATCTCATCTTTCTTCAACAAGTATCGGTATATTTTCGGATTCATTTCATTCACCTGATATGCGTAAACTCTTGGAGCGTCGTGTGCTTTTTATTTTTCTTTTATAAATGCACCATGCTGGAATGAGATAGTTGTCACAACCCTAGTTCTGGTATGCACTAGGTTAGTCTTGTGGTTTGCATCATGGTTAATTTTCAAATGAAATTGAATTGAGGACTTGTGAAACCCTCAGAAACCCTTTTGAAATGACCCAAATAAAAGTTGCTCCAAAAAGGTCCAAGAAAATGTTCATGCGGCCCTCTAAAAATATTGGTCAGAGATAAAAATCAAGCCAATATTATTAGGAGCTCATAAGTATTTATTTTGGGCATTTGGAATTAATGCAATAGCTATTTGCTTGGATATATATATATATATATATATATATATATATATATATATATATAT
>LR738711.1:66641472-66668751 GCA_902687465.1 Secale cereale
CGCCGCGTCTGTGGTCGCCGGCGTCGAGCCGCCGGTGGGATTTGACCGCTGACCGGCGTGCTTTGACCCCCTGTGTCAATGACAGGTGGGCCCCCACCCTTTTAGTTAGTTGACTGATTAGTTAAATTAATTAGTTTTGTTAATTAAGTTTAGCCACTGACATGTGGGCCCAGCCCTGCTGAATATTTCTGTTAGGATTAATTTAGAGTTAATTAACTCAGTTAATTAACTCAGTTAATTAACTGAGTCACTGACCAGTGGACCCCACTGTCAGGTTTGACTCTAGACCAGCCCCTTTGACCTACTGATGTCATGCCTGTGTCATGCTGACGCAGTAATCCAGTTCTGGTTTTTAAATAAATCTTAAATGATTTATTTATTTCAGAAATTGGCTTAAACTTCAAAAAATCACAAAATTCAACCGTAGCTCAGAATGAAATAATTTATATATGAAAAATTATCAGAAAAATTCAATCTATCCATCTGTACCATTTTCATGCGTGACAAATGAAGTTAAACCTACTGTTTTTATGAAAACACATAAATGGCATTTTAAATGCTTATATCTAGAGTTGCATTTGAACCCTTGGTTCAAATGGAATTCAACCAAATAAAATGTTAGTTGCATTAGCTCAACAAAATCATAACTTCATGCCATATTCATGCATCATATTGTTGCATATGCTCGTGTTTGATTGTCGGCACCGTTCTTCTCGATAGGTCCAGCTCCGGAGACCGATCCATAGTACCTGTCAGAGGAGCAGTGCTCTGCACGTTGTTTTACCAAGCAAGCAAACCCCCTTGTTCATTCCGATACAATCCCTCTCTCGCTCCTGCTCCCTGTTATTGCATTATGACAACAATGATTTCAACTGCTACTTTATGCTGCGGTAGTTGAACCCATTCCTCTGCATGACCTGTCTTTCCACAGTAAATAGTTGAAACCCACTAGCATGTGTAGGAGTTGATTGAAGTCATGATGTGATCTTACCATGCCTTGCTTGCTATTGCTTAGAGTGTGTCACGTCTGATTCATTGGGAATGAATTGGAGTGAAATGATATGTTCTGATGCTGAGGGTTAAGTGTGTGAACACGATTTGGTAAAGGTAGTGGTGAGAGGCCATGTAGGAGTACATGGTGGGTTGTCTCACTGGAACCGTCCCTAAGAACCGAGTTCTGTGTATGTTGTCCAATGACTAGCTACTACCACACATTGGGTTCCGGTAACTCGACCCCTCTCGACTTATTAATCAACATGATCTCTGTCCAGGAGTTGCAACTAGATTCTGGTGTTTGTAGGTAGTGTTAGTAGTCTACCAAGTGGCACTCGGCCAGTGGGCTTGGGACAGACTAGGCACCGTGGCACGGTGTACCAAGCGTAGATCCACTTGGCGAGGTGGGCTTGGGAACCCTGCGCACATCATTTGGGGCCGTGAGCGACACCCCGGCCGGATCTCCCCACGGATGGAACCCGAATAGGCGATAAACCTGGACGAGAGACTTGTGTGGTTAGTCAGGTCGTGGCCGACACCCTCGCCAGGCTTCCGCTTGAAGGTTGCCGAGATACACGAGATGTACCTGGCGGTAAGTGGCGAGAGCGTGTGTGAAGAAGTACACCCCTGCAGGGTTAACATGATCTATTCGAATAGCCGGGTCCACGGTTATGGACTTCTTGGATGCTTACGTGGTACATAGACAACTTGAAGTGGATACTCTAAAATACTCAAGACAAGTGTGAGTGCTATGGATGGCCTTCTCGTAGGGAGACGGGAATGAATCCATAGTGGTGTATTGTGTGGTGCTTAGTGGACTCGTGTGCGCCACCTCAAAAGAGTTACCAGCAATCATAGAATAGGATAGCCACTATGTCAAAGCTGGCTTGCTGCAACTAAACCCAACTTTGCCATCTTGATACAAGTGCATGTATGATAGGATCTGATGTAAGTCTTGCTGAGTACCTTTGTACTCATGTTTGCTTAATTTATGTTTTGCAGATAGGATTGATGTCTCACTAGTAGTTCCGCTTGGACTTCGACAAGTAGCTTGTACCTCAGCTACGATCTTGGACGAGTGTTGTAGATAGTCAGGCTCTTCAGCCTTTTTCATTTGTAGATGTCTGTACTCAGACATGTAGTGCTTCCGCTTGTTGCTTGTATGCTCTGAATGTTGGGTCGTGAGACCCATGTTTGTAATACTTGGCTCCTCGGAGCCTAATGAATAAATAGTTTGTTTATTAGAGTCTTGTTGTGATGCCATGTTGTATTTGCACATATTGAGCATATTGTGTGTATGTTATTGAAATGCTTGGTATGTGTGGGATCCGACACCTAGTTGTTTACCCTTGGTAGCCTATCTTACAGGGAAATGTCTCCTAGTGCTTCCACTGAGCCTTGGTAGCTTGCTACTGCTCCGAATCACTTAGGCTGACCGGCATGTGTCCTTCTTCGTTCATGTGTCTGTCCCTTAGGGGAAATGTCACGCGTTGTTCCTTTAAGTCCTTGTAGCTTGCTACGACTTGGGTTCATACGTTGATGACCGACACGTTCGTTGCTGGGTCATGAATACCTGTCTCTGTAATTTAGTGCCACTTTTGGTTTATAACTGGTCATGTCGGCCCGGGTTCTCTGTCATATGGATGCTAGCGACACTATCATATACGTGAGCCAAAATGCGCAAACGGTCCCGGGCCAGGTAAGGTGGCACCCGTGGGGATACCGTGCGTGAGGCCGCAAAGTGATATGGTGTGTTACATGCTAGATCGGTGTGACTTAGGATCGGGGTCCCGACAATAGTCCTTGGTTGATTTATAGAATGCTCTTTGCACTTCACTTATATCTTTTGAGTATGGCTTTATATAATGCTTCATGTGCTTCACTTATATCATTTGAAGTTTGGATTGCCTGTTTCTCCTCACATAGAAAACCGCCATTTGTAGAATGCTATTTTGCTTTACTTATATTTGTTAGAGCGTGGGCATAACCTCTCTTGCTTCACTTATATCTATTTAGAGAGTTGACATGAATTGGTCATTCACATGGTTAGTCATAAAATCCTACATAAACTTGTAGGCCACTGAATATGATATGTTTGATTCCTTGCAATAGTTTTACGATATAGAAATGCTAATATGTGCGACGTACTAGTGAATGATTGTGGTTTAGTAAAAATATTCGTGTTAAGGTTTGTGATTCCCGAAGCATGCACGTATGGTTTCCTAACTATGTAACCAAATTGGCGCGGATTGTATTTTGATTATTTATCTTTGCGTGAAGGTCGGGGGCGCGCGATGGTTAACTCCTACCAACCTCCCCCATAGGAGCATGCATCATAGTATTTTGCTTCGAGGGCTAATAGATTTTTTGCAATATGTATATGAGTTCTTTATGACTAATGCTGAGTCCATGGATTATACGCACTCTCACCCTTCCACCTTGCTAGCCACTCTAGTACCGCGCAATTTTCGCCGGTGCATCAAACCACCTGAAATCCTTCCTCAAAACAGCCACCATACCTACCTATTATGGCATTTCCATAGCCATTCCGAGATATATTGCCATGTAACTCCACCATTCCGTTTATTATGACACGCACCATCATTGTCATATTGCTTTGCATGACCGTAAGACAGCTAGCCTGATGTTTTCATGGCTTGTACGGTTTTTGATGTCATTGCTATGCTTGATCATTACACATCCCGGTACACCGTCAGAGGCATTCATAGAGTCATATTTTTGTTCTAGTATCGAGTTGTAATATCGAGTTGTAAGTAAATAGAAGTGTGATGATCATAATTATTAGAGCGTTGTCCCTTGAAAAAAAAAGGCCAAAAAAAGAAAAGAAGAAATGCCAATAAAAAGAGAAAGGCCAAAAAAAAGAAGCCCCCCCCAAAAAAGGGGCCTATGCTCCTATCTTTTTTCCACACTTGTGCTTCATCATAGCACCATGTTCTTCATGATAGAGAGTCTCCTATGTTGTCACTTCCATATTCTAGTGGGAATTTTCATTATACAACTTGACTTGTATATTCTAACGACGGGCTTCCTCAAATGACCTAGGTCTTCATGGGCAAGCAAGTTGATGCATACCCACTAGTTTTCTTTTGAGCTTTCATACACTTATAGCTCTAGTGCATCCGTTACATGGCAATCCCTACTGACTCACATTGATATCTATTGATGGGCATCTCCATAGCCCATTGATACGCCTAGTCGATGTGAGACTTTCTCCCTACTTTTGTCTACTACCACCTTCTATTCCACCCATAGTGCTATGTCCATGGCTCACGCTCATGTAATGCGTGAAGAGTTGAAAAGGTTCGAAAAAGTAAAGTATGAACACAATTGCTTGGCTGACACCGGGATGGGCATGAGGGGTACATTATGTTAAGAAAAGGGAGTATAAAAGACTATGATTTTGTAGGGATAATATTCTTTAGCATTGATATTTTGAAAGACTTGATTGTTTGTTGGGATGCCCGAGTATTAAATTCTTTTATGTCAAATGATAGACTATTGCTTTGAGTCACTCGTGTCTTAATATTCATGCCATGATTAGATTACATGATCAAGATTATGCTAGGTAGCATTCCACATAAAAAATTACCTTTTTTATCATTTACCTACTCGAGGACGAGCAAGAATTAAGCTTGGGGATGCTGATACATCTATGTCGTATCTATATTTTTGACTGTTCCATGCCAATATTATACAACTTTCATATACTTTTGGCAAATTTTTATACTATTTTTGGGACTAACATATTGATCCAGTGCCCAGTACCAGTTCCTGTTTGTTGGATGTTTTTTGTTTCGTAGAATATCCATATCAAACGGAGTCCAAAAGGGATAAAAACAGAAGGTTATATATTTTTGGAATATTTATGAATTTTGGGAAGAAGAATCAACGCGAGAAGATGCCTGAGGTGGGCACAAGGCAAGGGGGCGCGCCCCAGGGGGTCAGGCGCGCCATGTGCCCTTGTGACCACCCCGTAAGGTGGTTGGTGCCCTTCTTTCGCCGCAAGAAAGCTAATATCCGGATAGAGATCGTGTCCAAAATTCAGCCCAATCGGAGTTACGTATCTCCTGGAATATAAGAAACGGTGAAAGGCCAGGATCTGGGAGCGCAGAAACAGAGAGAGACAGAGAGGCAGATCCAATCTCGGTGGGGCTTTCGGCCCTCCGCCTCCATGGAGGCCAAGGACCAGAGGGGAAACCGTTATCCCATCTAGGGAGAAGTACAAGGAATTAGGAGAAGGAGGGGGGCTCTCTCCCCCTCTCTTCCGATGGCGCCGGAACTCCGCCGGGGGCATCATCGTGCGATGGCGATCTACACCAACACCTCCATCTTATTCACCTACATCTTCATCACCTTCCCCCATCTATCTACAACGGTCCACTCTCCCGCAACCCGCTGTACCCTCTAACTGAACATGCTGCTTTATGCTTCATATTATTATGCAATGATGAGTTGCCATCCTATGATGTTTGAGTAGATTTTTGTTGTCCTATCGGTAATTGGTGAATTGCGATGATTGGTTTAATTTGCTTGTGGTTATGTTGATGTCCTTTGGTGCCCATCATATGAGCGTGCACGTGGATCACAGCATAGGGTTAGTTGTATGTTGATAGGACTATGTATTGGAGGGCAAGAGTGACATAAGCTTCAACCTAGCATAGAAATTGATGCATACGGATTGAAGGGGGACCAATATATCTTAATGCTTTGGTTGGGTCTTACCGTAATGAATGCTAGTAGTTGCGGATGCGTGCTAATAGTTCCAATCATAAGTGCATAGAATTCCAAGTCAGGGATGACATGCTAGCAGTGGCCTCTCCCACATGAAACGTGCTATCGGTCTAGTAACGTAGTCAATTGCTTAGGGACAATTTCGCAACTCCTACCACCACTTCTCCACACTCGTTATAGTAACTTTATTGCTTCTTTTTCTAAACAGCCCCTAGTTTTTATTTACGTGCTCTTTATATTCTTGCAAAACCTATCCCGTTACACCTACAAAGTACTTCTAGTTTTATACTTGTTTTAGGTAAAGCGAACGTCAAGCGTGTGTAGAGTTGTATTGATGGTTGATAGAACTTGAGGGAATATTTGTTCTACCTTTAGCTCCTCGTTGGGTTCGACACTCTTACTTATCGAAAGAGGCTACAATTGACCCCCTACACTTGTGGGTTATCAAGTTTCAACATCCATTTGCCAGATTTCATAAAATGTGGCAATTTGTAACCTGATTCGAGCAGACTTAAGCATAGCTACGGGTGAGAAAGTCTCATCATAGTCAACTCCTTGAACTTGTCAAAAACCTATTGTGACAAGTCAATATTTGTAGATAGTAACATTACTATCAGTGTCCCTCTTCCTCTTGAAGATCCATTTATTCTCAATGGCTTGCTGATCATTGGGCAAGTCCACTAAAGTCCACACTTTGTTCTTATACATGGATCCTATCTCAAATTTCATGGCCTCAAGCCATTAGTCGGAATCTGGGCTCATCATAGCTTCTTCATAGTGTTTAGGTTCACCATGGTCTAGTAACATGACTTCCAGAACAGCATTACCGTAGCACTTTAGTGCGGATCGTGCCCTGATTGACCTACGCAGTTCGGTAGTAACTTGATCTGAAGTTTCATGATCATCATCATTTGGTTCCTCTCTAGTTGGTGTAGGCATCACGGGAACTATTTTCTGTGATGAGCTACTTTCCAATTCAAGAGAAGGTACAATTACCTCATCAAGTTCTACTTTACTACCACTCACTTCTTTCGAGAGAAACTCCTTCTCTAGAAGGATCCATTCTTAGCAAGCCTTCGGATCTATGGTAGAAGGTGTACCCAATAGTTTGTTTTGGGTATCGTATGAAGATGCACTTCTCTGATTAGGGTTCGAGCTTATCAGGCTGAAGCCTTTTGACATAAGTGTCGCAACCCCAAACCTTAAGAAACGACAGCTTAGGTTTCTTGCAAAACCATAGTTATACAGTGTCATCTCAACGGATTTAGACGGTGCCCTATTTAACGTGAATGTAGCTATCTCTAATGCATAACCCGAAAATGATATAGGCTAAATGGTAAAAGACATCATAGAATGCACCATATCCAACATATATCGTACGGTTATGACGTTCGGACATACCATTACGCAGTGGTGTTCCAGGTGGCGTGAGATGTGAAACTATTCCACATTGTTTCAAATGAAGACCGAACTCGTAACTCAAATATTCGCCTCTGCGATCAGATCGTAGAAACTTTATTTTCTTGTTACGATGATTCTCTACTTCGCTCTGAAATTCTTTGAACTTTTCAAATGTTTCAGACTTGTGTTTCATCGAGTAGATATACCCATATCTACTCAAATCAACTGTGAAGGTCAGAAAATAATAATACGTGCCGCGTGCTTCAACACTCATTGGACCACATACATTGGTATGTATTATTTCCAATAAGTCACTTAGCTCGCTCCATTGTTTCGGAGAACGAAGTTTTAGTCATCTTGCCCATGAGGCATGGTTCACAAGTATCAAATGATTCATAATCAAATAATTCCAAAAGTCCATCAGCATGGAGTTTCTTCATGCGCTTTACACCAATATGACCTAAACGGCAGTGCCACAAGTATGTTGCACTATCATTATCAATTATGCATCTTTTGGCTTCAATATTATGAATATGTGTATTACTACGATCGAGATTCAATAAACCATTCACCTTGGGTGTATCACCATCGAAGGCTTTATTCATGTAAATAGAACAACAATTATTCTCTGACTCAAATGAATGACCGTATTGCAATAAACACGATCCAATCTTGTTCATGCTCAACACAAACACCAAATAACATTTATTTAGGTTTTACACTAATCCCGAAAGTATCGGGAGTGTGCGATGATGATCATATCAATCTTGGAACTACTTCCAACACACATCATCACCTCACCCTCAACTAGTCTCCGTTTATTCTGAAACTCCTATTTTGAGTTACTAATCTTAGCAACCAAACAAGTATCAAATACCCAGGGGCTATTACGAGCACTAGTAAGGTACACATCAATAACATGTATATCAAATATTCCTTCGTTCACTTTTCCATCCTTCTTATTTGCTAAATATTTTGGGCAGTTCCGCTTCCTGTGACCATCTCGTTTGCAGTAGAAGCACTTAGTTTCAGGCTTAGGTCCAGCTTTGGGCTTCTTCACGGGAGTGACAACTTGTTTGCGAGTCTTCCTGTAGTTCCATTTATTTCCTTTGACCTTTTTCTTGAAACTAGTGGTCTTGTTAACCATCAACACTTGATGTTCTTTCTTGATTTCTACCTTCGCCGATTTCAGCATCGTGAAGAGCTCGGGAATTGTTTTCATCATCCCTTGTATATTATAGATCATCACGAAGCTCTAGTAGCTTGGTGATAGTGACTAGAGAACTCCATCAATCACTATATTATATGGAAGATTAACTCCCACTTGATTCAAGTGATTGTAGTACACCAGCCATTCTGAGGACATGCTCACTAGCTGAGCTATCTCCTCCATCTTGTAGGCAAAGTACTTGTCAGAGTTCTCATACCTCCCGACACGGGCATGAGTGTGAAATACCAATTTCAGCTCTTCGAACATCTCATATGCTCAGTATCGTTCAATTTTTTTTGAAGTCCCGGTTCTAAGCCGTAAAGCCTGGTGCAGTAAACTATTCAGTAGTCATCATATCGAGCTTGCCAAACGTTCATAACGTCTGCATCAGCTCCTACAATAGGTATGTCAGCTAGCGGTGCATCAAGAACATAATTCTTCTATGCAGCAATGAGGATAATCCTCAGATCACGGACCTAGTCCGCATCATTGCTACTATCATCTTTCAACTTAGTTTTCTCTAGGAACATATCAAAAACATAGGGGAGCTACAACGCGAGCTATTAATCTACAAAATAATTTGCAAATACCATTAGGACTAAGTTCATGATAAATGATTTTCAATTAATGAAATTACTAAAGAACTACCACTTAAATAGACATCACCCAAGTCATATAAGTGATACGTGATCCAAATCAACTAAATCATGTCTGATCATCACGTGAGATGGACTAGTCTTCAATGGTGAACACCTCTATGTTGATCATATCTAGTATATGATTCACGTCCGACCTTTCGTTCTCCAGTGTTTCGAGGCCATGCCTGTACATGCTATGCTCGTCAAGTTTAACCTGAGTATTCCGCATGTGCAAAACTTTCTTGCAACCGTTGTATGTGAACGTAGAGCTTATCATATCCGATCATCACATGGTGTCTCAGCACGAAGAAATGTCGCAACGGTGCATACTCAGGGAGAACACTTATACCTTGAACTTTTTAGTAAGGGATCATCTTATAATGCTACCGCCGTACTAAGAAAATAAGATGCATAAAAGATAAACATCATATGCAATCAAAATTTGTGACATGATATGGCCATGATCATCTTGTGCCTTTGATCTCCATCTCCAAAGCACCATCATGATCTCCATCATCACCGGCTTCACACCTTGATCACCATCATAGCGCCGGGGTCATCTCGCCAACTATTGCTTCTACGACTATCGCTAACTCATAGTGATAAAGTAAAGCAATTACATGGCGTATGCATTTTATACAATAAAGAGACAAAGATAAGGCTCGTGCCGGTTGTCAGATATCTTACAAAACATGATCATCTCGTACAATAACATATAACTCATCACGTCTTGACCTTATCACATCACAACATGCCCTGCAGAAACAAGTTAGACGTCCTCTACTTTGTTGTTGCAAGTTTTATGTGGCTACTACAGGCTTTTAGCAAGTACCGTTCTTACATACGGCACAAAAACCACAACGGTGATTTATCAAGTTTGTTGTTTTAACCTTTAACAAGGACCGGCCGCAGCCAAATTCGATTCAACTAAAGTAGGAGAAATAGACACCCGCGAGCCACCTTTATGCAAATTTAGTTGCATGTCTTTTGGTGGAACCGGTCTCATGAAAGTGGTATGTAAGGTTAGCCCGGGCCGCTTCATCCAACAATACCGCCGAATCAAAATAAGACATTGGTGGTAAGTAGTATGATGATCACCGCCCACAACTCTTTGTGTTCTACTCGTGCATATCTTCTACGCATAGACCTGGCTCATGATGACACTGTTTGGAAACGTAGCATGCAATTTAAAAAAAATCTACGCTCACGCAAGATCTATCTAGCAGATGCATAGCAACGAGAGGGGAGAGTGTGTCCACATACGCTCATAGACCAAAAGCGGAAGCGTTTCACAACACAGTTGATGTAGTCGAACTTCTTCTCGTTCCGACCGATCAAGCACCGAATGTACGGCACCTCCAAGTTCTGCACACGTTCAGCTCGACGACGCCCGTCGAACTCTTGATCCAGCAAAGTGTCGAGGAAGTAGATGAGTTCCATCAGCACGATAGCATGGTGACGGTGATGATGAAGTGATTCACGTAGGGCTCGCCTAAGCACTACGAGATTATGACCGTGGGAGTAAACGGTAGAGGGGGCGCCGCACATGGGTAACAATGATGTTCGCGTGTTCTAGGCGACCCTCCCAATATATATAGGTTGGAGGGGCGAGGAGGCAGCCAAGGGGTGCCCCCAAGTAGGTCGAATCCTACTTGGGGTGCAACCCCAATTCGCCCCCTTCCTTTTTCATGGCACTAGGAGAAGGAAGAAGAGGTGACACCTTCCCCTTTCCTTTCTTCCTTGAGGAGGGGTAGGTAGGAGGGTCTAGCCTTCCTCCCTTGCCGTCCCTAGGGCGGGCCAACCAGGTGGAGGGGTGCAGCAGCCCCCTGTGGGCTGGTCTGTCCCTTCCTTGGCCCAATAGGCTCATAACTTTGCCAGGGGATGCCCGGAACACCTCCCGGTGACCCGATATCACCTGGAACACTTCTGGTGTCCAAATATCATCATCCTATATATGCATATTTACATCCCAATCATTTCGAGACTCCTCATCATGTCCGCGATGTCATTCAAGACTCCGAACATCATTCGGTCATGAAATCACATAACTCATATAATACAAAATCGTCATCGAACGTTGAGCATGCAGACACTATAGGTTCGAGAACTATGTAGACATGACTGAGACACCTCTCTGGTCAATAACCAATAGCGGAACCTGGATGCTCATATTGGCTCCTATAAATTCTATGCAGATCTTTATCGGTCGTACCATAATGACAACATTCATTATTCCCTTTGTCATCGGTATGTAACTTGCCCGAGATTCGATCGTCGGTATCTTCATACCTAGTTCAATCTCGTTACTGGCAAGTCTCTTTACCCGTTTCGTAATGCATTATCTTGCAACTAACTGATTAGTTACATTGCTTGCAAGGCTTCTTAGGATGTGCATTACCGAGAGGGCCCAGAGATACCTCTCCGATAGTTGGAGTGACAATTCCTAATCTTGATATATGCCAACCCAACAAACACCTTCGGAGATACTTGTAGAGCATCTTTATAATCACACAGTTAAGTTGTGACGTTTGATAGCACACAAGGCATTCCTCTGGTATCCGTGAGTTGCATAATCTCATAGTCGGAGGAATATGTATTTGGCATGAATAAAGCAATAGCAATAAAACTGAACGATCATTATGCTAAGATAACGGATGGGTCTTGTCCATCACATCGTTCTCCTAATGATGTGATCCCATTCATCAAATGACAACATATGTCTATGGTTATGAAACTTAGCCATCTTGGAATAACGAGCTATTCTAGGGACATGGTGTTTTGTCTATGTATCCACACATGTATCAAGTTTCCGGTTAATACAATTTTAGCATGAATAATAAATATTTATCACGATATAAGGAAATATAAAATAATAACTTTATTATTGCCTCTAGGGCATATTTCCTTTAATATATAGATAACAGATGAACAATATTACTAGATAAGGGCGCAGAAAGAGAGACAGAGAGGATGCTTTTTGGTGTGTGGATCTCACATATATGCGATTTGGTAGGGTAGAATCTTTGTGTATTAGTATCCTTTTTCCTTGTGGGTCCCATGTGTAACTAACATAACCTTTCCAGAAGTTACTAAGTACCCTCACCCATTTAACTTTGTTTTTTCCTTGTGGGTCCCACGTGCATCTGACATAACCCACCTAGTAAGTACCCAAAGGCTAGAGAGGTACACCAACATCCTTTCCAAGCTTTGAATACAAGACACGCTTGGCCTTCTAATCGATCATTACTTCCATGGTCGGGCCAGGCATAACTTAACTGCGATGGTGGTGGCAGCTAATACAATTATTTTTCTAGTAATTAAGGGTTCGTCCTTGTTTTGCTAATTAAGTCTCATCGATAATTTTATATTAGCTATAAGATTGGTATTTGTTATGGTGTTTCTAGTAAGAAGGATTAGTTACCTATCATGATACATTGTAGATTGTGGCAAGTTTTCTCTTGAATATCTAATCTAAGAGGTAAAGAAAAGGAAGTCTGTCCCTTGACAAACATTGCAAAAAACAAATAGCCTAATTTAAACCGAAAAGTCATGTGGTTGTCCAAAGTAATTATTGTGGTCCACGCACAAAGAAAAATGGTGCACACACAATCTAGTGGAAATGAAGTGCACATGACACTACAATCATGTATTTTTTCTATCACTCTATTTTCCAAATGCTATAAATAAAATATTCCCTAAATAAGACCTTTAACTTGTCACTTCAGATGTACATTATGTATCTTAGAAGGGCTGAGAATGAGGCAGAAGAGAGGAGCAATTTGCATGCCACTAAAAGGTAGAACTTAAGTAGGGATACACTTGAAGAAGCTTTCAAGTATTACCATGGACATGGGGTACATTGGCTGTTGTCCGCAAACGTTATCTCTTAGAACCCTACCGTTCTTCCCACAAAGACGGATCATCTATCGGTGCCCTGAGCGTGTGGTATGGGTGCCCATGGTGGCGCCATGCTCTTCTTAGATGCCATGCATGGGTCATCATCATTGCAGCCCGTGTGAGACTGTGGCCCTCTTCCTCCTCTAGCTCGTATGCATTTGCTTCCAGCCATTCCCGTGGGTAACATTTGGTTCCAGCCATTCCCGTGGCGAGTCATCCTACATGAGCATGCTGCATGGCAATCGGTTGGGGGGGCAAGGCATTCCCTATAGTGACAACTCCGTTGCAGAGAGAGACCGACACAATAGCGGATTGCTTTTGCATGTGAATCAGTTTTTAGTGTAGCCATCTCGCCCGCTGGGATTCCAGTCTCTGGCTTAGAGGAACCCATATGGAGACACCGGTAATTGCATGGATCACCTCGATTCTCGCAAATACGCTTATTTCTCTTAATGGACCTAGAATTAAACTTATATATAGACAGCAGATAAACAATATAACTAGATAAGGGCGAAGGAAGATAGATAGATTGGGTGTTTTTTTGGTGTGTGGATATCACATCTAAGCGAATCAGCAGGGCAGAATGTTTGCGTATTAGTTTATCCTTGCTTGTTGGTCCCATTTGTAACAAACATAACCCATCTAGCAGTTACCTGGTAGCACCACCCATTTTACTTTGCTTTTTCCATGTGGGTCCCATGTGTAACTTACATAACCCATCTATAGAGTACCCAGAGCCTAGAGACATGACAACATCCTTTCCGGGCTTAGCGAACAAGACACTATTGGCGTTCTTATCGATCATAACTTTCATGGTCGGGCCGAGTGTAACCGTGATGGCAGTGCCAACTATTAGAAATGTTTTTCTAATAATTAGGATTGTTCTCGTCTTGCTAATTAAGTCTCATTGTTAATTTTCTATTACCTATAGGATTGGTATCCATCGGGATCTTCCTTGTAATAAAGGAAGTCGGTCACTCGACAAACATTGCAGAAAATAAATGGCCTAATTCAAACCAACAACTCATGTGGTTTTCCAGAAAAGTAATTTTTGTGTTTCACGCAGAATGAAAAATGGCGCACACACTATCATGTATTTTTTCTATCACTGTATTTTCCAGATGCCACAAATAAAATATTTCCTAAGTAGGACCTTCAACTAGTCACTTTAGATGTACATGATGTATCTTATAAGGCCGAGAAGGAGGCGAAAGAGAGGCGTAATCTGCATGCCGCTGAAAGGTGGAACTTATGTAGGATATACTTGAAGAAGCTTTCAAGTATAACCATGGACATGGGGTACATATCTCAGAACAGTACCAGTCTTCCCACAAAGACGGATCATCCACTGGTGCCCGAAGCGTGTGGTATGGGTGCCCATGGTGGCGCCATGCATGGGGCGTCATCAGCGCAATCGGGTGTGAGACAGTGGCCCTCTTCCTCCTCCATGTCATATGCAAGCATGTCAAGCAGATCAGCGATGTGGGTAACATTTGGTTCCAGCCACTCTCGCGGCGAGTCATCCTACATGAGGATGGTGCATGGCAATATGTTGGGGGGCAAAAAAAGGCATTCACGGTAGTGGCAGCTCCTTTGCAGTAAGAGACCGACACAATCGCTGGTTGCTTTTGCATGTGAATCAGTTTTCCGTGTAGGCATCTCGCCCACTAGAATTCCAGCCTCTGGCTTAGAGGAACCCATATGGAGACACATGGAACTGCCTAGGAACACCTTGATTCTCGTGAATACGCTTATGTGGTTTAATCGACCTAGAATAAAACTCTCTTTTGAACAGTCAAGGACAATAGGAAAAGCTCCTACTGACTTTTGAATTAATTGTGAAGATTACAATATCCACTCCATCCTAGACCCTATTTACAGGCAGCAACCAACATGGGTTGACACATATCCATAGGGCTATGGGGAGTGTGGCACACAAAGCGTTAAGTAAGTGAGTATAGTAGAGCTTAGGCTAGGGAGTTGAACAAACTAGTTACAAAGTTTAGGGAGTGTTTAACCATATGGATCAGGAGGGCAAAGTAGGTTTGGAACCGATTCTTCCAAGTAGCAGTCGTGGGGGGAATTCCGCTGAAGGTTTTATTGTTGCGTTCTTTCCATGTGCTCCACGCCGCTACCATAAATATTTCCATGAACATAGGTCGGCTCCATCTCCTTCTCCCAGAGTGCATAATATGCAATCTGTTGCCACCCGTCGCCCAGTAGATCCCTAGGGTTGACCAACATGTTTCACCAAAGGGACACTCAAGGAATACGTGTTCAACGGTCTCGTCCACTCCAAGTCTACAAGTGTTATAATGCCTCCATTTGAGCATGTTTTTCGTATTCACTCTATCTACTAGTCGGAGCCAAGTGAACACATTTATTTTCATCAGGCACCTAGATTTCCGGATCCAACAAAAAGCTTCATCCGCCACGACATCCCTGAAATAGTACTTGTAATATTTGCTTGATGAATAAGCAGCACCCCAAGAGCAGACCCAAGTATCATTTTCAACTATTTCTAGCACGACATCCGTGTAAGCTCTTCCATGTGCAAAACTTCTGCCCGAGCTTGCATGGCGAGCAGCATATGAAACCCTTCCTAGATGTTGGTTTTGGATAGGAAGACCCCAATCAAAGCATCCTCCATTTTGGTGAAAGAGAATGCACGGGGATGCGATACTTCCAGTGTCTGATCTTGCCACAAATCTTTCCAGAACAGGACCGTCGCCAATCTTCACCTTGGTAATACCCCGGTACACATCACTCAGGCTCATTAGAGCAACTCTAGCAGACCCTGCATCCCGCCCCGACCCGCAAAATAACCGCCAAAATGCGGGTCAGGTCAAAAATAAACCTGCCCGAGCAGACCCCGCATCCGCCCCGGCCCGCAAATTTTTTTTGCGGGGCGCGGCAAATCTTCTCCCCAACCTCTAGTTTCACGGTCTAGGAGGCCGACCCGAGCTCAGCCCCTATCCGCAGCGAGATTTGGCGGGAGGGACATTTCCGCGCGCCCTTTCCCACCCCCACCCTCCGCCACCATTGCCCCACCTCTGCACGCTCCGGTGCTTCCTCCCCGGCCGTCCCTCGCCGCCATGGACGACCCCCTGCTGCCCCCCATCACCGTCGAGATCGCGCACACTCCTTCCCCTCGGGCGGATCTCATCGCCCATGTTGGCCCTGGCGCCATCGCCCAAGCAAACACCGCGCCCCCCCGCAAGCGGCAGGGCAACGTGGTCGTGCAGGGCGGGAATGCGGCTACCCCCGCCATGATGGCCCGCGCTTCGGGTGCCAACGCCGCAGCGCGATCCCGGCCGGCGACGGAGTAGGTCGGCAAGGTCGCGGGCATAAAGTGGAGGAAGATTCTGTCTACAAAGAAGCCGCCTTCTTCATCCTCTCACTCCATCCCGGAAAGAGGTGCTCCGGCGATGTTGTTCAACAGTGCCGCTCCCCCCGAAAGCGAGGTGTTCGACGAAATGGCCGGAAGGTATGCGTCTTCGGTCATGGCGATTTCCTTTCATTTTCGCCATTATTCTCGATAGCTCATGACTTGCTATCGTTCACTATTGCAGGATCTGTGTCAGTTAATCGATTCGAGCGGGTGAGGTCAGTATGATCTAATACAAGTTACATAATAGTTTTCTTTGTACGTAGTCCAAGTTAGTTACTATAGGTGATCAGCATGGCCGAATAATTTATTCATTTAATTCCTTGTTTTGTTTGGATAGAAAAAAGAAAGTCCAAATTAGATAGGTCTTGTACGCAGGTGGGTTTGCTATGTATGGGTCGCCTATATAAAAGGCAGGCTACAACCGTGTACACGGGGTGGTTGTTTTGAGATTGATTTTTTTATCGACTGCTAATACACAGAGAAAAGGTCCCAGGTTCGGGACACCAAGTTGCTGCGTCTTCTGCGACCCTTTGTGATGGATCGTTTGCTGCTGTGTTGAGTTTGATCTGTGTCAATCTTGCCGGAGATTAGTTTCTGTTCTTGTTAAATAGTAGCAAGGGCCGAATCTCTTTCTACCTCGATCGTTTATGACAATAGTACTGTGAAAGATCAGGCCACGACACCCACGAATTAGCGTATTGCTAGTACGTGTCTTATCAAGTGGTATCAAAGTTAAGGTTGTTTATGGTACTGTGTTGATCAAGATGTCATCCTCGGTCAACAAGGGTGATGTAGTTGCTGCTAATTCTAAGGAAATAGTACGTCAAGTGTATGCGGATGATATTTCTCAAAATATTTGGGATGATTTTGACCACACATGCAACTACATCAAGCATTGCCATGATGCGCTCCGTAAAAGGATAGATGTCCTGATCACTCGGTTCGATTGTTTGGCAGACATCATCAATATGCCGGCAACGAATTCTGCAACACCACAGACTGCTCCGGCTGCTCCACAGCTTTATGCACCACCGGCTCGCGACGGACATGCCGGCGTGCATGATCGTCGTTTGGCGGCACAGCCTCATGTTGGAGATGATGGTTTTGATAACCGCGTTGACCAGGTAGGCTCCACGACCACGACAGTATGAGCCTCATCCAGAAACTTCCGTTCATGGCGGAGTGCATGATCGAGTTGGTCAAGCTGTGCGTGTGCCTTTGGATGATGGAATTGGGCGCGTAAAAATTTCAATTCCTTCGTTCTCCGGCAAGTGCAAACCATAAGGCTATTTGGAGTGGGAGATGCGTGTTGATCAAATTTTTGATGCCCATCATTATAGCGAGGAGAAGAAAGTTCAACTTGCTAGAATAGAGTTCACCGGTTACGCGCTAATTTGGTGGGATCAAATTTGTCGTTCAAGACATCGCCCGACGACTTGGCGAGGGATGAAAGAATTCATGAGGCAGCATTTTGTTCCCGAGCACTATAAAAGGGATATGTATAACAAGTTGCAGCGGCTCTCTCAAGGTAATATGAGTGTTGATGAATATTACAAGGAGATGGAATTGCTTATGATACGTACAGGAACAACGGAGGATCCGGAGGTGACCATGGCACCTTTCTTTAACGGGTTGAACATAGAGGTGCAGGGTCGTGTAGAGATGGTGGTTTATTATAACATACAAGATCTTGTGCACCAAGCTATGCGTATAGAGCAACAAATTAAGAGACGGCAAACCAATGCTTTTCACAGCACCACTTCCAACCGATGGCGACGTCCTCAACAAAATTCTAATGAAGGTGGCACCAGTTCCAAGATGGGGTCATCAAATCGATCTAATGGATTAGTGCAGAAGGATGTTCCAAAAATTGGGGCATCGAGAGTTGATGCGAGTGCAAAGTCCACCGCACGCACTAGTGCAATAGAGTGCTTCAAGTGTGGAGGCTGGGGACATATGAGGCGCGAATGTCCTAATGAAAAAAGAGTGTTACTAACAAGAGATGGCTATGCATCCGCTAGTGATGCGAGGCAGTTTCTGACACTCCTGGTGCATAATCCGATGATGTTGAAAATGTGACTGCGAGTTTTGAAGCTGCTGAATCATACCCGTCTTTGCTGGTGCAACGAGTGCAAGAGGATCGCATTGAGGACCAGGGGCAGCATTGGAATATTTTCCAGACTCAATGCATAGTCAACAACACCAATTGTAAGATGACCATCGATGGTGGAAGCTACACTAATGCTATCGGTAAGGAACGGGTGCATGCTTTAGCGTTACCTATGTGGAAACACCCGCAACCACATTGCATTGAGTGGTTATATCAGTCTGGCAAACTCAAAGTTACTCACAAGGTGCGCGTGAATTTTTCGGTTGGTGAGTACAAAGACACCGTAATTTGTGATGTCTTGCCAATGGATGCATGCTACTTGTTATTGAGGACGTCATGACAATATGATCATCGTGTCACACATGATGGGAGGTCCAATACTTATTCTTTTTGGGACGATGGAAGGCGATGCATATTGCGGCCAATGTTTGCCAATGCTATCAAAGATGATATTTTTCAGTTCAAAAGAGGGTCTCCAAAGCTACCACGAAACCGCGGACGGCTTTGTTTCAAGGACGAGGGGATGATGTGGCTGCTAGTGCAAGAGATAATATTCAGAATGTTTTACAAGTTGGTTCTTTTAGCTTTGAAGTTCCACCAACTGTACCGGAGAAGGATGAAGTTAAGGCCACCTTTAGAACTCCACGTGCTACATAAATTATTGCAGGATCTATGTCGGTTAATTGATTCAAAGCCTCTCTTCGGTCGGTCGACGCATCACCGGTCCACCGCTTCCATGGCTGACGATCGTGGGGCTCGTGCTGAGCGACGAGCCGCCCATGCCACCCGCGTCGCTGAGACAGCTCCCGCCGGCGGACCTCCCCGCTATTCTCCATCTCCCGCCGCCAACGCAGCCACCGGCCCGGCGAGGCACGAGCAGCATGCCTCGTCGCAGCACCCCTCGGTGCGGCGGGATGGACGCATTGCAACCCCGTCGCTGAGCCCAGCCGGCTCGTCGTCCCACGGTGTTCGTAGGCCCGCGGACGTGCAGGCTGCGCTGCTCATGGGACGCGGGCTTGTGCGCTACCGCCCCGTCGACAACTTCTACGAGGACTGGCTAGACCGCATCATCTAGCTCGCCAGTGCCGCTGGGGGCTCTCATGCCCCGTCTCTCTCGCTACCTCGCCCGCCTCCCTATGCGGGCGACGTGGCCCATGAAGCGCCACCGCCACCTCCACGTCAAGACGTCGTCCACGCTCCAAGGCATGCGGCCCCGCGGCGCGACCCACCGCGTGGGGTTCCCATGCATGAAGAAGGAAGCTGTCAAGAGGTCCAGCGGCCGCAAGGATCAGCTCCAGCGGCCGCAAACGAAGGAAACCGAAGATCGTCATCAACATATATATGCATACAGAGAGAAGCGATATTGAACACCTCTCCTTCTCCGAGAGATTGGTCGAACAAAAAGTTCTCGTATATCTATCCGACACTACCGGGTACATATATACAATAATTATCCCTTACAAATATTGTCCTATCATACGGCCGCATGGTCCACATAGTATTCTCCGTCTTCAGCGATCACGTGGTCAAGGAAGAATGCCGCCAATTCCTCTTGAATTGCTCGCATACGATCTGGTGGTAGGAGTTCATCCCGCATTCGAAAGATCTAATTTGAAGAAGGAAGGGGGTCAATACATACATACATATATATATATATATATATATATATATATATATATATATATATATATATATATATATATATATATATATGAATAAATGAAACTCAACACAAATGATGGTAATGAAATAAAATTTTGAATATTATTGCTTACGCACTTCAAAGTGTTCGTCAGAGTAGCCCCGCTCACAGGTCATGTGGCGGATGGACTCGCAAACGTAGTATCCACAAAAATCATTCCCTTGTTCCTGCCACAACCACTTTACAAGAAATAGAGGTCAATCAAGCTGATAAGCAAGAATGCCAAATGGTATTGACGAAACTAGTGCTTGAATCAATAGGAGAAGCGCGGAACATGCTACTATAGTACTTACTTTCGGGTGTCTAAATTCCAGCTGCTTCGGCAGTCCCGGAGCCTTTTTGGTGAATTTTCTCCAAACCCTACCAGAGAATGAAAACAATTACTTGATATCAGAAATGAACAAAGTTGTTGATTTGCATGGTGGATAATGATCGATTTAACTTACTTCTCGAGCATTTGAGTCATGTCCGCATACTCCTGGGGATCTTTTCATTTAGAGTTCAAGACAGTTACTACTCCCTGCTCAAGCTTAATCTCTTGGAGAATATAGTGGTACCTGCGCACGCATGCATTAAGTCATCAATTACATTACTATAACCTTGACTAATATATAAGGGAAACCGAATATGCCCAAGACAATAACACTCACTTGAAGTTGTAAGGAAAGAGTATTATATCTTTGTTTTCATTTATTACCAACGAACGTAGCAAGTTGAACTCGGTATCTGCGGCATGAAATTTAACCTCATTTGCATCTATGAGATATGTGTTAATGAACCCAATATCACCGACTTGTCTTTTCTTCAATTCGACGATCTTCAATCTGCATAATATAGTGAGGATAATTATAAATACATGCAATGAAAGAGCTGAGCTATATATAGAGACTTAATGACAGAAGTAGTACTACTTACAGACAGTAGCAGGTGACCGTTGCTTTATCGAGGGCCAATTGATTGAAAAACTGAAAGAACTCCTCAAATGGAATAGGCAACAGTTCAACTCCAACGAGGTCATGCTCCTTTTTAACTCTCATATACAAAGTATTCCTCCCCCCAGACTCTCTGCAGATTTTCAAGTACCAATCATGCAATCTTTGCATCATCGTTGATAGAGATATTTCATCTTTGACGAGAGGCTCCCCGTACTCGTATCTTTGTATCCGCACCTCCAAGAAATCATAATGTACATCGTCGGGCAGGTAATATCCAAGATTGCTATAACCGGGCACCATCCTCAGATCATTAGCGACGATGTCGCTAGACACCTTGAGCGGGGGGCACAATTGGTCCGCTTGTTCGCCGAGCTGGGCAATTTGTTTCCCAGCTCGTCGTTCTGCTAACCTTTGATCACTTCTAGTACTTCCCGACCGCTTCGCTTCGTGAAATGAATTTTCAATAATGCGGTCATAGTTGTCTTTCGGCGGAGACTTTGGTGGTTTCATCAGGGCAGCCAGAGTGCGCTTTGCTTTCACCGGATCTATCTTCTCCTCCGGAGGTGGATGTCTCTGTGCTTTCAACCCTTGAAACCAGTCCTTCACTTCGGCTTTAACGATCTTCGCGTTTTCCTCGTCGGACCTCTCGTATGGTAACTTCTCTAGAGGCATTAGAGAAGGACCGAATCTTTATTGCCTCCCGCCTCTGGCTGTACTGCTAGACGCCGGCAGAGCAGATGGACAGGCTGACTTCTTTCCTTGCTTACATGGCGGAGGAGAAGGACAACGACGTGCTGGAGCAGCCGGAGCGGCAGCGGGTCTATTCCGCCCTTGCTGACGAGGCGGAGAAGGAGGAGGCTGGCTGCTCGAGCGCGCCGGCACAGGCGGAGAAGGAGGCGGAGTGCCGCCACGCGCCGGAGAAGGAGCCGACCGAGTGCCCTGATGGTCACTCGCCGTAGGAGGAGGCGGTGGAGGAGGCGGAGTTCCCTGACTCGCCGGAGGAGGAGGAGGAGGCGGAGGCGTCCAGTTCAGAAGGTTGATGAGGTCCTTCCGCCATTGGCATGGAGTCTTCAGAGTAGTACCCAGCCGAGTCTCCCCTTCACCGGTAGGGTGGTCAAGCTGGAGGTCCTCAAATCCCTCCGTTATTTCATCCACCATCACCCTAGCATATCCTTCTGGAATCGGCCAGAATTGAAAAGTTGCGCCGGGTTCAGTAGGAAAAACAGAGCCAACAGCCGCCTTGACCTTCATATTAATCCATTGCGTCATAAGGTGGCAATTTTGAGACTTCGTGATAGCATCCACAGGATAGCTGGCAGGAGCCGTCAAGACATGCTCCGGCTGAAGCAGCTCGGTGGAAGCCACGCTGCTTCTCCGCAGAGATGGCGGGGTAGCTTCGGGGGAAGCTTCGGCAGTTCTTTTGCTGCGATTTGCTTCTCATTCGTCTATCGCTTGTACCCTAGCGTGCAGCGCCTGTAGTTCGGTCTGCTGCACTTTCTTCCTCCTCTCGTGGCATTTGTAACCGCATGCGTCCGGAATCCCAGCCCTCTATGGAACGGAGCCTCGCATGCCTCATGTCCGTCCAGGGTGCTCAGGATTCCCGAGGGCCATTGTGAGCTTGTCGTTCTCTCTGTCAGGAACGAATGTCCCTTGCTGCGCTGCAGAGATATAGTGCTGAAGCTTCTTGACTGGTATTTGCAATTGCTCGTCCGTCCAAATGCACTTCCCTGATACAGGGTCCAAGGTTCCGCCAGCCCTGAAGAACCAAGTCCGGCAACAGTCTGGCCAGTTCATTGTCTCTGGTTCGATCCCTTTATCAAGCAGATCATTCTCAGCCTTGACCCACTTAGGCCGGGCTTTGAGGTAGCCACCTGACCCCGGGCGATGGTGATGCTTCTTCTTCTCAGCATTTTGCTTGTTTGTCGCCGACATCTTCTTACTCTTTTCCGATGTCTTGTAGGCCATAAATGCGGTCTAGTCATCTTTGATCTTCTCATATTTTCCCTTGAATTATGGTGTCTCTTTTTTGACGATAAACCTTTTCAGGTCTTTCTTCCACCTCCTGAATAGGTCTGCCATCTTCGTAAGAGCAAAAGACTTGATTAATTGCTCTTTAACTGGCTTCTCCGGATTGTCCTCTGGCGGTAGGGTGAAATTTGACTTCAGCTCAGTCCAAAGATCATTTTTCTGCATATCATTGACATAAGACACCTCAGGGTCTTCTATAGCCGGATTTAACCATTGCTGGATGCTGATCGGGATTTTGTCCCTAACCAGAACCCCGCACTGAGCAACAAATGCGTTCTTTGTCCGGATGGGTACAATCGGTTGGCCGTTGCGCGCGATTTCTATGATCTCAAAATTTTCATCAGATGCTCAACTTTTTCTTCGGGCCTCGTCTCCTTACCGAAGTTGTGCTCGATCCGGAGGGCTAGAAAAAAGAACAAAGACAAGAGTTAATTAATATGTGTACATACCAAAACAATGAATGCATCAATTAACTAGTCAGCACATGCTTAACTAATATATATACCTGGCCGGACTCAGTTCGGTCACCGGAGCCGACATCACGGTCTCCTTCTTGCACCGCCATTGAGTCACCGGAGCCGTCCTCACGGTCTACTTCTTGCACCTGCATTGGGTCACCGGAGCCATCATAATCATAGCCTGCTTCTTCACCCTCTCTTTCCAGCAGACCATCGGTCTCGTTGAGAAACGACAAGACGGCATCACTTCCGTGTGTGATTATGTCCACCAACAACGCTTCTTGTGCTTGGTCTCGGGGGGTGTCCATAGTTTCTACAAATATTTACAACATGGCAGTTATTATTCAAACATGACAGATGGATATATTAGTGGCAAACATATAACTAGCTAGCTAATCACAGTAAGGAATCTATACCTATACTAATTCTAGACTCCCTACAAATTACCACGTTAATTAGAATTTATGAGCCGTTTATCCGGTGGGGCCGAATTATTACGGTCTAGATCTTCCGAATTTTTCCTAGATTAACTGAGAAAACAGAGAAAAAAAATACAATCATACCCATCAGACTTTCATTGGCTTCGATTAATTAAATACGTTCTGCCGCATGGTCATGAAACCTATTCACAAATCCCGATCCAGAAATCCCCTGTTTTTACTCCTCCTATATTCCCTCTCTCCTCCATCCAATGAGGCCATGTCCTAATTGCCTCGCCGATCTGATATAGAAATCACACAGAACGCTATACGTGAGAGCAATCTACTCACCTCCACTTCCATCGCCACCACCCACGATCCTCGATTGGTCCGTCAATCCCCTCCTTCACAGCATCCTCGATGTTATCTCCATGTGTCGTTCAGACGCCGCCGCCGGCCATCTGGTGCCGCCTTCCGTTCAATCCTACATATCAGGTTCCTCTGCTGCCTCGCAAGTTGCAACGTCGCTGCCTATCAGCTGGTACTGCCGCCATATCTAGATGTCTTAACGACTGCTCTTAATGGCTGCTACTATCTCAATCTTGACAGTGCCTCTATGGCTGCTCTTATTGGTACACTTCCTAATACCAGCAACATGATTTCTTTTGCTTTTCGCAAACACCAGCAGTGTGGTCCATGAGAGAAGGGCCAGTTTATGCAGACGATGGAGGATGGGGCTTGGACCTGGCTATGAGAGAAGGCATAAAAAGCTTTGTGATCAGAAGGATTAGAAATAGTAAGCTGGAGGTCTCTGGCCAATGCTAGCGTTCAATTTTTAAGTTTATTAGCTCTTCATTTAATGGTTTCCCGTCAGATATCCCTGATTTGATCGAAAGGAATTTTGTCTAGTTTGTAAGGTAATTAGTGCAGTTCTTTTATGAATATGTGTGCAGATATGTAATTTGCTGGAGAACTACTACTCTAAGGTACAGATCCTAATTCAACCGTATGGCCATATATTAATAATTTATGGCGAAACATATAGGTCTTTGCTGTAACATGCAGTGTCTAATCCAAGTTTATGACAGGGTTGTGTCTTCTCCCCGATCAGCACATCTCTAACAATTCGTGCAAACAAGAAAATCTTCACGATAGCTAAAGAAGAACACCTCAATCAGTATATATAGCTACCCGATGCTACTGGACTAACACATCAATGGTGCTCTCGGTGCACTGTACTTCATGTATTCAACCCTTTTGTCGGTTCAATTGCTATCCACTATATTGCATTTTTTTCCTGCATGTTTTCCGCCAGCTTGATGAGATCTCACATGTCCTTTTGATCTAAATGTATTCGGGTTATCTATCCTGTATTTTAGTATTTATAGTTTGCTGGACAATATGTCAACTGGTGACCTACCTTTGGACGTTCAACAGATTCACCAGCGTACATGAATCAATCACCTTCAAGACACGTAATAACCAGTTTTTGTATTACACGGTGCTAAGAAGATGTTGATGCATTAGCCTTCGCGGGTGAGGGGCTGACTGTATTAAGGTTTTTAATCTCTTATGGCTCTTAATTACCATTGTACACCCATTTTTCTGCACAGCGGGGACAACCTTTACCTGGCCCACAATTAATTGTCGATGTAAAAATATTAATTTATGGTTAAAACAACAATACATATGCTGGCTGCTTCTTAGAGTTGTCTAACTAATAACTGGACTCGGAATATTGTTTAAAAAAAACTGGACTCAGTATATTTAGCCCTTTTCTCAGTTTAGTGGTTTCCATTACTTCCAATCTCTTCTGTTGTTTTCCATGTTTTTTTTAACTTTTCCATAATGAGATCTCACATGTCCTTTTGATCTAAATTTATTCACATTCTCTTTCCAGTATGCTGGGTTTGCCGAACAACATGTCAGCCGATGAACTACCTTTGGACGTTGGGCAGATCCACCAGTGTCGATGAATCCATGACATTAAAGACACATAATTAGCTATTTTGCATTACACAGTTCTGAGCATCTAAAGGATCTTCTCCAATGCTAGAGTTGTCGATCTTTCTTCCCACAAATAACAATACCGACTGTAGCTCATGTGATAAGCTAATTAATGATATTATTCGCAAAATAATAATAAATGACATAGTCATTTTTGGATAAAATTTGATGATTTTATATTCAAAGGACAACCCATTAGAAGCTTCTTGCTTAGTTTTTACTTAAAGTTTCTTTGTAATAACACAAACTCTAGCATTCTACATTGATTGTATTGACATGATATAGATTGGAGTACTCCTGCATGTTGACCATGTCATTTTCAATGTGTTCGTAAGGTATTCTTTTTGCAGCTATACATGCATGATCATGCTGGTCAAAGCCTAGGTTGGACTGTTTTTTAAATTTATATTATATGTAGCAACCTTACAATATAGCTTTTGGAGTTTTCGAAAACAAATTTGTTTCTTTTTTCATTGAGGAACAAGCAACCGAACTAACCATTGAAGCTTCTTTTTTTCTTGACGCATTCAGTTCTTATGTGCACGTAGGGATCAATAAAAAAATTATGCATTTTTCTCAACGTTCAAAAAATTATTTGATTAAAAATTAAACATAATATCCAATGTAAGATATAAAAAATGGGGAGTATATGTCTATGTACATGCCACCTCAAGTAATATGGCACTTGACGAAACATTTGTTGCAAGTGAGGTGCAATGGATTAGTTTATGATGCACTCCACTATCATCTAGATAAGAGCTTTCGTAGTACGGAATAACAATGATTCTCTTAAATGAACTTTGAAAATTACAATCATGTGATATTTGAATTGTTTTCTTGATTTTTTTTGCAAATATAAAAACGCATCTAATTCATGTATTAACACAACATAAAGGATGCACTATGCCAGTTATTTATATATGAAAAAGTATTACAACATGTGAAGGACTAGCCCGTGCGAATGCACGGGTTGACGGCTAGTCATATTAATTTGTGGCCTCGATGCTGCTTCTCTAGGGTTTCGGGTGGCCTCGACAACGCTTCAATGGTTACGGGTGGTCTCGAGAAAGCTTCAAGGAGGGGGTAATATCGACAACGACGAGATACATACACGGGAAAATAATGTTATCGGGGAGGGGTATATCGATGACGACAGACCCTCCCCCACGTGTTGAAGTTATCGGAAGGGGGTATATCGTCCCCCTGGTGTTGAAGTTATCGGGACGGGGTATATCGACCCCCCCACATGCTGAAGTTATCGGGAGTTTATATCGACACGACATACGTACATGGGAAAATAATATATATTATCGGGGAGGGGGTATATCGACCCCCCCC
>LR738711.1:66668825-66693335 GCA_902687465.1 Secale cereale
CACGTGTTGAAGTTATCGGGAGAGGGTATATCGACCCACCCCCCACGTGTTGAAGTTATCGGAAGTTTATATCGACACGACATACGTACGTACATGGGAAAATAATATTATCGGGGAGGGGGTATATCCACCCCCCTCTCGTGTTGAAGTTATCGGGAGGGGTATAGAGACGACGACAGATCCGATAAAACATAAGAAAACGAAGAAGAAATAAAAAGAGGAGAAGAAGAAAAGTATAGCTAGAGGAGAAGATAGAAGAAAGAAAAAAGAAAAAAAAGAGGAGAAGAAGAAAGGAATTACTAGAGGAGAAGAAGAAAAAATAGAATATATTCTATTTTCTCTTCTTCTCCACTATGCATTTCTTCTTCTCCTCTTCTTTTTCTTCTTTTTTCTTCTTCTTATATTCATTTCTCCTATTCTTCCTCTCCTCTTCTTCTTTCTTTCCTCTTCCTATTTTCTTCTTTTCGATCCTTCTTTTTCCTTCCTTCTTAATATCACTTAGAAAATTTTGCAACGATAGGGAGGGGGTGCTCCCGTGGTCTAAAATCCGTCTATGCACGATAGAAAATTCTGAAAAAAATACATCTATGATCCCTCAACGTCCCCGCCTCTCTCATGAACAAAAAAAATCTGTGAATTAAAAAAACATCATGTTCTATGAACAAAAAAACATCATATTTCATCCACATTCGTGCATACATCATATATGTGATCATCTATGAAAAAACATCATATTCTATAAAAAAATCATTACATTTATATAAAAAAACAAGCATATATATATATATATATATATATATATATATATATATATATATATATATATATATATATATATATATATATATATATATATATATATATATATATATATATTGTCGGTGTACTAAGATAGGGGTACCTTAGTACCCCAACTTGTGCACGGGCAGTAGCAGCTTCCCGCGGCAGGGTTTACCACGCGCTTGCCGGAAACCTTTCTAGTCCCTATAAAAGCATTCAAAAACAAAGTATACAAGACAGAAGATCAAAGCCCCGGCAAGTGGAGCTTGCCGGGAAGGCCGTCCCAGGCTCAAGACTATCACATTAACACAAGACCCAGGCAAGAGGAGCTTGCCAGGAAGACCAGAAGACTGCATCTCAGAAGACATGCCTCGGCGCATCATGCGCCCCGGCGGGACCCGGGGAGCGACAAGCTTCCGGGCCCGGCAAGATCAAGACCCCGGCAAGGTGCTTGCCGGGGGAAGCCTGCGCTGTGTGCCCGCGCTCCAGCTCATCGGCCCACGCGTCGCCCTGGGGCCCTTCCAGGGACGCGTGGCGGATGGCTGTGCAGCCTAGGGGACACGGTGGCACTCCACGGTGATGAGGCTATCGCCGTGGCGAACGGAGACGCATGGACGGGTGCTTTTGGGGTCGACGGTGATGGGCATTTAATGCCCTTGTCCCCCACTGTCAAAGTTAGGTGATGACCACTGTTCATCCAATGTTCACGCACTATTCCCGCACTGTTACAACTACCACCAAAGTTACATTTTTACCCTCCTCTACGTTGACACCTGTCGGTGACCCCTTGAGCTATAAAAGGAGGCCCATGCACAACGTAGAAAGGGTTCGGAACCTAGATAGCTCTCTTGCTCGGGTAGCTAATTCTTCCAGCTCCCGAGCCCAAAAACTCAATACAATCCAAGCAGGAGTAGGGTTTTACGCGTCCGTCGCGGCCCGAACCTGGGTAAACTGCCCGCGTGCTCTCCTCGATCTGCTCTTCGTGCTCCCTCCGCTCCCTTACCGCAACGTAGAAGGGGCTCCGGTCCCATAGGTGCTCGTGGTGGACAGTTTCCCCCGACATCTTTGGCGCGCCAGGTAGGGGGCGTCGAGGTTGTGCGAACCTGATCCGGCGCTCACGCGGGCGCATTCTTCATCAACCTCTCCAGTTTCATCAACTTCACCAGCAACAACAATATGGCCCGGAAGAAGAAAGCTTCGAAGGTCGGAGGCCCGTCTGCGTCTGTTCCACCGCCACCAGAACCAACGGTGGGTGGGGGAGACGCCGTCGGAAGGGTGGTCGCCGGTGAGGAAACTCACGGCGCCACCAAATCCAAGGACAAGACGGACGACCGGACAAATTCCAAAGCCTCGGTCTCCGTAGATGCTCCACGTCCATCTCAGCAGACGACAGGCCAGCAGCGCCGTGGTACAGGAGGTACCATCCGCTTGCTGGGCCAAGGACAAACCGGAGGCTCGCGGGATGCTCACGACCATCATCCTGGCACGAGCAGGGCGCGGTCGCCGGGGCGAGAGACTGCTCCTTCTAACCCTGTTAGAAGTCCGAGCATATCTCGCTCCTCGCACCGCTCGCCGCCGCTCCCCTCCTCTCCAGGAGAAGCTCTCGCAAGAGCGCAACTGCTCCTCGACTTCCCTCCAGCGGCAGACAAGGCCGAAGACTGGAGGACGACGATCCAAAGCCTCATCGCCTTCGCCAACAACGACACGCCGCAGCAGCCGGCGACCTCGCGGCCACGGCAAGTCGACCAGGCGAAGGCCGATGGCGACAAGACCGCCGGGGGTGCAACCACCGTGCACTCCCCGCCGCGGAAGCAGAAGACGCCACCCCGCCGGATTAACGTCGACGACGACTCCACGGCGTCCTCGGATCCGCGGGCTCGTCGGGACCAGCGCCAAGTCCTCGACGATCGGTGGCAAGAAGATGCTCGGACGACGATCGAGCGCCGACGAGAAGCCCGGCGACAGTCGGATCAGCGTGCTGGGACCGCTGTCGACACGCACGCGCCCGGTGAACCAGGCGACTTGCCGTACGCGGCAGGTTGCCCTGCGTTTACCCGTGAGCTGCGGCGCGTCCAGTGGCCCAACATGAAAAACTTCAAGCCCGACGTACCCGAGAAGTACGACGGCAAGACGCACCCCTCGGAGTTCCTCGGCATCTACACCATCGCGGTGCAAGCTGCCGGGGGACGCGACGAGAAGATATTGGCCAACTACTTCCCGCTGGTGCTTAAGCCAAACGTCCGTTCTTGGCTTATGCACTTGCCGGAAGGCTCCATTTCTTCGTGGGCAGATTTGTGCCACCAATTTGTTGGCGCCTTCACGGGCGGCCACAAACCACACGGCCAGGAGAGTGATCTCCACATCTTGGCCCAGAAGGAAGGAGAACCCCTGCGCAAGTACATTCAACGGTTCAGCCGCGTGCAGCACAATATTCCCGACGTCCACCCCGCCGCGGTTATTAGCGCGTTCCACCAGAACGTGCATAACCGACGCATGCGGGAAGAGATGGCCATGACCAAGATACGGGATGTCAGCGAGCTCTACGCTCTGGCTGACAAGTGCGTGCGCGCCAAAGAGGGAAGGAGACTCCCCGGAGAGGATGCTGGCGCAGGGGGAAGCGACAGCGAGGATGCCGCCCCGGCAAAGAAGATCCGGCGTCGGAACAATAGAAAGAAGAAGAGCAAGGAAGTGCTGGTCGTCGAGCAGTCCGGCAAGGAGGCTCCCGCCAAGAAGGCGCAGGCTGGCAGCTCCGGCAAGGAGCCTGCCCCTGTGGCGGCAGCCGACAAGCAGGACGGCTCCGACAAGCAATACTGCATGATCCACCGCACCAAGGGCCACGACCTTTCGAACTGCAAACGAGTCGAGTACCTCGTAGAGCAGCAGAAAGCTGAATACGAGCGACGCGACAAGGAGAAGGCCCAAGGTGGCGGAGGAGAGCCAAGCAAGAAGCGGCCATTCAAAGGCCGGGGAGGACGCCGCGGCAAGGCCAAGCAGCGGCAAGGTGATCGACCTCCCTGGGGCCGCGACAAGGATGAGGAAGAAGACGACGACGACGACATGGAGGAAGGTGATAACAGCGAGCAGGAGTTCCAGAAGGCCACAAAAGTTCTGTGTGTCGACGGAGGCGCCTCTCTGCATACTTCCCACCGCCAACTCAAGCAGTGGGTGCGGGAAGTAAATGCAGCTGAGCCGCCCGTTGAGTCACGCAGGCTGCTGAAGTGGTCCAGCACGCCCATCATTTTTCATCTTGAGGATCACCCTGACCGCACAACTGCGGTCGGGTGCTTGCCGATGTTGGTCTCACCCACCATCCGCAACCTCAAGGTGACCAAAATGTTGGTTGATGGCGGGGCTGGCCTGAACTTGATCTCCTCAGCTGTGATCAAGAAACTCCAGATCCCAGACGGCGAGCTCGAAGAAACCGGTTCTTTCCAAGGAATAAACCCGGGGAGGAGCAAGCCGAAGGGGAAGATTACTTTGCCAGTGACCTTTGGCGGGGAACTCAACTTCAGGACGGAGAGGATAACCTTTGACGTTGCCGATATCCCATTGCCATACAATGGGATACTTGGACGTCCTGCCCTCGCCAAGTTCATGGCAGCTTCCCACTTTGCTTACAACGTGCTTAAGATGCCGGGACCGATAAGCGTCATCTCTGTCCCTGGCGAGAAGAAGGACGCGCTTATCTGCACCGACAAGATATACCGGGATGCAGCAGCCGCCGCGGAGAGCAACACACTTGCCGCTGAAGCTCCCGGGGGGAAGAAGACCAAGACCAAGTCCGGCAAGAGCTCTGGGGCCCACTCCGGCAAACGCACCTCTTCGGAGTGCTGCGCTGCTGTCGAGGACGTTCCATCGAGCTCCACCGGCAAGTGCAAGAAAGGGATGGCCGCTCCACCGGCAACCAAGAAGGTGTCCGCCAGGGAGGACGGCACTGGTGGTACCTTCACCATCAGTGCTACACTCGACAACAAATAGGAAAGCGCGCTCGTTGCCTTCCTGTGGGCGAATGTCGATGTGTTTGCGTGGCAGCCATCTGACATCCCCGGCGTTCCCAGGAAGGTAATTGAGCACAAGCTTGCTGTTTGTCCTCATGCGCGGCCCGTCAAGCAGAAGGTCAGGAAGCAAGCCGTGGAGCGCCAAGAATTCATTGCCGAAGAAATCAAGAAGTTGGAAGCAGCGGGCCTAGTTAGTGGCGTGATCCATCCGACTTGGTTAGCCAATCCAGTTGTCGTGCGTAAGGCCAACGGGAAGTGGAGACTGTGTATAGACTTCACTGATGTGAATAAAGCATGTCCCAAGGATCCATTTCCCTTGCCGCGCATTGACCAGATTGTTGACTCCACCGCTGGATGTGAGCTGCTTTCCTTCCTTGATGCATACTCAGGCTACCACCAGATATTCATGGCCAAGGAAGATGAAGAGAAGACTGCATTCATTACTCCATGTGGCACATATTGCTTCATACGCATGCCCTTTGGATTGAAGAATGCAGGCTCGACATTTGCAAGGTTGGTGCACACTGCTTTTGAGCCACAGATCCACAGAAATGTAGAAGCTTACATGGATGACATAGTGGTCAAGAGCAAGAGCAAAGATACCCTAATCCAAGACTTGGAAAAAACATTTGCAAATCTGCGCAAGATCCAGCTCAAGTTGAACCCCGAGAAGTGCGTCTTCGGAGTCCCCTCCGGCAAGCTTCTCGGGTTCTTTGTGTCCCAGAGGGGGATTGAGGCCAATCCCGACAAGATAAAAGCCATCGAGCAGATCGAAGCCCCGAAGCGCGTCAAGGACGTAAGGAGACTTGCAGGTTGTGTGGCTGCCCTCAGTAGGTTCATTTCAAAGTCTGCAGAACGTGCCCTGCCTTTCTTCAAAATCTTGAAGAAGGCAGGTCCTATGAAATGGACTCCGGAAGCGGAGGCAGCGCTGCAAGACTTGAAAGCATACCTATCCTCCACTCCAATACTTGTCGCACCTAAACCACAAAAGAAGTTGCTGCTGTACCTAGCAGCAAACAATCAAGTGGTTAGTGCTGCGTTAGTAGCGGAGAGGGAGGCAGAGGAAGAGTCTACACCACCGGCAAGCGAGTCTAGCGACAAGCAGGGGGCTGCTCCGACAAGTTCTGGCCCCGACAAGGACAAGTCTGCACAGGAACAAGGAGAGGTGCGAAAGAAGATGGTGCAGCGCCCAGTGTATTTCGTAAGTTCCCTCTTGCAGGGGGCTAGATCGAGATACTCTGGAGTGCAGAAGTTGCTTTTCGGCCTCCTCATGGCCTCGAGAAAGCTGCGCCATTACTTCCAAGCACATGAGAAAACAGTGGTCACTCGCTTTCCGTTGAAGAGGATATTGCACAATCCAGAAGCAACAGGCAGGATCGTCGAGTGGGCACTGGAGCTGTCAAGCTTTGGTCTCAAGTTTGAAAGTACTTCAACCATACAGAGCAGAGCTTTGGCAGAATTCATAGCCGAATGGACCCCAACGCCCGATGAAGAAGTTCCAGAAACAAGTGTCCCCGTACAAGAAGCAAGCAGTGAATGGGTAATGTACTTTGATGGTGCCTTCTCGCTGCAAGGCGCCGGTGCCGGCGTGGTACTCATAGCGCCCACCGGAGAGCACCTCAAGTATGTTATCCAAATGCACTTTCCCAGGGAGCAAGCGACAAACAATACTGCTGAGTATGAAGGTTTGCTTTCCGGTCTCAGAATTGCGGCCAAACTTGGGATCAGGAAGTTGATTGTGCGGGGAGATTCGCAGTTGGTGGTCCGACAAGTGAACAAAAGTTACCAGAGCCCTTTGATGGAAGCCTATGTTGATGAAGTGAGGAAGCTTGAAGAACACTTTGAAGGTCTGCAAATGGTGCATGTTCCAAGAGCCCAGAACGATATTGTAGATGGCCTTTCAAAGTGTGCTGCGATGAAGTTACCAGTGGAACCAGGGACCTTCTTGCTCAAGCTAACTCAACCATCCGTTACACCATCAGTTGGGCAAAGTAAGAAGAGAAAGTTGGTCTCCGGCGACTACTTGCCGGCGGATCTTCCTGAAGCCGCCGCCAAGGTCCCCAAGACCAACAACCAAAATGCTGAGGAACAGTTTGCTCCTGCAGATCCTACGATCTGTACAGTTGAAGCAAGTGTTCCCGACAAGCCTTTCCCTGGCAGGCTTGCCGGGGGGCCATCAGCTCCGGCGGAACCACAGGTTCTTGCCGTAGAAGCTGGGGTTCCCGCAGCGATCCTCATGCCTTTAGTCCTTGCCGTTGAGCCTCGAGCTCCAGCATGGGCACAGCAGATAGTCCGTTTTCTGCAAACTGGAGAACTTCCCGACGACCCAGAAGAGATAGAGAAAATAACCAGGCAGTCGAGTATGTACCAGTTCGTGGACAATGAGCTGTACAGAAGAAGACTCAATGGTGTCAGGTTGAAGTGCATTTCCAGAGAAGATGGGCAGAAGCTGTTGGCAGAAATACATGGAGGCATATGTGGCCACCACATTGGCGCAAGGGCACTTGCCGGGAAGGCGTTCCGGCAAGGGTTCTTTTGGCAAGAAGCCCTCCAAGATGCAACTGCACAAGTAACCAAGTGTGAAACGTGCCAGTTCCATGCCAAGCAAATTCATCAGCCAGCTCAAGCTCTCCAGACGATCCCTTTGTCCTGGCCCTTCTCGGTCTAGGGGCTCGATATCCTCGGCCCCTTCCCCCGTGCTGTCGGGGGCTTTGAGTACTTGTACGTTGCGATCGACAAGTTCACAAAGTGGCCAGAAGTGGAACCAGTGAGAAAGGTGAGAGCACAGTCAGCAGTCAGGCTCTTCAGGTCGATTGTTTGCCGTTTCGTAATCCCTAATAGGATCATCACCGACAACGGTACACAATTTACTAGTCGCACCTTCATGCAGTACGTCCAAGACCTTGGCGCCAAGGTCTGTTTCGCTTCTATTGCTCACCCGAGGAGCAATGGTCAAGCGGAGAGGGCCAATGCTGAAGTGCTGCCCGGACTCAAGACAAGAACCTTCGACAGGCTGCGCAAGTGCGGAAGAAACTGGATAGAGGAGCTGGCGGCTCTTTGGTCAATCAGGACGACACCAAGTCGAGCCACCGGACAGATACCCTTTGCTCTAGTCTATGGAGCAGAGGCAGTTCTCCCCACGGAACTCGTATACGGATCTCCTCGAGTGCTCGCTTATGATGAGCTCGAGCAAGAGCAACTGCGGCAAGATGATGCATTGCTCCTTGAGGAGGAACGTCTCCAGGCTGCTGTACGAGCTGCTCGATACCAGCAAGCCTTGCGCCGCTATCATAGCCGCAAGGTTAAAGCCAGGAGTCTCGAGGAAGGCGACCTTGTTCTTCGGCGTGTTCAGTCCGCCAAGAATTCCAACAAGTTGACGCCGAAGTGGGAAGGCCCTTATCGGGTGAGACAAGTCACAAGGCCCGGCGCTGTCCGCCTTGAGACCGAAGAAGGCTTACCGGTGAGCAATTCCTGGAACAAAGAGCATCTTAGCAAGTTTCACCCATGAGGCGCGGTTGCCGTGATCCGCTCCGGCAACCACCTTTTGTACAAGTCTTGCCGCTGTTGCATGTAATCCTTTGTACAAAGCCGGGCGCAGATCCCGTGCATCAGTAAAGCTTTTGTGTTTCGCACTATTTGCCTTTTCCATGCTTTTCTTCGTTATTCGCATGCATTGTTTGGCATCTTGTGCAACACACAAACCCGGTAAGCATTAGCACGCCGAAAGGCCCTATACTTGTTTTCCCTCTTCTTTTTTCTTTCCCTCTTAAGCAGAAGGAATGTTCCTCGCGCACAAGTGTGCCGGGGGGGAAGGAGGTGGAGGATGAACCAAGTGTTGTTCAAGAAAGGGAAGCTTGCCGGAGAACCAACAGATTATGAAAGCTAAGTTACCAGAATTTGAGCAGTTCAAATTTTTAAATTCTAGTTATCTTCCTTGAACAACCACACTTTGTATGGAAAACCTGTGCGCGGAGGAACCTACCCATGGCTAGCCGCGCCCTTACTTTGTTTTCGAGCACGCTCAACGACTTAAGTGAGCTGCGACAAGTGTCGCGCCCTTACTTCGTTTTCGAGTTCGCTCAGCAAACTAAGTGCGCTGCGACTAGCCGCGACGAGGTTACTTGCCGGTGAGGCCTTTGCCAGCAGGCTGCTAAGAGTCCAGCACTCAGCGCTCGCGGCAAGGGTCCCTTGCCGGCAAGTCCCCTAGAAGCGTAGGGTTGAAAGCATACAAAGTGGAGGACCAAAAGCAAGGGAGATAACACCGCATCGATTGCTCAGAAATAAGATAATATATTACAGAGATAACTTGTTGCAATGACTAATAGATTCATGTTCATGACACACTTTGCAGCAGTAAACGAATTAGAAAGAAAGAGGCCTAATCTACGCGATCGCCTTCACGCCTGGAGATCTTGTTCACCTTGGCGATGATGTGGGCGACCTGCGCCTTCAGTGCCTCCTGATCTGCGTCGGCCGGCAAGCTGCGGAGGACGTTGACGAGATTGATGCCAGGGTTGCGGTAGACTATCTTCGTCAAGACGCGCTCCAAGGTACCCGCGCGGAGCTGACGCGACTCCTCGGCCAGCTGCGCGGGAAGCTTCTCCTGCAGCTGTGCAAGCGCCGGCGCGATTCCCCTGAAGAAAAGACTTAATTTGGCGCTATGGGGGAGATTCTGGTCCGGAGAGTACACGAGGTGCTCCACCCTCAGCGCCATCAGCTCCTTGTCGATGTTGGCAGCAGAAGCGACCAGATTGTCAGTCCACTGTTCCACCGCCCGGCTGAAGTTGTTCGCTGAAGTGGCGGCGCTCTCCACTAGGCCTCGTTCCTTGCAGAGCTCGGCCTTCAGCTTCGTCTCGCGATCCCGGGCGGCGTCAAGCGAGCCAGTCAAAGTGGAGACCTTCAACTACAAGTCAGCAATTGAATCCTTGGCGGCTTTGAGCTCGTCGCCCTGCTTGGAGAGGCGTACCTGAAGGTCAGAGTTAGTGTGGGCGTCCTTTTCCCGCTCCACATTTAGTGCGGTGATCCTGTCCGTGCTCGCCTTCAGGTACTGCTCCAGCTGCGCCACCTTGGCCTCAAGATCCTTCTTGGCAGTTTCCGCGGTGGCGGCGGCAGCTTTCGCCTCCTTCAGGGCCCCGCCAAGGGCCTGCTCCCGGGCGGTGAGGTCATCGTCATGGGCGTCGAGCTCAACCTTCCGCTGGTTGAGCGCACCTTCTCGCCGGGACAGCTCTTCACCAGCCAGTCGCTGCTGCTCCTCGGCCTCAGCTTTCTCCAGGAGGAACTCTTGCTGCTCTCCGGCAAGCCTTTTGCGCTCCTCCGCCAAGTCGCGGAGGGCCGCCTGGTTGGCGCCGCGGAGCTCCGCGGCGCGCTTCTCCAAGTCTGCTCCAGCCTTGGCGGTGAGGGCTTCCCGGGACTCCAGTTTCGCCTGCCTGGCCCGGTAAAGGGCCAGTAGCTGGCGAAGAAGCTTCTCCTCTTCGGGCTCGTCGCTCCCGCCAGGCGCTTCAACAATCTTCAACCCCGCGGAGGCGAGGACCTCTCCATCAAAGGTCTCTCCCTCCACGGGGGCTCGCGACGAGGAACCCCACGGAACTTGTATGAATACGCCATTGGGGGCCTCAAGGTAGATCCCCGGCTGCTCGTTGGCGGCGGAGGGGTCGGCGGCCGGTGCAGCGCATAACGCTCCTGCCGCCTCCGGGCCGGCAGTGTGGTTGCCTTCCCCCTCCCCAGCCGCGGCGTCTGCGGTCGGGGCAGTCTCCTCAGCGGCGGGCTCGTCGGCCCCGGCCATGTCCTCAACGACAGTGGCATTGCCGCCGTCGCCTTGCGCGCCCTCCTCCACGACGATGACCTCCGTCTCCATCCGCTCCAGGGGAGGAGGGTCTAGAAGAAGAAGAAGAAAAGGAAAGATCAAGCAAATATCCAAAAAGACAAGTCCAAGAAGAAGAAGCTACAAGACTTACCTTCGCGGACTTCTTCGACGACAGGCTCCCTCACCGGGGAGTCCTCCCTTGGCGGTGGAGCGGTGGCCCCTGCTGGCGGAGGGCCGCCCGCGCCCTCCTTTGGCGGGGTGGCCACCCTCGGCGGGGTGCCCGTCCTTGGCGGAGCGCTCTCCCTCGCCGGGGAGCTTGCCCTTGGCGGGGAGGGTGGAACCTGTGGCTCGCCGGAGGCAGTCTCCGGGCGCTCCTGCTGCTGCGGCTCCACTTCTGCACAAGACAAACAAGGCCAACAAGACAACAAGATGTTAGTACAAGCTCAAACCTCAAGCGCACCCGACGAACAAAAAATCCAAAACCCAGACTTACGTTGGGGGCTGCGCTGGGGGCTGCTCCTCGGAGCAGCGGGTTGATCCGGCAAGCTCGTCGCCGGCGCGTCCCCTGTCGCTGCGACGGGCGAGTCGTCTTCGACCTCGACCACGGGGATCTTGGCCCTCTTCGCCAACCGCTGGGTCAGGGTCCTACAAGCAAAACAAGGACAAGATCAGAATCATCAAAGAAAAAATCAAGACAGAATCGAAGAAATTACAAATTACAAGTGCTTACTCCTCTTCCTCGTCGTCGTCGGAGCTGAGGGCGGAGAAATCGAACTCCACCTGAGGTGCTTCCGTGTGAGGAGCAGGAGGAGAAGGCTCCCTCGGGCGCTTGGCGGTCTCCGGGGCTGGGGGCTGCGAAGACCCGGCCTTCGTTGACGCCGAGGCCCGAGGAGCAGGCGGAGCGGCCGCTCCGCTCCGGGAGGATCCCCCTCCGCTTGGCGCTGGTGCGCGGGGCGCCTCCATCGCGGCTGGTGCGTGGGGCGCCTCCGTCGCAGCTTGGCTCGCTCTGGTGGCGCGCGTCGCCCGGCGAGTAGGTTGTTGTCGGGGCGCCTGCGTCCTCGCCGCTGTAGCCGCCTTGCGGAGGCGCTTCCTCGGTGTTTGCGTGGGACTTGCCGGAGGCGGGCAGTTCTCCGAGGACGAGGAGGCATCGTCGTCAGGCCCCAGGGATCCACCAGTATCCTCGTCAGCCCCGGCGTCCTCCTCCTCCTCCCCGACAGGCTCGCTGGGCCCAGCACTTTGCCCTGCGGCCTCGCTCCCTCCGGCGGCTCCGCTCCCTCCGGCGGCTCCGCTCCATCCGGTGGTCCTGCTCCCTCCGGCAACCTCGCCTCCTGCGGCGGCCTCGCTCACAACCCCGGGAATCCCGGCATGCCTCAGGGAAGGAACCCCGGCAAGCTCATCGGGTGGAAGCTTGAGCAGTCTGCGGATCTCTGTCTCCTCTGCTTGGCACACCTCGTCCGCGGCCTGCGCCTCGTCGACGGTGAATCCGAAGTCTCCCGCCGCTGCAGCTGCGGCGGCCTCTTCCATCCGGGAAGCAATATAGGCTATATCCCGCTCTGTGGTGGCCCGAGTGAGACGCTTGTTCTCGTCGGCGTTCTTGGGCACCTCGACCAGATTATCGAAGGAACTCAGTATCGCGTCCGGCGGAGGCTCTATCCAGGTGGGGTCGACGCCGTGGGAGTCACACGCAGGCATCGCCGCACGCAAGGAGTCTCGGGCAGTGCTGTTGCACAGCGGCACCACTCCTCGGGGAGATCTAAACCACTCCGGGTGGGCCGGGTCGTGCTTGAAAAGCTCCCGGACCATCCCCTTCAGCTCCAAAGCCGTGAAGTTGAAATTCAATCCCGGGCGCAGCCTCATAATGTTCGCCGCATTGCCAAATTCCCATGCTGGCCTTTTCCTCTCTTGTAAAGGGGCAATGCGGCGGCGGAGGAAATCTGCCCCCACTTCTCCGATGGTCAGTTTGGCTACCCGGAGGCGAAGTATCCTGATAAGGGCGATGTTGAGCTTGCCGTCCTCCGGGGCCAACTCGCTCCAGTCTCTGTCGCGCACTATAGCTGTTGTGCGCGGCGCAGTAAAAGGCTCCGGATGGTCCTCCACTACCCAACACCAATCCGCGCGCCATTCTTCCCACTTGCCGCGGAGTTCTCCTTTCAGATATGAATCCTTCTTCTTCAACCGGAAGATCCAGGAGATGCCGTCGGAGAGGGGAGCGCCAGCCTCTACTCTAGGCATAAAGAAATGGCGGAAGAGCGCTACGTTTGGATAGATCCCCACATAGTTTTCGCACAGATGTGCGAAAACCGCCATCGTAAGGATGGCGTTGGGGGTAAAGTCTAGAAGGTGGAGGCCGTATGTGTTCATAATGTCGCAGAAAAACTCCGAGAACGGAGGGCACAAGCCGCAGTGAAAGAAGACAGCAAAGAAGAAATACCCGCCGGGAAACAGATCTCTGGCGACGGCGGGGTAGGCTATGGTGCGGGGATGAGCTTTGGTCTCCTTGGCCCAGAAAAGGTAGTACTTGTTCCATAGCTCCCTCGCGCTGAGCCTCGGCGCGAAGACCACGTTCCTCTTCCGCAGGGCGGCAAGCTTCGCCGCCTGCTCGGACTTCTCCATCTTGGCCTTCTCCGCTTTCGCCTTCTCGCTCTTTGGAGCCATGGCGGAGGCGGCGAGGGAAGGAGCGAGGAGCTCGACGGCACCGCGGATGCGGAAGACGGCGGAGGAGGGGTGGAGGCAAAGAGCAGCGGAGGTTTTCTGGAGGTTGAAGACGCAGTGAAGACGGAGGAGGGAAACTGCCCCTGTTCCCTCTGCTTCTAAGGGGGAAGTGGGGGACGCTCCGCATTTCCCATTAAAGAACGAGGCCACGATCTCTCCCACGACGCCGCAATCGACGCGTGCCGTTAGGGAGGGGCGCGGCGGATGCGGAAGGGAATCTACGGCTCGCCGTGGGCCGCGCGTGCCCGTGCACTATTTTGGGCCTGGCCCAACAGCGCTCGGCACCGTGTGTGGCCCAGGCCCGGGGGCTCCTGTCGGTGTACTAAGATAGGGGTACCTTAGTACCCCAACTTGTGCACGGGCAGTAGCAGCTTCCCGCGGCAGGGTTTACCACGCGCTTGCCGGAAACCTTTCTAGTCCCTATAAAACCATTCAAAAACAAAGTATACAAGACAGAAGATCAAGGCCCCGGCAAGTGGATCTTGCCGGGAAGGCCATCCCAGGCTCAAGACTATCACATTAACACAAGACCCTGGCAAGAGGAGCTTGCCAGGAAGACCAGAAGACTGCATCTCAGAAGACATGCCTCGGCGCATCATGCACCCCGGCGGGACCCCACTACAAGAAATATGTCAACTTATGACCTTTTGTTAGTGACCCTGGAAGAATTGGTCATAAATTTATGACCATTTTAGACCAATTGGTCAAAAGCTGCCTGGGGGGCTCTAAACCCTAAACCATAACGACCATTTTGGTCAGAAAGGTCATAATTTCATTAGAGGAAATGGTCGTAAAGCTAGTAGCATTGTCCACTGCCTCATGCCTACCTGATAACGACCAATATAAAATGGTCACTACAGTTGAGTTTGAATGAATTGGGATGATCAGGCAGCCACCTCAGCAACCTCTCTTATGTGTCATTGTCTAGGTGTCATTTTTGCATGAGTTTTAATATTCAACAGACAGACGGGGCACACACTGACAGGCGGGACCCATTTGACAGATGGGGCTGAGCGCTTAATTCGCCCAAAAAAGATGCACGAGGCGGGACTCGAACCCACGACCTCGCACTTGCTTCGTTCGCATGCTACCGCTAGGCTAGAGAGGGGCAGTTGCTCACATCTGGGAGTTTATCTATACATTATATAGAACTAAAAATGTGCGCTTTAATTCCTAAAAAATGTGCGCTAGCGGGGACTCGAACCCACGACCTGGCGCTCGCTCGCTCGCTCGTTCGGTACCGCTGGGCTAGAGGGGGGTTGTTGCTAATGTGTGGGTAGTTTTCTATATACTATACAAAACCAGGGCTCTCTTGTATCAGTGACAAGTGGGGCCTTCCGACCAGGTGGCGGTGGGTGGCATCGAACAGAGCACCACTTATCGTTTTTCTAGGTCTTCCGACCAGGTGGCGGCGGGCGGCGGCGGAAGCAACCAGCAAGCGTCGCTCGGACGAGGGCCGGGCAGCGGCCGGCGGCCGGCGGCCGAAGCAACCAGTAGGGGCCGCTCGCCTTGCCCACGACCTCGCTGCAGGTGACCTCGCCCACGGCCTCACGGCGGAAGCAACCAGCAGGGGCGGGGACAGGAACGGTGACCTCGCCGCTCGCGTCGCCCACGCATGGGGGACTCGCCGCCGCCGAGCATGGGGGAGTCGCCACCGCCGCAAGCAGACCTCGCCCACGTATGCACCCCTCTCCTTCCCCCTCCTCTTCCCCCTCTCCTCTCTGTTGATGTAGATTTGTTAGGAGAATCTTCAGAGTGATTTGATGTAGGTTTGTTGTAAGCTTGGAAAAATCTCTTGGAAATGTCATTGATGAATTTGGTAGAAATTGTGAAGAGAATTTCTGTTGATGGTTTAACCAAAATAGTTCTTAGTGGCAGCATATGTTGTTATTGTTGGTTGTTTAACCACCTCTGTTTTTCGTGAACCATCATGTTTTAGTTAGCTTTTCTTTTCTCCCATGTGAAATCTGTATTTCCATTTGAACTACTTTTTATTGCTCCCATGTGAAATATGTAAACCATGTGAACTGGACTAAAGTAGTGAGGAATTGGAAATAGCTGAATGTTGTGCTTAGGCAGTTAGCATATAAACTTGGGTGCCTACCTTATTTTCTGGAATTTTAGCTTCCATTACTTCCATCCATTTTCATTAATTAATGTTGATGCACTTAGATTGATTTGCTAAGTTGCAACAATTTGTTGTCTTTGGCAGATGGATAGAAGCTGGATTAGACAAGGAGTTAGAAAGTTTTCGAAAGAACATATGAAAGGAGTTGATGATTTCATGGCATTTGTTCGGGCAAATTTTGCCAACGATGCTCACATCCTTTGCCCATGTTGTGAATGCCTCAACCGTCCAAGAATGGCTCAAGGAAGAGTGGAAGATCATCTGCTTCTTAATGGGATGTCCAGAAAATATGATAGATGGATATATCATGGAGAACCTTTAGACAGACAACCTCAACATTTTGAAGCTGATACAGAGGCCCCTCATATGATGGGTGGTGGTGATGCTGGCATTGATTTCATGGAAAAGGTTTTGCGAGATAATGCTGTTTTGGAGGAAGAGGATGGCCATGAAGATGATAGGATTCCTGACCTATTGAAGGATTTGTACGATGCTGAAGATCGTGCTGATGGACAGAAATCGTTGTTTGCTGAGGTGTTAGAGGAGGCGAAGCGCGCAGCTCATGAAGGGGGTAAATTTTCAAGATTTACCTTCACCGTGAAGTTACTCCACATCAAGTCTTTCTACCGGATTAGCAATGCCGCATTCAACGCAATACTCCGTCTTTTGAGCTTGCAATTCCCTGATAGTTGTGTTCCCAGATCTTATGATGAAGCATTGAGCATAATCCGCAGGCCGGGGTTAGGTTATGTGTCAATACATGTGTGCCCAAATAATTGTGTCTTGTTTCGGAAGGATTTAGCAAAGCATGACAAGTGTCCAAAATGCAATGCATCTAGGTGGAAAGATGCTGATGGGAAGAAGTCAATACCGGAGAAGGTACTGAGGCACTTTCCCTTGATACCAAGGCTGCAGCGGATGTTCATCTCGAAGAAATCATCGCGTGAAGTACAGTGGCACAAGCTGAAGCGGCAACCTGTGGACAATGAGCTGAGCCATCCTGCGGATGGAGAGGCATGGAAAGTGTTTGACAGTATACATTTAGATTTTGCTGCAGATCCAAGGAACATAAAACTTGGCATTGCCACAGATGGGTTTAATCCGTTTGGGAACATGAGCACGTCTTATAGCATGTGGCCAGTTTTTGTGGTGCCGTACAACCTGCCACCATGGGCATGCATGGATCAGTCCAACTTCATGATGTCATTGCTTATCCCGGGTCCAGATTCTCCAGGAAAGGATTTTGATGTCTTTATGGAGCCCCTCGTAGAAGAACTGCTCCAGCTCTGGACTGGTGTACCTACATACGATGCCTTGAGTCCGGAAGAAAAGTTCAATCTACGTGCTGCGATCATATGGTCCATCCATGATTTCCCGGCTCTGCACACTCTGTCTGGGAGGATCACAGCGGGTTATCAGGCTTGTGTTCATTGTGACAAAGACCCTTGCTCAAAGAGAATAAGGAACAAGATCTGCTATATTGGGCACCGCCGCTTTCTTCCCCGAAACCATCGCTGGCGAAGAAGCAAAGATTTTAATGGTGAGAATGAAACCCGTGACAAGCCAGCTGAATTCACTAAAGAAGAGCTGGAGCAGCAACTTGAAAAGGTGAAAGATGTGAGACCAGGAAAGCTGGCGAAGAAAAGAAAGCGTGAGGAAGGTCAATGTTGGGACCGGAGGTCTTGTTTGTGGGACCTGCCATACTGGGCTGATCTGAAATTAAGGCATAATCTCGATGTAATGCACATTGAGAAAAACATATGCGAGAATCTGCTAGGGACGTTTCTGAACATTGAAGGGAAGACAAAGGACACGGTTAGTTCTAGGCTTGATTTGGAGGACATGGGCATAAGAGAAGATTTGCATCTACAGCACAATGAAGATGAAGATTCATTTGAAATTCCACGAGCATGGTATACAATGAATAAAGAACAAAAGCTTGCATTCTGTGAATTCCTAAGAGCGGTGAAATTTCCAGATGGTTATGCTGCTAACCTAGCAAAGTGTGTTACTTCTGATGGATTCAAGCTTTCAGTACTGAAAACCCATGATTGTCACATCCTCCTCCAAAGGATTTTACCGGCGGGCCTCCGAGGAATCATGGACAAGGATATATATGAAGCGGTTGCTGAGCTAGGAAATTTCTTTAGAGAACTGTGCTGCAAAACCCTGAAGTTAACTGTCCTGGAAAGACTTGAAAAAGAAATCCCAATTATTCTTTGCAAGCTCGAGAAGATTTTCCCTCCAGCTTTCTTCACCGTGATGGTCCATTTGGCGGTGCACTTACCCAAAGAGGCAATGCTTAGAGGCCCTGTGCAATACGGTTGGATGTACCCAATCGAACGAAGGCTGCTTACTTGTAAGCGTTATGTGCGAAACACGGCAAGACCTGAAGGTTCTATTGCTGAAGCATATGTCGTTGACGAGTGCTTGACTTTTTGCTCTAGATACTTCGGTGATGTGGAAACAAGATGGAACCGGCCGGGCAGAAATAGAGAGCAGTCTGATTCGCAAAGTGGTGATGTCTCTGTTTTCAACCATGGTGTGAACTTTCTTGGAGCCTCACAATACTTGGAGGCTGGTGATGAGTATGACAGGATGGTTTTGTTTGTGCTCAGCAACTGCGCCGAGGTTCTACCATATATCGAGTATGTTATATCTTCTGCACTCATTAAATAATTTTTTTTGCTTGGGTTGGCACCAGCCTAATGTTTTAATTCACATGTTTTGTTGGCATTGCAGGAAATGCAAGGAAGAGTTAAACCAGGAAGAAAGCAATATCAATGTTGATAAAAGGGTTGCCAAGGTGTTTGCTAAGTGGTTTAAGAATCATGTGAGATCTTTAGCCACATGTTTTATGTTTTCTGTGTTATTTACCCATTGTTAAATACCATTGTTTGCTAAATGGTTTATTTGTGCAGATTGGCAAGTTGCATGAGGAGAAGAAGGTCAGTGATGATCTATTTGCTTTGGCATGCTTACCGGATAAGCGAGTGAGAGTGTATTCAGCATGCATTGCTGACGGTGTCCGGTACCACACCGTTGACCGCGAGGAAAAAAGGAAGACACAGAATAGTGGAATCGTCACTGAGGGGTCACATGATGGTGAGATCATTGACTTCTATGGTCAGTTGAGAAGCATCGTAGAGTTGCAGTACAACTCTAGTGGAGGCATCCATCGCTCGGTTGTCTTATTTCGCTGTGACTGGTTTGAGCTTGGTAGCAAGAAGAGGAGAGACTCTTTGGTCAAATATGATGGCCACTTCAAAAGCATCAACACTGCAAGGTGCTGGTATAAGAGTGATGCATTTATTCTAACAACACAAGCAACAATGGTGTTTTATCTGCCAGACACTCTTTTGCACGGAAAATGGCGAGTTGTGCAAAACTTTCAGCACAGACACTTGTGGAGTGTGACTGAAACTGAAGTGGAAAAGGGCCCTGGTGATGGTGGACTAACATACCAAGATGATGACTCTACGGAAGTTCCGTTGCAAGCTGATGATGACCCTATGGAAGTTCCGGTGCAAAGCAGAGTGCGAAGGGACCGGGAACGTGTGATCGTTGGTGCTGCAACAGTTGAAGGCATCAAGAAAAGAAGAAAGGTGGTAGAGGATGGACACGAAAGCGAGGATGAGGAAAACCGGACTGATCATACTATGCTGCAATATTGTAGTGATGACGAGGAAAACAGGAGTGGGCATAGAGTTCCTTGTTTTCGTATCGACGACGATGAGTAGCGAATGGACTGGCAAAGGTAAATACTATTACTTAATGTTCTTTGTTTTGGTATCTATGGGACTGGTGACCTGATGTGATCAATCTTCTCTCCAGGTAGAAAAATCCTTGAAGATTCTAGGAGCAAAATCATGATCCTGATGGTTGTAGCAATAAGAATCTAGCAGCAAAATTGAGATGTTATGCTTGCTGTTTTGACCCGAATTGAGATGTTATTGTAGCTGTTATGCTTGCTGTCAAAATGTTGTCTTGTAATGCAAAAGATTGCAAAATAATGAAGATTTTTCGAACATCTTTAGTTCAAGTTTTGGTCAGAATGTTGTCTTGTAGTTGTTGTTAACATCTTTAGTTCAAGTTTTGGTCAGAATGTTGTCTTGTAGATGCTGTTTTAACTGAATTTTGGGTTAAACTGAAGGTGCTATTTTAACTGAATTTTGGTCAGAACTGAAGATGCTATTTTAACTGAATGTTGGTGAGCAAAAAAATATGCGCCAGCGGGGACTCGAACCCACGACCGTGCGCTTTTTTCACTCTGTTTCTACCACTGGGCTAGGACAAGGCTGTTGGTTTTGTACTCTATGCCAACCTTTTTGAATATATCAAACTAGTCAGGTATGAAGCACACACCTCACTGACAAGTGGGCCACTCGACCCACTCGCTGACAAGTGGGCCATTTTGCTATTGTACCCAAGCTACCAAAAATATGCGCCTGGCCAAAAAATATGCGCGTGCGGGGGCTCGAACCCACGACCGTGCGATTATTTCAACGTGTTTCGACCACTGGGCTAGGAAGAGGTTGTTGGTTTTGTACTCTATGCCCACCCTTTTCAATATAACAAACCAGTCACGTAGCAAACTCCGAACTCGCTGGTAAGTGGACCTGCTCGCTATCTTTTCCCCACTTCTCCTCACCACTCGACCCGCTCCTCCTCTCCATTGACGGCGCCGCCGGCTCCTTCCTATCCCACCGCCGGCCTCCCCACCGCCGCCGACTCCTTCCTCTCCCCACCGCCGCCGGCTCCTTCCTCTCTCTCTCGAGGTATGCATCCTTCCTCTCTCTCCTTAGGGTTCTTGCCGTCTGGTAGATTGGATTAGATTAGGGTTTCCTCACAAAAATCAGTCCCTGGTTAGATTTGGTTGGACATGAATCCGTGTGGGCGACCCTGACCCTGACCACCCATTCATATCCACCCCTTGTTTCTTGCGCTGTCGGGGTCAAGGATCCCCGGCGCCGCCGCTTGTTTCTCCATGGCCGCAATGGTACGGCGGCCCTGCCCTGTTTTTCTTTCACATCCTCTTCTTGTTTTGCTTGTGGATGCGATTCATATTGCTCAGCCCTGCAGCTACTTGTTGGCCTGGTCTTGATTTTTGTTAGTTCATGGTGCTTTGTGCTGTTGCTGCTAGTTAATTTCATGAATTTGTCCTCCGTTTGCCCCTCAGAAAATATCCCCACACCGCACCTAGGAAAAGAATAAACACAGCTAAAAAATTTAGCTGTTGCTTTGTGCTGTTGCTGTTGCTGCTAGTTAATTTAGCTGTTTCCCTCTGCTATCTCTAGTCACAGTCGTATATTATTTTCTTTGTATAAATAAAAGTCTATTTTGTCTGCGGCTCAACACAGCTAAAAAATTCCCAGTGATAATAATGTGTTTTCTTATTTTTAACTAATTTTAAGAGAAAGATCTGTAACTTAATTCATGCCCTGTTCTTGATATACCATTGCCTGTCTGCTCTTCCGCTTGCTTCAACTCCCATGGCCTGCTGTGGTCGCCCTCACCCTCAGGTTTTTGCCCTTCCGTGTATGTTGAATTCTGTATAGTTGCCTAGAATCATGGGCTGTGGTCTCTGTTTTTTTTGTTGAATTCTGTATAGTTTATTTTGACGATCAAGAGATGAATGCCAAAGCATGCTGGATGCTGCTAGTTTTATCTTGAGAAACTGGAGGCATCATAAAAATTCTGTCACACTGTTGTTTTGCTGTGCTTGATAAACCTGAAACTTCTTTCTTGTGTAATATCGAAACTGTTGTTTTGCTGTACACTATTGGTCCATTTATAATAGATATGGTTCTGGTCAATTTATAGTAGATATGGTTCTGGTCAATTTATAGTAGATTTTAGTGTTGTTGCTGTTGGTGGTCACCTGATGATGTTGCTGTTGCTGTTGATGTTGATGTGCTTGTTTTAGTGTTAGTTTACTATGCTATTGATGTTGATGTGCTTGTTTATTTTACAATGCTGCTTTTCAGATAAGTGAGATGGCTGGCTTGGAAGGTTTCGAGTTCTTCGAGATCTTAATTGATAAATCTTGCAGTAGGCAGGTATATTTATCATCACTCATTTATTTATCATCACTCTGTTGTCTAGTGCTTCATTGCCACAATTAACCACTGCTTGACCCTCGCTGCAGAGGCTGCCTGACAAGTTTGCGAAGATGCTCGCCGGCCGTGAGCCCCACAAAGTGAAGCTGCGGGAGGCCGGCAGCGGGCTTCACGTGCAGTGGGAAGTGTTGGTGGTGTTTGATGGTGAAGGCCACATGTACCTAGGGCCCGGCTGGGAGCATTTCGCCCGCGCCCATGAGCTACAGCTCGGGTACTTCCTTGTCTTCCGCTACGACGGCGACGCCATGTTCACCGTGAAGATGTTCGACAACACCATGTGCCGCATGTACTACCAGCACGACGACGATGCCAGTAAGCTCTCTGCCTCTCTTCTTCCTGTCCTTTTGGCTTCCTCTACCTGCACGACGACAACACCATGTTCACACTTCGTTGCATTTGGCCAGGCAATGGGAGCATCAGCGGGGATGACGAGGAGCAGAGCGGGGATGACAATGAGGAGCAGAGCGGGGATGACGAGGAGCAGAGCGGGGATGACGATGAGGAGCAGAGCGGGGATGAGGAGCACAGCGGTGATGACGAGGAGCAGAGCGGGGATGACGACGAGGAGCAGAGCGGGGATGACGAGGAGCAGCCTATTCTGGCTGACGACGAACATGCTATGGTGGTGGCTGAGGACGACCCTGCTATGGTGTTGGCGGATGACGACCTTGCTATGGTGGTGGCGGACGACGACCTTGCTATGGTGGTGGCGGACGACGACCTCGCGATGGTGGTGGCGGACGACGACCTCGCGATGGTGGCGGCGCCTGCAATCCCACAGCTTGGCGACAGGACCATGCCAATTGTGGTAGAGGAGTACATCCGCGTTGGGATTCGCCACTCTCAGCGCATCAGGTTGATGAAGGAGAAGAAGGAGGAGTGAAGGAGGAGTGAAGCTTGTTAGTGTAATATGAACATGTCAATGTTAAGTATGTCAGGTTTAATTTTGTGCATGCTCATGGATGTTGTATGACAGTGTCATCTAAACAAGTCATGTTTTTAACAATGAATATTCAGTTTGGTAATTGATGGGAATTGGAATTTTTTATGCATGTTCATGGATGAAAGATAAAATTATGGGTTTTTGTGCATGCTCCTGTATGAAACAATATAAGTTTCATTTTTTTGAATGCTAAAAACATGACTCAATAGGCGTGCGTGCCCTCTTGAAGACAAGATAGGCGTGCGTGCCCTCTTGAAGCAAGGGGTAGGGCGTATGAGGGCCTCTACCAACGGTTAGGCACGAAGGTAGGGGAAAGGGACATCTATAAGATAGCCAACATCCGAGAGAGGAAGACGAGGGATATTGGCCAAGTCAAATGCATCAAGGACGGAGCAGACCAACTCCTCGTGAAGGATGAGGAGATTAAGCATAGGTGGCGGGAGTACTTCGACAAGCTGTTCAATGGGGAGAATGAGAGTTCTACCGTTGAACTTGATGACTCCTTTGATGAGACCAGCATGCGTTTTGTGCGGCGAATCCAGGAGTCCGAGGTCAAGGAGGTTTTGAAAAGGATGAAAGGCGGCAAGGCAATGGGCCCTGATTGTATCCCCATTGAGGTGTGGAAAGGCCTCGGGGACATAGCGATAGTATGGCTAACCAAGCTTTTCAACCTCATTTTCCGGGCAAACAAGATGCCAGAGGAATGGAGACGGAGTATATTAGTACCTGGGAGGTCGACGATGGAAGCCATTTTCTTGGTTCGACAACTCATGGAGAGATACAGGGAGCAAAAGAAGGACTTGCATATGGTGTTCATTGACTTGGAGAAGGCCTATGATAAGATACCATGGAATGTCATGTGGTGGGCCTTGGAGAAACACAAAGTCCTAGCAAAGTACATTACCCTCATCAAGGACATGTACGATAATGTTGTGACAAGTGTTCGAACAAGTGATGTCGACACTGATGACTTCCCGATTAAGATAGGACTGCATCAAGGGCCAGCTTTGAGCCCTTATCTTTTTGCCTTGGTGATGGATGAGGTCACAAGGGATATACAAGGAGATATCCCATGGTGTATGCTCTTTGCGGACGATGTGGTGCTAGTTGACGATAGTCGAACGGGGGTAAATAGGAAGTTAGAGTTATGGAGACAAACCTTGGAATCGAAAGGGTTTAAGCTTAGTAGAACTAAAACTTAGTACATGATGTGCGGTTTCAGTACTACTAGGTGTGAGGAGGAGGAGGTTAGCCTTGATGGACATATGGTGCCTCAGAAGAACACCTTTCGATATTTGGGGTCAATGCTGCAGGAGGATGGGGGTATTGATGAAGATGTGAACCATCGAATCAAAGCTGGATGGATGAAGTGGCGCCAAGCTTCTGGCATTCTCTGTGACAAGAGAGAGTGCCACAAAAGCTAAAATGCAAGTTCTACAGGACGACGGTTCGACCAGCAATGCTGTATGGCGCCGAGTGTTGGCCGACTAAAAGGCGACATGTTTAACAGTTAGATGTGGCGGAGATGTGTATGTTGAGATGGATGTGTGGCCACACGAGGAAGGATCGAGTCCTGAATGATGATATACGAGATAGAGTTGGGGTAGCACCTATTGATGAGAAGCTTGTCCAACATCGTCTGAGATGGTTTGGGCATATTCAGCGCAGGCCTCCAGAAGCCCCAGTGCATAGCGGACGGCTAAAGCGTGCGGAGAATGTCAAGAGAGGTCGGGGTAGTCCGAATTTGACATGGGAGGAGTCCGTTAAGAGAGACCTGAAGGATTGGAGTATCACAAGAGAACTAGCTATGGGCAGGGGTGCGTGGAAGCTTGCTATCCATGTGCCGGAGCCATGAGTTGATCACGAGATCTTATGGGTTTCACCTCTAGCCTACCCCAACTTGTTTGGGACTAAAGGCTTTGTTGTTGTTTAAAAACATGACTCAAACCCTAGCCACGGACGGCCGCCGCAACGAAATCGGCCGGTTTTTGAAAACACAGTAAAAAACTCAAAAAATTCAAAAAAAA
>LR738711.1:66698112-66715260 GCA_902687465.1 Secale cereale
AATTTTTTCCTTGTCTTAAGCGCTGCAGTTTTTGAAGTAATTCACGTTGATAATATGGTGGAACCCAACGAGTACGCATAGCAGTTTTCAAAGCAGTCCAAGTAGCTGGAATAGGATATAATCTACAATGTTCAGACCACCAAACACATGCAAAACTAGTGAAAGCACAAACAGCAGCAGGAACACGTCTCTCCTCGGGATAGTTTAAACATGTAAAATGTTGTTCAGTTTGTAACTCCCAAGTAAGATATATATCAGGAACATATCTACCCTCAAATGGTGGAATATTCAATTTCAGTTTAGGAAGATGGTCATGTACCTTAGGTGGTGGTGCAGCCCTACCGTTGCGATGATATGCATGAGGACGACCTGGTGGTGGTGGTGCTGGTTGTTGCACGTAGTTCTGATTTTGGTCAACCTCATCCTCGTAATGGTCCTCCACCTCTGCAGTAGCAGCAGGAGCTACAGAAACATCAACAGCAGCACCAGAAGCTTGACCTGTCTCAAGGGGAACGCGCTGTGCTCGTCCCACTTGATTCGGAAGTCGGCGTTGTTGTTGTTGTTGTTGAAGAGGTGGGACAGCTGCAGCAGCCGGTGGTGGTGGAAAACGCGCAAGCAATTCAGCAAACTTGTTATCCAGCTTTGTTTCAAACGTCTTCTCCATGCCATCTATCTTCTCCATGGCCTCGTCCAATGTGTTTAGCACATCTTGCACCTGTACACTCATCATTTCCTGAAACTTATCATGAAGCTCCTTGTTCGTCAAGTTCTCCCAGTCAGTCTCGTCGACTTGTGATCCTGGCATTGTTAGCAGCAATAGAAACACACAAGAATATGATCCTATAGACTACTAACAAGTGGTGGTGGCGGGTGTCACAAATCCGTCAATCAAATCTCAAATTCTTACCAGTTCTTACCCAGCAGCAGGTGGTGATCGGCAACCGATGTAGTCAAAACTCTCAAAGCTTGGATAGAGCGATTACCAGGGAGAGTCAAACGCACAATGTAGATGTATGTGGAGCTGGGAAGGCTTATAATATGGTAGCAAAAAGGGTCAGCAATAGTCAATTCAGAGATGCAAAGGTGAATAAACTCTCAACGACGGTACTGTGCTGGTCCTAGGCTAGACCATACTAGAGACGCGAGCCTAGAACACTAACAAAATCACGGCGCTGCACGTAATCAAGGGAAAAGCACACTCTGAATTTTGTTTTCGCCTCTTTTTCTTTTTTTTGCGCTGCTTTTTTTCTTTTCTTTTTTTTACCGAAAATCACTATAATGGCGAGTGTCTCAAAACACTTCCCAAGTCAAACTAAGATGATAGGCACGAAATTTTTTTGACGAATTTTTTTTTCGGAATCAGGGCAGCGACGACGAAAAAGTGCGGTAAAAAATCAGTATGGTGGCACGTGTCTCAAAAGACTCAGAAAAGCCCAAAAATAGGATAGGGAAAAATATTTTCACCTGTCGAAATTTTGGCCTAAAAACTGCCCGGGGGTCTCCAGACTTTTTTTTTCGAGACCTATGCAGGCAAGGAAACAAAAATCCGAAACCTAGATGGATTTCGAGAACAAACCTAATATGAAAAGAACTCGGATTGGTGGTGGATATATGGTGGTAGGATATGGCAGCGGTGGTAGGTTATGGCAGCGGTGGTGGTATATGGATACGGATTGGTGGTGGTATATGGATACGGATCGGTGGTGGTATGTGCCAGTAGCGATGAAGATGTTGCGGCAGCGGCGTGACAACTTATGACCAGAACTCGAAACTCTAAATGACTAGACGCTAAGACCAGCAACTTGACACGACGATGCAACCGCAAATTCAACAAAGCAAATACTGAAAAGATTATGCAAAGGCTCAGATTGGTTCAGATGGGATGAACTAACCCTAATTTTTTTTGGCTTTTTCGTGGACTGTAGGTATGAAGAACAGACTCGATCTAATCTACGAAAAACTGTAAAATCTCACCGAGCAACCTGGAAATCTAATACCACTTGATAGAGGCGAGGTGTCCCGTCTTTCGATGAGATGGTGGCTATCGTTTGGATGAAGTCGACTTTGACGATCCGACTACGAACGTGCGTGGACGTCGCGCCTTAGCAATCGCTAAACCAACTCCGAGAGGTTATTGACCACGCCGGAGCACGATCAACCTGACCACGAAGGTCTGTTTCCTGCAGGCAAACGAAGAACAAGCAAGAAACTGAGATTGCAATCTGGATATTGCGAATTCAAGAGGAAAGCTTTATTGATCAAGTGGGGTTCTGTGACGTCTTGGTCTGGTCGTTGAACACAAACGAAGTACGCGAAGTTGCAGCTATGGCGAACTTTAATCTAAACAAAACCCAAAATCTAAACGACGCCCTAAGGGCTGTATATATGAGGGAAAGAGGGGGGAATTTCGTGGCCCTTGGTGGAGGGGTCCGAAACCAACCCTAACTCTTGTTTCCCCACACATACGGACTCTAAAAACAGCCTATACTCAAGTATTTCGAAATTACATGGGCCTGGCCCAATAATAAGGTGACGCAGCACCTATAATAGCCTCTGGACGAAATTTATGAAGTGGCATCTTGTATATTTCGTCCAAGGCTTCCCGCACTCATTATGGTGGCTTCAAAGTCCTGAAATCATCAATTGAAACTCCATTCTTGTTCCCCTTGCGCACGCCATCATCTCCATGCTTGATCTTGCTCCAATGTTCATCCTTCTTGTCCAAGCTAGGCCCTTCATTTGTAAGCAAGACAAATGTATCCAATTTAGGCAGCATCATATTCTCATGAACATTAGATTCATTACCAAGAAACGAAAGTACCTCGTGATACGGTGTATCCTAGGGCCATCACCATGGACCCTCCTTCACCCCCTCAAGTGCCTCAAGGACCGATGACACGTGCTCGTGCTAGAGCTTTTGAGACCGAGGTGACGTCACTCCTAGCCCAACTCCCTTATGAATCTTGCGAGACATGGTTGCTACCTCAAGCGAGTGTGCTTTGTGTGCTCAGGTGTGAAGGAGACTACTTCGGAGAAGAGCTTGAAGATGGACAAGTCCCCAAGGCCACGGACGAGCTGATGCATCGAGAAGGGCAGAAGAGAGCTCCAGGACCCGGACATCCGGCCCCCTGGCCCGGACATCCGGCCCCTGGGCATTCCCCTACAGAAGGCCAACAGCAGCCGAGGCTACAGGGCCCGGACATCCGGCCAGGGCCCGGACATCCGGCCAGGCACGGCCCGGACATCCGGCCCCGCGCCCGGAAATCCGGCGCCTCTGTCCAGAGAGCACCCGAGGCGCGTCCCCTCCCGCCCGGACATCCGGGTCCCCGCCCCGGACATCCGGCGACCCATGAAGCCCCGGACATCCGGGCCGTAGCCCGGACATCCGGCCCCTGATCTGCCTGCGTGCAGCCCCTGGGCCGAGGCCCATGTACCCATTCGCCCCGTAGACTATATATACTCCTCTCCTCTTTCCGTTTAGGGTTAGCTGTGGTTTTAGCTCATTTGACACTTGTGTGGATTTCTCCCACGAGACCGGTGCGCCTCTACGGAGAAGATCCACCTCTGGATTCAAGACCCCTAACGGGAAGATCCCCCGGGATTCCAAGACCTCCTCCGGGAGAAGACTATCTGTATCACCGTTGTTGACTTTGGATCATGTATCTCGACCTTGTATCGCGAATCTAGCACTTGTGTGATTGCTTCCGTGTTGATTTGAGTGTTCTCTCTTGTGTTTTCCCCATCTTTCTCCGTGTTTTCCCCGTGTTCATCGTGTGCCAACCTCCAAACGTGAAAGATCCGCTGATTAGGGTTCCACCCTGCATCATTATGGTATCTAGAGCAAAGGTTTCTCACGATTTTGGAGCCCCACACTTTGTTTTCTAGCCTGTTTTTGTCGTGTTCTTCCTAATTTCGAAAATTGCCCCACAAAAAGAGCCCCAAAAATTTTCTGTGATCTGTTGATTTGGCAAGATTTTGTTGAATTTGTTCCATGGATTTGCTGTGCCACGTGTGGATCTAGCTTTTCCTCCACTTTTCCCCAAATTTCATCCGAAAAATCCACCCAATTTTTGCCCCGCAACCTGATAGAGGCAAAGGTGTCCCGTCTTTCGATGAGATGGTGGTTATCGTTTTGGAGGAAGTCGACTTTGACGATCCGACTACGAACGTGCGAGGACGTCGCGCCTTAGCAATCGCTAAACCAACTCCGAGAGGTTGTTGACCACGCCGGAGCACGATCAACCTGACCACGAAGGTCTGTTTCCTGCAGGCAAACGAAGAACAAGCAAGAAACTAAGATTGCAATCTGGATATTGCGAATATAAGAGGAAAGCTTTATTGATCAAGGTGGGGTTCTGTGACGCCTTGGTCTGGTCGTTGAACACAAACGAAGTACGCGAAGTTGCAGCTATGGCGAACTTTTAATCTAAACAAAACCCAAAGTCTAAACGACGCCCTAAGGGCTGTATATATGAGGGAAAGAGGGGGGAATTTCGTGGCCCTTGGTGGAGGGGTCCGAAACCAACCCTAACTCTTGTTTCCCCACACATACGGACTCTAAAAACAGCCTATACTCAAGTATTTCGAAATTACATGGACCTGGCCCAATAATAAGGTGACGCAGCACCTAAAATAGCCTCTGGACGAAATTTATGAAGTGGCATCTTGTATATTTCGTCCAAGGCTTCTCGCACTCATTATGGTGGCTTCAAAGTCCTGAAATCATCCATTGTAACTCCATTCTTGTCCCCCTTGCGCATGCCATCATCTCCATGCTTGATCTTGCTCCAATGTTCATCCTTCTTGTCCAAGCTAGGCCCTTCATTTGTAAGCAAGACAAATGTATCCAATTTAGGCAGCATCATATTCTCATGAACATTAGATTCATTACCAAGAAACGAAAGTACCTGGTAATTTAATTGGCATGCGCGAGCTCTAGTAATTGGTCCTGTATATGTGTCAGTTGGAGCTGTGGGTGTAACCTTGTTAGTGATGTCCTCATCATCCTCCCCTTCTTGAATTGAAGTCGTCCTCGACGGAAGCTCATCTTCCTCACCCAAGTAAGGCTTCAAATCTGCAATGTTAAATGTGGGACTAACACCAAAATCTGCAGGCAGCTCAAGTTTATATGCATTATCATTTATTTTCTCTAACACCTTGAAAGGACCATCAGCACGTGGCATTAGCTTTGACTTGTGCAAATTAGGAAACCTATCCTTACGCAAATGTAACCAAACAAGATCTCCAGGTGCAAAGACAACTCGTTTTCTACCCTTATCTCCAACAAGTTTATATTTAGCATTCATGCGCTCAATATTTTCCTTAGTGAACTCATGCATTTTTAAGATCAATTCAGCACGTTGTTTAGCATCAATATTAACCTTCTCCGAAGATGGAAGAGGCAACAAATCAATAGGTGCACGAGGTAGGAAACCATAGACAATTTCAAAAGGGCACATTTTAGTAGTAGAATGCAACGAACGATTATAAGCAAATTCAATATGAGGCAAGCATTCTTCCCACATTTTCTTATTATTCTTCAAAACAGCCCTAAGCATAGTAGACAAACTTTTGTTGACTACTTCAGTTTGTCCATCAGTTTGGGGGTGACAAGTAGTACTAAAAAGCAGTTTAGTCCCCAACTTAGCCCATAAACATCTCCAAAAGTGGCTAAGAAATTTAGTATCACGATCTGAAACAATAGTATTTGGCACACCATGCAAGCGAATAATTTCACGAAAGAACAAATCAGCAACATTAGCAGCATCATCGCTTTTATGACATGGTATAAAGTGTGCCATCTTCGAGAACCTATCCACGACAACAAATATGCTATCCCTCCCCTTCTTTGTTCGAGGTAAACCCAAAACAAAGTCCATAGATATATCTTCCCAAGGAACACTAGGGACAGGCAAAGGCATATATAAACCATGAGGATTGAGTCGTGACTTAGCTTTTTGACATGTAGTGCAGCGAGCAACAAAACGCTCAACATCCCGTCGCATCTTTGGCCAAAAGAAATGTGTAGCAAGTACGTCCTCCGTCTTCTGCACGCCAAAGTGTCCCATTAATCCTCCTCCATGCGCCTCCTGCAACAACAAAAGACGAACAGAGCTAGCTGGAATGCATAGCTTGTTAGCTCGAAACACAAATCCATCACTAACGACGAACTTGATCCATGTTCTCCCTTCTTTACAATTCTGCAATACATCTTTAAATTCAGCATCATGCACATATTGATCTTTGATGGTCTCCAAACCAAATATTTTAAAGTCAAGTTGTGAAAGCATAGTATAACGACGAGACAATGCATCAGCAATAACATTTTCTTTTCCCTTCTTGTGTTTAATAACATAAGGGAAAGTCTCTATGAATTCAACCCATTTAGCATGTCTACGGTTCAGTTTTGCTTGACTTTTAATGTGCTTTAAAGATTCATGATCAGAATGTATAACAAATTCTTTGGGCCATAAATAATGTTGCCATGTCTCCAAAGTCCGAACAAGAGCATATAATTCCTTATCATAAGTAGAATAATTCAGACTAGGCCCACTCAATTTTTCAGAAAAATATGCAACAGGTTTACCATCTTGTAATAACACACCTCCTAAACCAATTCCACTAGCATCACATTCAAGCTCAAAATTCTTATTAAAATCAGGAAGTTGGAGTAAAGGAGCATGTGTCAACTTATCTTTCAATACCGTGAATGCTTCTTCCTGTGCAGTACCCCAAACAAAAGGCACATCCTTCTTTGTAAGCTCATTGAGAGGTGCAGCAATGGTGCTGAAATCTCTCACAAAACGCCGATAGAATCCAGCGAGGCCAAGGAAACTCCTCACGTGTGTGACCGTTTTGGGCTGCGGCCAACTCTCAATTGCTTCAATCTTGGCTTTATCAACCTCAATTCCCTGTGGAGTAACAACATAGCCAAGAAAAGATACTCGGTCGGTGCAAAAGGTGCACTTTCCCAGGTTACCAAACAAACGTGCATCACGTAGAGCAATAAAAACAGCACGTAAATGGTCCAAATGTTCCTCCAAAGATCTGCTAAAAATCAATATATCATCAAAGTATACTACCACAAATCGTCCAATGAAAGCACGTAAAACTTCGTTCATTAATCTCATGAAAGTACTAGGTGCATTAGTTAACCCAAAAGGCATGACTAACCACTCATATAATCCAAACTTAGTTTTAAATGCTGTTTTCCATTCATCTCCCAATTTCATACGAATTTGATGGTATCCACTACGCAAATCAACTTTGGAGAATATTGTAGAGCCACTCAATTCATCAAGCATATCATCTAGCCTAGGAATAGGATGACGATAACGAATAGTAATATTATTAATGGCTCTACAATCAACACACATACGCGATGTACCATCCTTTTTCGGCACTAGAATAATAGGAACAGCACAAGGACTAAGGGATTCGCGTATATAACCTTTGTCGAGTAGCTCCTGTACTTGACGCATAATCTCCTTCGTCTCTTCTGGATTGGTACGGTATGGTGCGCGGTTGGGTAGCGATGCACCGGGAATTAAGTCAATCTGATGCTCAATCCCTCGAATAGGTGGTAATCCCGGTGGCACGTCTTGTGGAAAAAAGTCGGCGAACTCCTGCAAAATGTTAGTGACAGCAGGAGGCAAAGAGGAAGGCACGTCCTCGAATGAAAATAATGCCTCTTTGCATACAACAGCATAGCAAACAGATTTGCTAAAATCTAGCTCATCAATATCAGATTTGGTGGCAAATAAACATGCACTTTTCAATTTAATTTCAGAAGCAACAGTAGATGGTTTATTATTAGGCTTCATTTGTTGCTCAAATTCTTTTGCCACAATCTGATTTTCACTCTTATTTTTCTCCTATTTTGCTTTATTAGCTCTATTAATATCATCTTTTAAAATGGAATCAGGAGTCATAGGAAGCAAAGTAATATTTTTATCCTTATGAACAAGAGTATACTGATTGTTTCTACCATGGTGTACAGAATTTTTATCAAATTGCCATGGTCTACCAAGTAATAAGGAACATGCTTGCATAGGTACCACATCACAATCAACATAATCAGCATATGTAGAGATACTAAAATGCACACGAACAGTACGTGTTACCTTAACCTTGCCGCTGTTGTTGAACCATTGGATGTAGTAAGGATGTGGATGTGGTCTTGTGGTGAGAGATAGCTTCTCCACCATCTCCATGCTAGCCAAGTTGTTGCAACTCCCTCCATCTATGATCACGCGAACAGAACGTTCTTTCACAACTCCCTTTGTATGGAACAAATTATGCCTCTGATTTTGCTCAGCTTGTGTAACCTGCACACTCAAAACACGTTGAGCAACTAAACATTCATACCTGTCAGCATCTTCAGGAGCCATGTATTGCATCTCATGATCAGAATCATCTCCGCCGTGTTCTTCACGTGTAATAAGAGCCAAAGTCTCCTCATCATAGTCACTAGCGGATTCATATCCACCATCCTCAGTAGCAATCATCACACGCTGAGATTTGCAATCTCTCGCAAAATGTCCTCTTCCCTTACAACGACGACAAATAATATCACTGGTGTGCCCTGTCGAGGCCATGGAAGAAGAAGAACTCTGTGCAGGCCCAATAGGTGTGCTCTTGGCAGATAATGGTGGTTGTGCCTGCTTCCTTGTATCATGGCTGGAGGTAACAGCTGATGGAGGTGTCGGTGCAGTAGAATGTGAAGAAGTAGAGGATGCACGCGGTGTCCATGATGAAGGTCGTCCTGCAGAAAAGTTAGTCCGCGCCAATGCCTGTCGATCCTGCACTTCACGTTCAGCTTTACAAGCAAGATGGAATAAACGAGTGATAGTAGTATAATCCTTATACTCTAGAATGGTCTGAATCTCTCTATTTAATCCACCCATAAAACGTGCAAGCATAGCTTCATTCTCCTCAACAATACCACATCTAATCAGGCCAGTTTGTAATTGCTGATAATATTCTTCTACAGAATTTTTTCCTTGTCTTAAGCGCTGCAGTTTTTGAAGTAATTCACGTTGATAATATGGTGGAACCCAACGAGTACGCATAGCAGTTTTCAAAGCAGTCCAAGTAGCTGGAATAGGATATTGATACGGTGTATCCTAGGGTCATCCCCATGGACCCTTCATCGCCTCATCATATGCCCAAAGGACCAATGAATAGAGCTCTCGAGACCGAGGTGACGTCATTCCTTGCTCTAAAACCTTCCGATATGCATGAGACATGGCTGCTACCCTCATCTGGAACCCTATGCATGCTCAGGTACTTGGGTGAAGGCCACGGGACTGCTCCGCACTTTGGTCAAGACGGCGAGCCCGACGAGCGCACGAGACAAGAAGAAGGCAGGCTGAAGATGCTACAGGCACCGGACGTCCGGCCTGCACCGGACGACCGGCGACTCCCAGGCACCGGACGACCGGAGAACACCGGACGTCCGGCCCCTCCCAGACGACCGGACGACCGGAAGCCACCGGACGTCCGTGACTTCGGCAACAGAAGCTAAATAGCGGAAATCCGAGGATTACCGGACGTCCGGTCCCTCCGGAACCACCGGACGTCCGGTAACCTCCGGACGTCCGCTACGACGGCGACCGCGTGTGTAATATAAATACTGTGGACCTCTTTCCTTTAGACTCAGCTGTGGTTTAGCTCATTTGACACTTGTGTGGATTTCTCCCACGAGACCGGTGCGCCTCTACGGAGAAGATCCACCTCTGGATTCAAGACCCCTAACGGGAAGATCCCCACGGGATTCCAAGACCTCCTCCGGGAGAAGACTATCTGTATCACCGTTGTTGACTTTGGATCATGTATCTCGACCTTGTATCGCGAATCTAGCATTTGTGTGATTGCTTTCGTGTTGATTGAGTGTTTTCCTCTTGTGTTTCCCCATCTTTCCCTTGTGATTCCCCGTGTTCATCGTGTGCCAACCTCCAAACGTGAAAGATCCGCTGATTAGGGTTCCACCCTGTATCATTCAATCTTGGCTTTATCAACCTCAATTCCCTGTGGAGTAACAACATAGCCAAGAAAAGAGACTCGGTCGGTGCAAAAGGTGCACTTTCCAAGGTTACCAAATAAACGTGCATCACGTAGAGCAATAAAAACAGCACGTAAATGTTCCAAATGTTCCTCCAAAGATCTGCTAAAAATCAATATATCATCAAAGTATACTACCACAAATCGTCCAATGAAAGCACGTAAAACTTCATTCATTAATCTCATGAAAGTACTAGGTGCATTAGTTAACCCAAAAGGCATGACTAACCACTCATATAATCCAAACTTAGTTTTAAATGTTGTTTTCCATTCATCTCCCAATTTCATACGAATTTGATGGTATCCACTACGCAAATCAACTTTGGAGAATATTGTAGAGCCACTCAATTCATCAAGCATATCATCTAGCCTAGGAATAGGATGACGATAACGAATAGTAATATTATTAATGGCTCTACAATCAACACACATACGCGATGTACCATCCTTTTTCGGCACTAGAATAATAGGAACAGCGCAAGGACTAAGGGATTCGCGTATATAACCTTTGTCGAGTAGCTCCTGTACTTGACGCATAATCTCCTTCGTCTCTTCTGGATTGGTACGGTATGGTGCGCGGTTGGGTAGCGATGCACCGGGAATTAAGTCAATCTGATGCTCAATCCCTCGAATAGGTGGTAATCCCGGTGGCACGTCTTGTGGAAAGACGTCGGCGAACTCCTGTAAAATGTTAGTGACAGCAGGAGGCAAAGAGGAAGGCACGTCCTCGAATGAAAACAAGGCCTCTTTGCATACAACAGCATAGCAAACAGATTTGCTAAAATCTAGCTCATCAATATCAGATTTGGTGGCAAATAAACATGCACTTTTCAATTTAATTTCAGAAGCAACAGTAGATGGTTTATTAGTAGGCTTCATTTGTTGCTCAAATTCTTTTGCCACAATCTGATTTTCACTCTTATTTTTCTCCTGTTTTGCTTTATTAGCTCTATTAATATCATCTTTCAAAATGGAATCATGAGTCATAGGAAGCAAAGTAATATTTTTATCCTTATGAACAAGAGTATACTGATTGTTTCTACCATGGTGTACAGAATTTTTATCAAATTGCCATGGTCTACCAAGTAATAAGGAACATGCTTGCATAGGTACCACATCACAATCAACATAATCAGCATATGTAGAGATACTAAAATGCACACGAACAGTACGTGTTACCTTAACCTTGCCGCTGTTGTTGAACCATTGGATGTAGTAAGGATGTGGATGTGGTCTTGTGGTGAGAGATAGCTTCTCCACCATCTCCATGCTAGCCAAGTTGTTGCAACTCCCTCCATCTATGATCACGCGAACAGAACGTTCCTTCACAACTCCCTTTGTATGGAACAAATTATGCCTCTGATTTTGCTCAGCTTGTGTAACCTGCACACTCAAAACACGTTGAGCAACTAAACATTCATACCTGTCAGCATCTTCAGGAGCCATGTATTGCGTCTCATGATCAGAATCGTCTCCGCCGTGTTCTTCACGTGTAATAAGAGCTAAAGTCTCCGCATCATAGTCACTAGCGGATTCATATCCACCATCCTCAGTAGCAATCATCACACGCTGAGATTTGCAATCTCTCGCAAAATGTCCTCTTCCCTTACAACGACGACAAACAATATCACTGGTGTGCCCTGTTGATGCCATGGAAGAAGAAGAACTCTGTGCAGGCCCAATAGGTGTGCTCTTGGCTGATAATGGTGGTTGTGCCTGCTTCCTTGTATCATGGCTGGAGGTAACAGCTGATGGAGGTGTCGGTGCAGTAGAATGTGAGGAAGTAGAGGATGCACGCGGTGTCCATGATGAAGGTCGTCCTGCAGAAAAGTTAGTCCGCGCCAATGCCTGTCGATCCTGCACTTCACGTTCAGCTTTACAAGCAAGATGGAATAAACGAGTGATAGTAGTATAATCCTTATACTCTAGAATGGTCTGAATCTCTCTATTTAATCCACCCATAAAACGTGCAAGCATAGCTTCATTCTCCTCAACAATACCACATCTAATCAGGCCAGTTTGTAATTGCTGATAATATTCTTCTACAGAATTTCTTCCTTGTCTTAAGCGCTGCAGTTTTTGAAGTAATTCACGTTGATAATATGGTGGAACCCAACGAGTACGCATAGCAGTTTTCAAAGCAGTCCAAGTAGCTGGAATAGGATATAATCTACAATGTTCAGACCACCAAACACATGCAAAACCAGTGAAAGCACAAACAGCAGCAGGAACACGTCTCTCCTCGGGATAGTTTAAACATGTAAAACGTTGTTCAGTTTGTAACTCCCAAGTAAGATATATATCAGGAACATATCTACCCTCAAATGGTGGAATATTGAATTTCAGTTTAGGAAGATGGTCATGTACCTCAGGTGGTGGTGCAGCCCTACCGTTGCGATGATATGCATGAGGACGACCTGGTGGTGGTGGTGCTGGTTGTTGCACGTAGTTCTGATTTTGGTCAACCTCATCCTCGTAATGGTCCTCCACCTCTGCAGTAGCAGCAGGAGCGACAGAAACATCAACAGCAGCATCAGAAGCTTGACCAGTCTCAAGGGGAACGCGCTGTGCTCGTCCCACTTGATTCGGAAGGCGCCGTTATTGTTGTTGTTGTTGTTGTTGTTGTTGAAGAGGTGGGACAGCTGCAGCAGCCGGTGGTGGTGGAAAACGCACAAGCAATTCAGCAAACTTGTTATCGAGCTTTGTGTCAAACGTCTTCTCCATGCCATCTATCTTCTCCATGGCAAAGGTGATACCACTTGATAGAGGCAAAGGTGTCCCGTCTTTCGATGAGATGGTGGTTATCGTTTTGGAGGAAGTCGACTTTGACGATCCGACTACGAACGTGCGAGGACGTCGCGCCTTAGCAATCGCTAAACCAACTCCGAGAGGTTGTTGACCACGCCGGAGCACGATCAACCTGACCACGAAGGTCTGTTTCCTGCAGGCAAACGAAGAACAAGCAAGAAACTAAGATTGCAATCTGGATATTGCGAATATAAGAGGAAAGCTTTATTGATCAAGGTGGGGTTCTGTGACGCCTTGGTCTGGTCGTTGAACACAAACGAAGTACGCGAAGTTGCAGCTATGGCGAACTTTTAATCTAAACAAAACCCCAAAGTCTAAACGACGCCCTAAGGGCTGTATATATGAGGGAAAGAGGGGGGAATTTCGTGGCCCTTGGTGGAGGGGTCCGAAACCAACCCTAACTCTTGTTTCCCCACACATACGGACTCTAAAACAGCCTATACTCAAGTATTTCGAAATTACATGGGCCTGGCCCAATAATAAGGTGACGCAGCACCTAAAATAGCCTCTGGACGAAATTTATGAAGTGGCATCTTGTATATTTCGTCCAAGGCTTCTCGCACTCATTATGGTGGCTTCAAAGTCCTGAAATCATCCATTGTAACTCCATTCTTGTCCCCCTTGCGCATGCCATCATCTCCATGCTTGATCTTGCTCCAATGTTCATCCTTCTTGTCCAAGCTAGGCCCTTCATTTGTAAGCAAGACAAATGTATCCAATTTAGGCAGCATCATATTCTCATGAACATTAGATTCATTACCAAGAAATGAAAGTACCTGGTAATTTAATTGGCGTGCGCGAGCTCTAGTAATTGGTCCTGTATATGTGTCAGTTGGAGCTGTGGGTGTAACCTTGTTAGTGATGTCCTCATCATGGAGCTATGGCGAACTTTAATCTAAACAAAACCCAAAGTCTAAACGACGCCCTAAGGGCTGTATATATGAGGGAAAGAGGGGGGAATTTCGTGGCCCTTGGTGGAGGGGTCCAAAACCAAACCTAACTCTTGTTTCCCCACACATACGGACTCTAAAAACAGCCTATACTCAAGTATTTCGAAATTACATGGGCCTGGCCCAATAATAAGGTGACGCAGCACCTATAATAGCCTCTGGACGAAATTTATGAAGTGGCATCTTGTATATTTCGTCCAAGGCTTCTCGCACTCATTATGGTGGCTTCAAAGTCCTGAAATCATCAATTGAAACTCCATTCTTGTTCCCCTTGCGCATGCCATCATCTCCATGCTTGATCTTGCTCCAATGTTCATCCTTCTTGTCCAAGCTAGGCCCTTCATTTGTAAGCAAGACAAATGTATCCAATTTAGGCAGCATCATATTCTCATGAACATTAGATACATTACCAAGAAACGAAAGTACCTGGTAATTTAATTGGCGTGCGCGAGCTCTAGTAATTGGTCCTGTATATGTGTCAGTTGGAGCTGTGGGTGTAACCTTGTTAGTGATGTCCTCATCAGTGGTTGGGCCGGAACTACCGCCTGGCAGATAGTTTCTGCGTGGTGGCAGTCAGAGCGGTACTACCGCTCGGAACACCGGTAGTACCGGTCTTGTGAGAAGAACACCGGTACTTCCGGGCCACCACCGGTCTACCACCGCACCCAGTACAGAGGGTATCACCCCTGAGCGGTACTTGGGGCGGTGGTTTGACCGGAACTACCGGCCACCGGTACAACCGCCAACTAGGGCGGTACTACCACTGTGGATGAGTCTACACTAAGGAGGAATGAAATGGGACCTCTCTCTCCACGAACGGAGGCAATATAGTGGGTGCAAAGTATCTGTGTACGTGACTTGATTCACCCATTACCTTCCGATGTGGGTCCCCTCTTAATAGTACGGATTTCCTATGACCAAAAGAAACAGAAAGGCATCGGAAACTCCGTCTTCGATCTTTTCCTTAAAGAGGGAAAGCCTAACCGTCTTGTGCCACATGTTATCAACCTGAGTAATATTGACACACGATTAGTCCATACAAGGATTGTCATCATCACCAAAACCTCAGGCAAGAGATGCCCTTACAATCTCCCCCTTTTTGGTGAATGATGACAACTACGAGACAATCACGGGGGTTTATAGAATGAAGGTAGAGCTCCCCCTGAGTGTGAGCACTTAATAGAGTTTGCTTTTGGAATGCAAAAGTGCTTACACTAGGATCTATGCTCCCCCTAGGTTTTATAAACCAACCAGCGACTAAGAATAAAAACAAATATACAACAGAGCATATGAAAGCAAAGAGCTTAAAACCGTAAGTGCATGGATAATTAATATAAGGGCACATGTCTTACACCATGCAACTGGAGTTCACAGTAACGAAGTTCATAGAGCTAAGATAGAGCATAGAAACTAAGATAACATGTCTTACACCATGCTACGGAAGTTCACACGGAAACTGTGACGCCCGAAGACCGACGTCCCAGAAGATTCCAGAGATTCCAGATGTTCCGGGTTCTTCCGTGTGTTTCATTTGTGCTTGTGTTATTTATTTTTGCATTGCATCTTGTCATCATGCCATCATGTCATTAATCTTTTGCATCTCAACCTAAATAAATTGTGTGGATCTTCGATCCATTTAAATCGAGGGAAGTGTGATTTCTCTTTAAAACATATCCTCCTAATATTTATGGAGCTAATATATAAATATTCCATTTATTTGGAATTAACCCAAACACACTTGCATATTTTCCCCATGCCTTCTCTTTCTCTTTTATTGCCTCTCCTATTTTTCGTGGACCGTGGACATTTTTGCGAGTCCAGGAAAAATAACCTCTTGCCCAAACTCTACTCCTAACCCCCTCTTCCTTTTCCTTATCTTGTCTCTATTTTCTTTTTCTTCTTCTTTTCTCTCTTTTTTTTATTAAGAGAGAACCAGCCCTTCTGGCCAAGCCCTCAGCCCATCAGCCTCTAGGCCATCTCAGCCTCCAGCTGGCCCAAGGCCCAGTTTCCCTCCCTAGCCCGACCGGCGGCCTAACCTAATCCCGTCGCTCCTCTCCCCTCGCTCTCTCCCTCAGCGCCGCTCCTCTCGCTCGCCCGCACCCTTTTCCCTCGATCCTCCTCCCGCACCTCGCAACCTCCTTCGATCTCCCCTGCCGCTCCCTCCTCCAGCCGCGCCCCGAGCCGGGGATCCTCGCCGCCCGGCCTCAGCCTCCCGCCGGCAAGGCGCCGCCGCCGCGGCCAGCCACCTCCGTGCGCCTCGAGCGCCTCCCTCTGACCAGACCGCGCCATGGCCCGCGCCCCCTCCTCGGCCAGGCAGCGCGCGCGCCCGCGCCCCGTCTTCCAGGCCGCAGCACCGCAGCGCCCTGCGCCCTTCCCCTCCGGCCTCTAGCCGCCATGTACGGGGCGGAGCCGCATCTCCTTCGCCGCGGCCATCCTCCCTCCAGCTTCGGCCAGGAGCTGCCGCCGTCCTTCTCCGCCACCGCGGCCTCGTCCAGCTCGTCGACCCCGCCGTCCTCCGCTTCCTGCCGGTGCTGCCCCGCACCCTCCTCCTTCCCTGTCAGTTCTCCTCCTGAGTCGCCAAGTCCGGCAACAGAGTGCCTCTGCTCCGGCCACCGGCGTGCCAAGACCTGCCGATGTAGGGTGGAACCCTAATCAGCGGACCTTTCACGATTTGGAGGGTGGCACACGATGAACACGGGGAAAACAAGGAGAAAGGCGGGGAAAACACAAGAGAGAACACTCAAATCAACACGAAAGCAATCACACAAGCGCTAGATTCACGATACAAAGTCGAGATCCATGATCCAAAGTCAACAACGGTGATACAGATAGTCTTCTCCCGGAGGAGGTCTTGATATCCCTGGGGATCTTCTTGTTGGGGAACGTTGCATGGGAAACAAAAATTTTTCCTACGTTCACCAAGATCAATCTAGGAGATGCATCTACGAGGGGAGAGTTGGATCCACATACCCTTGTAGATCGCTAAGCGGAAGCGTTCAAGAACGCGGTTGATGGAGTCGTACTCGCCGCGATTCAGATCGCCGAAGATCCTAGCACCGAAGCAACGGTGCCTCCGCGTTCTTCACACGTACAGCTCGGGGACGTCTCCTCCTTCTTGATCCAGCAAGGGGGAAGGAGAGGTTGATGGAGACACCGGCAGCACGACGGCGTGGTGGAGATGGTGGTGGAGGATTCCTGCAGGGCTTCGCCAAGCACCGCGGGAAAACGAAGATGGATGTGGGAGAGGGAGGGCAGCGCCGAGGCACGAACGTGTGTGGCTGCCCTCCCTCTGCCTCTCTTTATATAGGGGGAGTAGAGGGGAGGGGGC
>LR738711.1:66716398-66778594 GCA_902687465.1 Secale cereale
GACAAAAAAAGAGGATCCTGGAACCTGATGAACCTGCCCTTGATAGAGTCACAAGGCAGAAAGCAATGATGGCGACTGCGACGAACCATCAGGAAAGTATGCTGCGCATGGACTCTCAGACCTCGGTGCAAACGGATGATGAGTTGCCGCCCATGGATGAAGGAACCACTCTCAGCATGGATGGAAGTGGCCCTGTTTGCCTAGATGAAGCAGGAACCATCTGCATTGATGAAGCAGGCACTGTCCACACAGACCTCAGCCCTGTTGCACCTTCTATTGACAGGAACGCTGTCATCAATGAGGAAGAACAGCAGCTTGTGCTTCAATCAGGCAAGTTGACCTTTGCAATGCTATCTTTTACTAGTGCATTTTCCAAATGGAATGATCATGTATGCTTTTGTCGATTCCTGCATTTGTCGATTTCTATTCTAATTTATGAGTTCAGATTCATTTTCAGATGCAATGAATCCAAAGACTAGACTTAGAAAGGGTAGAGGGCTAGAGAGGATCACCAAGTCGCTTGGTAGCAAGGTGCCTATCCAAATTGCCGAAGGGATGATTCGTCCAGAGAAGCCTCTGCAGGCAGCAAAGCTTGCTTCTGAGTGTGGACTCATTGCAAAAAGCCATCTTCCGGTTCTTCCTCATTTCAAGCTATACAAAAGAGATGCTACTCTATTGGAGAACTACATTGGGAAAGTCGCTGTAAGCTACTTGTTTCATAGTTAATGCACTATCTATTTTCTGTTACACCTATGCATGATCACTAATATTGTTCCTACGTTGTTTGCTATGTTGGTAGGCAAATTTTGAGATGAACACGGACTCGGAGACCATCAAGACCTCGTGCAAAGATATTCTGCAGAAATATTCAAAGAACAGACGCCATCAGATCAAGAAGAAGTATTTTGATACCGTAGCCGCAAATAAAGTCAGCATTAAGTCTCCGGTGCCTGATCTAACGGATGGTGAATGGCAAGCTCTGGTGGAGATGTGGTCTACCCCAAGACACAAGGTTTGTCTCAGCTTTGTTTGATGCTTTATGTTCTGCACATGATATGCTAGTGCTAGATCATGCTGACAGTGTGCTTTTTTGTAGGAAACCTGTGTGTCGAACAAGATGAATCGAGAAAAAGTCGTGTACAATCACAGAACTGGTTCCAGGCACTACACAGCACACATTTTTGCCACTGTGAGAACTCTTCTCTAGAGACCTTACCGTTTGATCCTCATTGAATAACATTTCTGATTCTTGCTGAATAACATTTTGATTTTTGTTGAAAAACATTTCAGAAAGAAGAGCGTAAGGGTGAGGAGCTGTCTGCGATTGACTTGTTTAAGGCCACCCACAACAGCAAGAAGCACGGGTTTTCGGAGCCAGTCAAGACTGTTATAGTAAGTCACTCCATGCTTTGCCCTGTTTGATTCACAGCCAGCTTTGATGCTTTCATGATTTGATGTTGTTTGATTCGGAGCGAGTCAAGAACACACGCTATGTTCCATGCTTTGATGTTGTTTGATACTTCAACAAATATATCAGAACTTGCTGTAGCTATTTGATGCATTTTTTATGATATGATGAAATTTGATCTGAATGTTAGTTTGATGATCGGCTCACTCGGGAAGCCATCTTATATAGAACCACCATTCTAGGCATAATGAAGTGATCATATTGTTCCAATTGCATGTCTCCAGGTCACTAGTCATCATCTTCTTGTATATATTTTGTGTGCTGGTTTGGTTATTTCAAATAATCCATTTGTGTGCTGGTTTGGTTTCTCCTGCTTGGTTTGGTTTGCAAAATGTGAAATAGATCTCCCACTAATGCCTATCATTTTCCTCCATATGCTAGCTTGAGATGGAAAAAATGAAGGACGCGCCGGTACCAGAAGGTGAAGAGCCAAAGTCTGCTGTTCAAATTGTCGAACAAGTCCTCAAGACCGAAGTCAAGCAAAGCACATTCCTCAGGAATGTTGGGCTCCAGTCATCTAGGAACTACTCCGGCAAAGCAACAACTAAAGTTGTTGTTCATGTTCGTGAGCTTGAGCAGAAGCTGGAGAGGTCTGAGCTTCAAGCTGAAGTGATGCAAGAAGAATTGGCGGCAATGAAGATGAAGGCGGAAGAATCTGAAGCTGCACGCGACAAGGAACTTGAGCTGCTGCGCAAGAAGTCTCAAGAGCAGGAAGAGCAGTTAGCCCACTTGATGGCGCTCTTTCGAGCTAAGGTAGTTTGAGCTGTGCTGTGAACCTCTTTGTCTTTGAGCTGGGAGCTATTGCATTTTGTTGAGAGCTGTTGCATTTTGTTGAGAACTGAGAGCATTTTGAACCTGTGAACCTGGGAGTCTGAGCTGAGAGCATTTTGAACCTGTGAAGTTATGTGATCTTGTGAACCTGGACCACTTGTGAAGTTATGTGATCATGTGAACCTGTGAAGTTATGTGATCTTGTGAACCTGGACCACTTGTGGATCATTTTGTTTATTTTCTGTGAAGTTATGTGGATCACTAGTGCACCTGGGCTTGTGGATCACTAGTGCACCTGGGCTTGTGGATCACTAGTGCCCTTTCTGTCTATAGTTATACAAAATGAGAAATGGGCTCTAAAAAGGCCAAGGCCCAAACAAGAATTAGACCAAAAAGGCTTGGGCCTAAAAAAAGAAATGACTGTAAGAAAAAATTTATAAAAAGGCTTCATAACAGAAAATAAAAAGGCCAAGGCCCAATTCGAACTAGACTAAAAAGGCTGTGGCCCAAAACAATAGTGGAATAAAAAAACAATTTCATCAGAAAAAGGCTCCATTCCCAGAAATTAAAAGGCCAAATTATTGGGCCAGGCCCATGCAGATAAGCAAAATAAAGAGAAAAAAATTAAAATTAAATGGGCTGAATTATTGGGCTTGGCCCATCAAGACGGCTGAAATGGACCGGGCTGATTCCATTTTACGACCTTTTCATTTGGTCGTAATTCTGCCACGTCAGCTTGCCACGGTGGATCTGACGTGGTGTGGTCGGATTGCTAGTGACCTAAACAGTTGGTCGTTAAATCTACGACCTTTTGTTTTGGTCGTAAACGTTTGCGACCATTCCAGAAGAAAGGTCGCTATAGTCAGTTTATGACGGCCAGCTTTTGACCTTATGTTTTTGGTCACAAAAAGGTCACAAATGGAAATTTGTGACCATTCAGTGACCAATAGTGGTGGTCACAAGTTGACATATTTCTTGTAGTGCCCGGGGAGCGACAAGCTTCCGGGCCCGGCAAGATCAAGACCCCGGCAAGGTGCTTGCCGGGGGAAGCCTGCGCTGTGTTCCCGCGCTCCAGCTCATCGGCCCACGCGTCGCCCTGGGGCCCTTCCAGGGACGCGTGGCGGATGGCTGTGCAGCCCGGGGGACACGGTGGCACTCCACGGTGACGAGGCTATCGCCGTGGCGAACGGAGACGCATGGACGGGTGCTTTTGGGGTCGACGGTGACGGGCATTTAATGCCCTTGTCCCCCACTGTCAAAGTTAGGTGATGACCACTGTTCATCCACTGTTCACGCACTATTCCCGCACTGTTACAACTACCACCAAAGTTACATTTTTACCCTCCTCTACGTTGACACCTGTCGGTGACCCCTTGAGCTATAAAAGGAGGCCCATGCACAACGTAGAAAGGGTTCGGAACCTAGATAGCTCTCTTGCTCGGGTAGCTAATTCTTCCAGCTCCCGAGCCCAAAAACTCAATACAATCCAAGCAGGATTAGGGTTTTACGCGTCTGTCGCGTCCCGAACCTGGGTAAACTGCCCGCGTGCTCTCCTCGATCTGCTCTTCATGCTCCCTCCGCTCCCTTACCGCAACGTAGAAGGGGCTCCGGTCCCATAGGTGCTCGTGGTGGACAGTTTCCCCCGACATATATATATATAAAGAAGCATATATATATATATATATATATATATATATATATATATATATATATATATATAGGGTGGGTCTATTCTCATAACACCCCTTAAGACCTTATTCTCCTAACAAAAGGCCTTATTCTCATAACAACCGACTCGTCCGCTCCCCGCCTCCTAGCGCCCGACGCCGGCGTCCTCCCCCACCCCTCCCCGCCTCCTAGCGCGGAGCGCCTAGGCGGCCGGCGGCCAGCGTCCTCGCCAATCCCTCCCCCGCCTTCTAGCGCGGGAGCGCACGCTGGCCGGCGGGCAGCGTCCTCCCCCACCCCTCCCCGCATCCTAGCGCGGCGGCGCACGGCGGCCGGCGGCCGGCGTCCTCTCCCCACCCCTCCCTCGCCTCCTACCGCCGAGCGCACGGCGGCCGGCGGCTGGGGTCCTGCACCTCACCTCCACCCCCCTCCCCCCGCCTCGTAGCGGTAGCGGAGCGCCCGCCAAAGCGCACGGCGATGCAGTCCGTCGGGGGCGAAAATTCCGCGGCGGCATTTAGGAAGCGACGCCGCACCTCACCTTCGCCGCAACAACACCTGGAGGATCCGCCCTTGAAGCATCCAGCCTCAGCCATGCATGACAGGGGGAAGCGAACTGCAACGTCGACTACTACATCGCATTCGTCCTGGATGCGAACTACAATGGTGCACGTCCAGCCTTCTCCCGCAACTGCACTGGATGCTTCAGTGCAGTAACCTTCGAGTACACAGTGCAGTGCGCTTAGTGCAAAAAAATGTAAACAAAAACGATTCCGCTTTTGAAGCGATGCAGTTCGCTTACGGCGGACGATTCCGCTTCTGAAGCGATGCAGTTCGCTTATGGCTGACGATTCGGTTCGCCTGCCCTAAAATAAATGCGCCCACTATCGGCCGAAGAGCCCGCGCCCCCCACCCATCCTCTATCCCGACGGTTGCACGCCGCACGAACTGCAACGATCATCACGAACCCACGATCGCCACCACGGTTGGGAGACGAGATCGTGGCCTCGGCAGAAGTTCCTGCCGCTCCCATTTAAATCCCGCGGTCCATCGAACAGACCGTCCGCACAAACACACACGACGCTGCCCCTTCCTCCTCCTCTTCGTCCTCTTTGCAGCAATGGGGTTCAGCAGGACCTACGACGCCGTGCATGCGCACGGGAACACGAAGCTGAAGGTGGTCTACACCACCGACGTCGCCGCCATGGCAACGTACGTCGAAGAGTTCAAGACACTTCTCCAGCGGCGCCGCCAGAAGATCGTCGGCATCGACGTGGAGTACACACACGACCACCGCAGGGCGGCCGTGGTTCAACTATCCATCGGCAAGTACCAGCCAGTGCTTGTTTTCCAGGTATGTGGTACATTGGGCAAGAGATGCGTCAACTTCGTCAGGTTCCTCGACGACCCAAGGTAAACAATTCTCTCTACCGAGTACGCGTTGCAGTTCTATATGCCCGTGTATGCAGTTTTGAAAGGTATAACTTGCGGTTCACTTTCCATAGGTTCGAGTTCGCTGGCTTCTCCATCGAGCAGGACAAGCAGAAGCTCGCAGCCAGCGACCTCCACGTCGCCAACTTCGTTGACATCCAGACGAACTGGAGGGTGCCTGATGGAACGAAGCCACTGGAATCGCTGGGCGATGTAGCTGCTGCCATCATCGACGACGAGTACGCCGACATGAAGACGAAGATGACAGAACACGACCACAGCCTGTGGACTTCCATTCTCAGCACCAAGCACGTCGAGTATGCTGCCAAGGACGCCTACGCTGCGTTCGAGATATGGAACAGAATCAGCACCATGAAGAAAGGCCTCGCGCGCGCTGAAACAGAGAAGACAAGGAAGCGCCCGAGGTCCTCCAAGAGGGGGTGGGGCAAGGGGGCATCAACTTCCACCTCCAACTCCAACGGGTGGAACTGGTGAAGCAGGACAGATGCTGAAACCCAACGATTCCTGTCGCAAGTGCTCGATTTAGTTTCCTCTGCGTATGTAGATTAGTTTGCTTTCGTTCTAGTTTGCTTTGGGACAATGTTTGCTTGTGTTGCGTTAGTTTGCTTGATGATGTACTATGTTAATTATGACCCCTGAACCGTCGTTTCTATGTATCAAATATATGCAGTTCTCAGTACTCTGTTTTCAGTATGTATATTGCTTCAAAACTGCTGCTGCATCTAGGATACACATAAAAAACAAAACTATCAGAGCAGTTCACATAGACGATTCTTTCACAAAACTGCTCCCTGTTAAGAAGGTTGATGCAGTGCTCTTTTATTAAAAAAACTCTAGTTCCGTATGTGGGTTAAGAAAAAAGGAAACTGCTGCTGCTCATAGGATGCACATGAAAGACTATATGTAAAAAGGCAGTTCACTTATACTCAGAATTCTCATAAGAAAAAACACTAGTAGCCACGCAAAAAAAAAACGGTCAGATTATTACAGCAAAAATGTCTCATGCTGCTGCTGCTCAAGCGAGACTGATCTAAAGCAAATTTAACTTGATTTCCAAACACTTTGCATGCCTAAAAAACATAGCCATCACAACATCCCCTGCCTGAAGACCAGCTTCCTCCACAAATTCCTTCCAGCCGTCTTTGAGAACCAAACAATCATCAGAGCCAACAGAATACATAACATCAACATCATGATATCCATTCTTGCTGACCAACACCAAATTAACACAGCTTTCTGTTACCCTCACTAGACCAGAAGGGAATTTCTGCAAAGAAAAACAACAAGAACAGAAAAAAATATAAGAACAACTAAGAAAAAGATTACAATCTTTCATAAAAAAATATTGATGTCAACACGAAATAATATTGACTAGACAAACATTGCTGCTGCTCCTACAATGTTCATAAAAAAACTACTACAGGAAAAGCAGTTCGCTTATACTTGGTAGCAAAAACATTTCTTCAGAAAACTAATACTCCTAAAAAAATTCAGGTAGCGTTAACTACAAACAACACATGAAAAAGAATATCCGAGAAATACATACCCATGAAACACTGACATCATCGTCAGTCAACTGATGGACGAATGGAGCCCGAAATCCAATACCTGAAGAATATAGAATAGAACAGAGAGCGTTGTGCCGCTGCTTCTGGTTCAGAACCAAACCTTCAGAAAAAACGCATGTCTCCAGCATCGGCTCCACCCTTGCCAGGCAGCTGCACGCGCAATCCATTGCTAGGCGAAAAACAGATCTGGTTGGGAGAAAAAACAGATCGAGCAGGAGTGGCGCCGCCACGGATAAGATGAGATGGGAGCCACCAGGGATAAGGTGGGAGGGGAGCCGATTGACGCACCAGTATATATATATGTAAAACAAAACAACACAAAAAAAACGACAAATAAATCAGTGCGGTTACATAACAAAATGCATTCCGCATTGCGTATTGCTGTAGTCCACCGCGCTTGACAAAAGCAAAAAAAACTAATCAAACTAGTCCCCCGACACCCCGGTGGCTGTAATGCAGTTCACACAGCCTCGCATTGCATATTAATGCAGTTCGCCGCACTACAAAAAATTCAACACGCCTTTGCATATTACTGCAGTCCACCGCTCTTGACCGCGATTCACAGACGAAACACACAGCCTGCGATGCAGTTCTAACAACTATATAATGCAAAAAAAACTCAGAAGAACATCTTTTGATAAACGACCAGAGCCAGTCGCGCCGCGAAAAAACGTGGACAGAAAACTTAAAATTCTTCCAAAATAACAACTTAATCCGCTCCAATTTATACGGATAGATCAAAAAGCAGCCCGTAAATTCCGAAAACAACAGAACATTACAAACAAAACGCAACAATTTCGATCCGCACTGGGGAGAACAGAGAAACAGAGAAAGGCGGACGAACGGACGCAGATCCGCCAAAATCCAAGGATTTCCGTCGTTTTCTTGCATAATTCAGTGCTTAACCGCAAATTAAATCAGCGCAAGCACGAATGAACCAGTACAAATCAGTCAAACTAGCCAGAAACGATGCTAGATGAACGTTTCCTGCTGCACCTCTATGTGGTGCACAGCAGAAGACGGAAGCAGTGCGCATAGTTCTCCAATGCATTTTTTCAATGCAGTTCGGAAGTGTTATGAGAATATTATTCTCATAATGTTATGAGAATAGACCGGCTGTATACATATATATATATATATATATATATATATATATATATATATATATATATATATATATCAAAAAAATTGCAAAGGGAGGGCGCCGGCGGCCGGACCAAGCTGAGGAGAGGACCGCGCGCGGGGTCGGCAGCGAGGATGGCGTTGGGGCAGGGGCGCGGGCAAGGGCGAGGGCGGGCCGGGGCGGCACTCGTCGGGGCAGGGGCGCGGGCGATGGCGACGGGGGTTGGCCGGGGCGGCGCACGTCAAGGCAGGGGCGCGGGCGACGGCGGGCGACGACGAGGGCTCGAGCTCGGGCGACGACGGGCACGGGCGAGTCGACAACGACTGATTCTACCGACGTTCTTCGCACATAGGTGGCTGGCGGGTGTCAGTTTCTCCAAGTTTAGTTGAATCAAGTGTGGCTATGCCTGGTCCTTGTGAAGGTTAAAACAACACATACTTGACAAAATATCATTGTAGTTTTGTATGCGTAGGTAAGAACGGTTCTTGCTAAGCCCGTAGCAGCCACGTAAAACTTGCAACAACAAATTAGAGGACATCTAACTTGTTTTTTAGGGCATGTTGTGATGTGATATGGTCAAGACATGATGAGAGATACATTATTGTATGAGATGATCATGTTTTGTAAATTTATTGGCAACTGGCAAGAGCCATATGGTTGTCGCTTTATTGTATGAAATACAATCGCCACGTAATTGCTTTACTTTATCACTAAGCGGTAGCGATAGTCGTGGAAGCAATAGTTGGCGAGACGACAACAATGCTACGATGGAGATCAAGATGTCGCGTCGGTGACGATGGTGCTCATGACGGTGCCTTGGAGATGTAAATCAAAAGCACAAGATGATGATGGCCATATCATGTCACATATTTTGATTGCATGTGATGTTTATATTATTATGCTTCTTATTTTTCTTAGTACAGCGGTAGCATTATAAGATGACCCCTTACACAATTTCAAGGAACACTTGTTCTCCCTGAGTATGCACCGTTGCGAAAGTTCGTTGTCCGAGACACCACGTGATGATCAGGTGTGATAAGCTCTATGTTCACATACAACGGGTGTAAGACAATTTTGCACACGCAGAATACTCGGGTTAAACTTGACGAGCCTATCATGTACAGACATGGCCTCGGAACACTGGAGACCGAAAGGTCGAGCGTGAATCATATAGTAGATATGATCAACATAAGATGTTCACCATTGAAAACTACTCCATCTCACGTGATAATCAGACATGGTTTAGTTGATTTTGATCGCGTGATCATTTAGATGACCAGAGGGATGTCTATCTAAGTGGGAGTTCTTTAGTAATATGTTTAATTGAACTATAATTTATCATGTACTTAGTCCTGGTAGTATTACCATATCTATGTTGTAGATCAATAGCCCGCGATGTAGCTCCCCGTTTGTTTTTATATGTTCCTAGAGAAAACTAAGTTGAAAGATGTTAGTAGCAATGATGCGGACTTGTTCCGTGATCTGAGGATTTTCCTCATAGCTGCACAGAAGAATTATGTCCTTGATGCACCGCTAGGTGACAGACCTATTGCAAGTGGAGATGCAGACATTATGAACATTTTGACAAAAGCTCGGAATGATGACTACTTGATAGTTTAGTACACAATGCTTTACGACTTAGAACCAGGACTTCAAAAACGTTTTGAACACCATGGAGCATATGATATGTTCCAGGAGTTGAAATTTGTATTTCATACTCATGCCCGTGTCGAGAGGTATAAGACCTTTAACAGTACATTGCCTACAAGATGGAGGAGAATAGCTCAACCAGTGAGCATGTGCTCGGATTGTCTGGGTACTACAATTACTTGAATTAAGTGGGAGTTAATTTTCCAGATAAGATAGTAATTGACAAAGCTCTCTAGTCACTATCACCAAGTTAGTAGAACTTCTTGATGAACTATAATATGCAAGGGATGACGAAAGTAATTCCCGAGACTCTTCGCGATGCTGAAATCAGTGAAGGTACAAATCAAGAAAGAGCATCAAGTGTTGATGGCTAACAAAACCACTTGTTTCAAGTAAAGGTCAAGGAAATAGAAGGGGAACTTCAAGAAGAATGATAAGCAAGTTGTCACTCTTGTGAAGAAACCCAAAGCTAAACTCTACTACAAAGGAAATGGTCACTGGAAGTGGAGCTGCCCTAGATACTTGGCGGATAAGAAGGATGGCAAAGTGAACAAATGTATATTTGATATACAGATTATTGATGTGTACTTTACTAGTGTTCATAGCAACCCCTGGGTACTTGATACCAGTTCAGTTGCTAAAATTAGTAACTCAAAACAAGAGTTGCAGAATGAACATAGACTAGTTAAAGGTGAAGTGACGATGTGTGTTGGAAGTGGTTCCAAGATTTATATGATCATCATCGCACACTCCTTATACTTTCCGGATTAGTGTAGAACCTAAATAAATGTTATATGGCATTTGCGTTGAGCATGAATATGATATGATCATGTTTGTTGCAATACGGTTATTCATTTAAAGTCATAGAATAATCGTTATTCTGTTTACATGAATAAAGCCTTCGATGGTCATACACCCAATGAAAATAGTTTGTTGGATCTCGATCATAGTGATACACATATTCATAACATTGAAGCCAAAATATGCAAGGTTAATAATGATAGTGCAACTTATTTGTGGCACTGTCGTTTAGGTCATATTGGTGTAAAACGCATGAAGAAACTCCATAGTGATGGACCTTTGGAATCACTTCATGATGAATCACTTAATGCTTGCGAACCATGCTTCATGGGCAAGATGACTAAAACTCCGTTCTCCGGAACAATGGAGCGAGCAACAGATTTGTTGGAAATCATATATACTGATGTATGAGGACCGATGAATGTTGAAGCTCATGGCGGGTATTGTTATTTTCTGACCTTCACATATGATTTAAGCAGATATGGGTATATCTACTTGATGAAGCACAAGTCTGGAAAAATTGAGAAGTTCAAAGAATTTTAGAATGAAGTAGAGAATCATCGTAACAAGAAAATAAAGTTTCTACGATCTGATCGTGGAGGTGAATATTTGAGTTACGAGTTTGGTCTTCATTTAAAACAATGTGGAATAGTTTCACAGCTCACGCCACCCGGAACACCACAGCATAATGGTGTGTCCGAACGTCGTAACCGTACTTTAATAGATATGGTGTGATCTATCATGTATCTTACTGATTTACCACTATCGTTTTGGGTCATGCATTAGAGACAGCTGCATTCACGTTTAATAAGGGCACCATCTAAATCCGTTGAAACGATGCCTTATGAACTGTGGTTTGGAAAGAAACCAAAGTTGTCGTTTCTTAAAGTTTGGGGTTGCGATTCTTATGTGAAAAAGCTTCAACCTGATAAGCTCGAACCCAATTCGGAGAAATGTATCTTCATAGTACCCGAAGAAAACTGTTGGGTACACCTTCTATCACAGATCCGAAGGAAAGATATTCGTTGCTAAAAATGGATCCTTTCTAGAGAAGGAGTTTCTCTTGTAAGAAGTGAGTGGGAGGAAATTGAAACTTGATGAGGTAATTGTATCTTCTCCCGAATTGGAAAGTAGTACATCACAGAAATTAGTTCAAGTGATTCCTACACCAATTAGAGAGGAAGCTAATTATGATGATCATGAAACTTCAGATCAAGTTACTACTGAACTTCGTAGATCAACCATAGCACGTCCTGCGCCAGAGTGGTACGGCAACCCGATTCTGGAAGTCATGTTACTAGACCATGATGAACCTACGAACTATGAGGAAGTGATGATGAGCCCAGATTCCGCAAAATGGCTTGAGGCCATGAAATCTGAGATAGGATCCATGTATGAGAACAAAGTGTGGATTTTGGTTGACTTGCTCGATGATCGGCAAGCCATTGAAAATAAATGGAACTTCAAGAGGAAGACCGACGCTGACGGTAATGTTACTGTTTACAAAGCTCGACTTGTTGAGAAAGGTTTTCGACAAGTTCAAGGAGTTGACTACGATGATACTTTCTCACCCGTAGCGATGCTTAAGTATGTCCAAATCATTTTAGCAATTGCCGCTTTTTATGATAATGAAATCTGGCAAATGGATGTCAAAACTGCATTCCTGAATGGATATCTTAAAGAAGAGTTGTATTTGATGCAACCAGAAGGTTTTGTCATTCGTAAATGTGCTAACAAAGTGTGCAAGCTCTAGCGATCCATCTATGGACTAGTGCAAGCATCTCGGAGTTGGATTATACGCTTTGATGAGGTGATCAAAGCATATGGTTTTATACAAACTTACAGTGAAGCGTGTATTTACAAGAAAGTGAGTGGGAGCACGACAATATTTCTGATAAGTATATGTGAATGACATATTGTTGATCAGAAATAATGTAGAATATTCTGGAAAGCATAAAGGCTGTTTAAAAGTAGTTTTTCAAAGAAAGACCTCGGTGAAGCTGTTTACATATTGGGCATCAAGATCTATAGAGATAGATCAAGACGATTGATAAAACTTTCGATGGGTACATACCTTGATAAAGTATGCCATGCTATGTACCAAACCTATTGTGTACCTTGCCATGAGTTTGACAAGGAGGTACAATAGTGATCCAGGAGTAGATCACTATACAGCGGTCAAAAATTATCCTTAGTAACTGGATGACTAAGGAAATGTTTCTTGATTATGGAGGTGATAAAGAGTTTGTCGTAAAGGGTTACGCCGATGCAAGCTTTGACACTAATCCAGATGACTCTAAGTATCAATCTAGATACATATTGAAAGTGGGAGCAATTAGCTAGAGTAGCTCCATGTAGAGCATTGTAGACATAGAAATTTGCGAAATACATATAATCTGAATGTGACAAACCTGTTGATTACCTTGTGTGCTATCCTTGTGTGCTATCAAACATGATCACACCTTATTACTCTTGGGTGTTAATCACATAGCGATATGAACTAGATTATTGACTCTAGTAAACCCTTTGGATGTTCGTCACATGGCGATGTGAACTATGGGTGTTATTCACATAACGATGTGAACTATCGGTATTAAATCACATGGCGATGTGATCTAGACTATTGACTCTAGTGCAAGTGGGAGACTAAAGGAAGTATGCCCTGGAGGCAATAATAAATTTATTATTTATTTCCTTATATCAAGATAAATGTTTATTATTCATGCTAGAATTGCATTAACCGGAAACTTAGTACCTGTGTGAATACATAGACAAAACAGAGTGTCCCTCGTATGCCTCTACTAGACTAGCTCATTGATCAAAGATGGTTATGTTTCCGAGCCATAGACCTGAGTTATCATCTGATCAACGAAATCACATCATTAGGAGAATGATGTGATGGACAAGTCCCATCCGTTAGCTTAGCACTATGATCGTTTAGTTTTACTGCTATTGTTTTCTTCATCACTTATACATGTTCCTATGACTATGAGATTACGCAACTCCCGAGTATCGGAGGAACAACTTGTGTGCTATCAAACGTCACAACGTAACTAGGTGATTATAAAGATGCTCTACAGGTGTCTCCGAAGGTGTTCGTGGTGTTGGCATAGATCAAGAATAGGATTTGTCACTCCGAGTGTCGAAGAGGTATCTCTGGGCCTTCTCGGTGATACACATCATAGTAAGCCTTGCAAGCAAATGACTAATGAGTTAGTCAAGAGATGATGTACTACGGAACGAGTAAAGAGACTTTTCGGTAACGAGATTGAACTAGGTATTGAGATACCGACGATCGAATCTCGGGCAAGTAACATACCGATGACAAAGGGAACAACGTATGGTGTTATGCGGTTTGACCGATAAAGATCTTCGTAGAATATGTAAGAGCCAATATGAGCATCCAGGTTCCGCTATTGGTTATTGACCGGAGATGAGTCTCGGTCATGTCTACATAGTTCTCGAACCCATAGGGTCTGCACGCTTAACGTTTGATGACGATCAGTATTATTGCGTTTATGAGTTTTGATGTACCGAAGGTAGTTCTAAGTCCCGGATGAGATCGGGGACATGACGAGGAGTCTCAAATTGGCCGAGACGTAAAGATCGATATATTGGACGACTATATTCGGACATCGGAAAGGTTCCGAGTGATTCGGGTATTTTTTGGAGTACCGGAGAGTTACGGGAATTCGCTAGGGAGTATATTGGCCTTCTTGGGCTTTAAGGGAAAGAGAGACAGGAGGCTGCGCGCCCCCCCAATGCTTAGTCCGAATTGGACTAGGGGGAGGGGCTGCGCCCCCTGCTTCCTTCTCTCCTTCTCCTACTACTTGGAAGGACTCCTAGTTCTACTAGGAACGGGGGAATCTTACTCCTAGTTCTACTACTTGGAAGGACTCCTAGTTCCAGCTATTACTATGGCAGGTCATCCTACATGAGCATGTTGCATGGCAATCTATTGGGGGATGCAAAAAAAGACATTCATTATAGTGGCAGCTCCTTTGCAGACAGACACCGGCACAATTGCAGGTTCTTTTTCTATATGTATTACTTTTCACTGTAGCCATCTCGCCCGCTGGGATTCCAGCCTCCGGCACGGAGGAACCCATATGGAGACACCGGGAACTGCCTAGGAATAGCTCGATTCTCGTGAATACACTTATTTGGCTTAATGGACCAAAAGTTACATTATATATAGATAGAAGATAAACAATATAACTAGATAAGGGCGAAGGAAGAGAGATAGTAAGGGTGTTTTCTTGGTGTGTGGATCCCACATCTATGTGATTTGGCGGTGCAAAATCACTACGAGAAACTGCTATTTTGTCGTCAAGGAAGTAACGACGTCAAAGGAGGAATTATTGACGACAAAGTTAGACGGCAACGCCCTAGAGAGAAAGGGACACTTTGCCGTCTGCCGTTCATCGGGATGATGACAAAGATTTTGCCGTAACATTTTTCCTCGTGGCAGACGACAAAGTAGGGTGTAGGGTAATTTATCAGCAAGTGGTCCCCCGCATTGTGTTGCCATCGGCCACGTAGTCAACAGACGGCAAAGATTTTTCAATTAATTAAAAAGAAGTGTCTGTCCGGCGTCCTTCGTTGTTGGGGGTTTCATGCGACATACGCCAAAGGATGACTTATCATGGTGGGGGTCAATAGAAAGTCGTTGGGTCCTGGAAGCGGGATAAGGCGATATCTAGAATGCCTACGGGATTTACCCAGGTTTGGGGTGAAGGAAGTATGCCCTAGAGGCAATAATAAAGTTGTTATTTACATTTTCTTATATCACGATAAATGTTTATTATTCATGCTAGAATTGTATTAACCGGAAACTTGATACATGTGTGAATACATAGACAAAACAGAGTGTCCCTAGTATGCCCCTACTAGACTAGCTCGTTAATCAAAGATTGTCGAGTTTCTTTACAATAGACATGTGTTGTCATTTGATGAACGGGATAACATCATTAGGAGAATGATGTGATGGAAAAGATCCATACGTTAGCTAAGCATAATGATAGTTTAATTTTACGCCTATTGCTTTCTTCATGACTTATACATGTTCGTCTAACTATGAGATTATGCAACTCCGAAATACCGGAGGAACACCTTGTGTGCTATCAAACGTCACCACGTAACTGGGTGATTATCAATATGCTCTACAGGTGTCTCCAAAGGTGTTTGTGGTGTTGGCATAGATCAAGATTAGAATTTATCACTCCGAGTGTTCGAGAGGTATCTCTGGGCCCTCTCGGTAATGCACATCATAATAAGTCTTGCAAGCAAATTACTAATGAGTTTGTCACGAGATGATGTATTATAGAACGATCAAAGAGACTTGCAGGTAAGGATATTGAACTAGGTATGACGATACCGACGATCGAATCTCGGGAAATTACATACCGCTGATAAAGGGAACAACGTATGTTGTTATGTAGTTTGACCAATAAAGACCTTCGTAGAATATGTAGGAGCCAATATGAGCATCCAGGTTCCACTATTGGTTATTGATCGGAGATGTGTCTCGGTCATGTCTACATAGTTCTTGAACCCATAGGGTCCGCACGCTTAACGTTCGATGACGATTTGTATTATGAGTTATGTGATTTTGATGACCGAAGTCTACTCGGAGTCCCGAATTAGATCACGGACATGACGAAGAGTCTCGAAATGGTCGAGAGGTAAAGATCGATATATTTGAAGGCTATATTCGGACATCGGAATGGTTCCGAGTGATTCGGGTATTTTTCAGAGTACCGGAGAGTTACGGGAATTCGCTAGTGGAAGTTAATGGGTCTTATTGGGCTTTAGTGGAGAGAGGGAGAAGGCACACGAGGTGGCGCACGCCTCCCCTTGCCCAAACCGAATTGGACAAGGGGTGGGGGTGCGGGGCCCCCTTTTCCTTCTCCCTCTCCCTCCTTTCCTTCTTTCCTACTCCGAAAAGGAAAGGGAATCCTACTAGGACTTGGGAGTCCTAGTAGGACTCCCTACACTTGGCGCGCCCCTAGGAGGGCCGGCCTCTCTCCCTCCCTCCTTTATATATGTGGGTAGGGGGCACCCCAAAGCCACACAAGTTAATCTTTTAGCTGTGTGCGGTGCCCCCCTCCACAGTTACACACCTCAGTCATATTGTCATAGTGCTTAGGCGAAGCCCTGCGCCAGTAACTTCATCATCACTGTCAGCACACCGCGTGCTAACGAAAATCTCCCTTGTCTTCAACTGGATCAAGAGCTCAAGGGACGTCATCGTGCTGAATGTGTGCTGAGCACGGAGGTGCCATACGTTCGGTACTTTGATCGGTTGGATCGTGAAGATGTTCGACTTCATCAACCGCGTTACTAAATGCTTCCGCTTTCGTTCTACGAGGGTACGTGGACACACTCTCCTCGCTCGTTGCTATGCTTCTCCTAGATAGATCTTGCGTGATCGTAGGAAATTTTTGAAATACTATGCTCCCCAACAGTGGTATCAGAGCCAGGTCTATGAATAGATGATATGCACGAGTAGAACACAAAGAGTTGTGGGTGATAATAGTCATACTTCTTACCACCAACGTCTTACTTTGATTCGGCGGTATTGTTGGATGAAGTGGCCCGGAGCGACATTACATGACTGCGTTCATGAGACTGGTTCTACCGACGTGCTTTGCACACAGGTGGCTGGCGGGTGTCTGTTTCTCCAACTTTAGTTGAATCATGTGTGACTACGGCCGATCCTTGTCGAAGGTTAAAACAACACAGTTGACGAAAAATCATTGTGGTTTTGATGCGTAAGTAAGAACGGTTCTTGCTAGAAGCCCGTAGCAGCTACGTAAAACTTGCAACAACAAAGTAGAGGACGTCTAACTTGTTTTTGCAGGGCATGTTGTGATGTGATATGGTCAAGACGTGATGAGTTATACGATATTGTATGAGATGATTAAGTTTTGCAAATTATCGGAAACCGACAGGAGCCTTATGGTTGTCTCTTTATTGTATGAGTTGCGAACGCCATGTAATTTCTTTATTTTATCACTGTGACTTAGCGATAGTAGTAGAAGCAATAGTTGGCGAGACGATCACGATGCTATGATGAAGATCATGGTGTCAAGCCAGTGACGATGGAGATCATGAGGATGCTTTGGAGATGGAGATCAAAAGCACAAGATGATGATGGGCATATCATGTCACATATTTTCATTGCATGTGATGTTTATCTTTTTATGCATCTTATTTTCCTTAGAACGACAGTAGCATTATAAGACGATCCCTTACAAAATTTGAAGGTACAAGTGTTCTCCCTGAGTATGCACCATTGCGATAGTTCGTCGTGCCAAGACATCACGTGATGATCGGGTGTGATAATCTCTACGTTCACATACAATGGGTGTAAGACAGTTTTGCACGTGCATAATACTCGTGTTAAACTTGACGAGCCTAGCATGTATAGACAAGGCCTCGGAACAATGTAGACTGAAAGATCGAGCGTGAATCATATAGTAGATATGATCAACATAAGATGTTCACCATTGAAAACTACTCCATCTCATGTAATGATCAGATATGGTTTAGTTGATTTGGATCACGTGATCATTTAGATGACCTGAGGGATGTCTATCTAAGTGGGAGTTCTTTAGTAATATGATTAATTGAACTTTAATTTATCATGAACTTAGTCCTGATAGTATTTTTCAAATTGTGTTTTAGATCAATATCTCGCGTTGTAGCTCCCCTATGTTTTTTATATGTTCCTAGAGAAAACTAAGTTGAAAGATGTTAGTAGCAATGATGCGGACTAGGTCTATGATCTGAGGATTGTCCTCATTGCTACACAGAAGTATTATGTCCTTGATGCACCGCTAGGTGACAGACCTATTGCAGGAGTAGATGAAAACGTTATGAACGTTTGGCAAACTCAATATGATGTCTACCTAATAGTTAAGTGCACCATGCTTTACGGCTTAGAACCGGGACTTCAAAGACGTTTTGAATGCCATGGAGCATATGAGATGTTCCGAGAGCTGAAATTGGTATTTCAGACTCATGCCCATGTTGAGACGTATGAGACATGTGGAAAATTCTTTTCCTACAAGATGGAGGAGAATAGCTCAGCTAGTGAGCATGTGCTCAGAATGTCTGGGTACTACAATCACTTGAATCAAGTGGGAGTTAATCTTCCAGATAAGATAGTGATTGAAAGATTTCTCTAGTCACTATCACCAAGCTACTAGAACTTCGTGATGAACTATAATATGCAACGGATGATGAAAACGATCCCCGAGCTCTTCGCGATGCTGAAATCAGCAAAGGTAGAAATCACGAAAGAGCATCAAGTGTTGATGGTTAAACAAGACCACTAGTTTCAAGGAAAAGGTCAAGGGAAAGAAAGGGAACCTCAAGAAGAATGGCAAACAACTTGCCACTCCCGAAAAGAAACCCAAAGCTAGACCCAAGCCTGAATCTAGGTGCTTCTACTGCAATGGAAAAGTCACTGGAAGCGGAACTACCCCAAATGTTCGGTTGCTAAAATTAGTAACTCCCAATAGGAGTTGCTGAATAAACAGAGACTAGTTGAGGGTGAGGTGACGATGTCTATTGGAAGTAGTTCCAATATTGATATGATCATTATCGCACACTCCCTGTACTTTTGGGATTAGTATTAAACCTAAATAAATGTTATTTGGTGCTTGCGTTGAGCATGAATAAGATTGGATCGTGTTTATTGCAATACAATTATTCATTTAAGTTAGAGAATAATTGTTATTCTGTTTACATGAATAAAACTTTCTATGGTCATACACCCAAGGTGAATGGTTTATTGAATCTCGATCGTAGTAATACACATATTCATAATTTTGTAACCAAAAGATGCAGAGTTGATAATGATAGTGCAACATACTTGTGGCACTGCCGTTTAGGTCATATTAGTGTAAAGCGCATGAAAACACTCCATGTTGATGGACTTTTGGAATCACTTGATTATGAATCATTTGATGCGTGCGAACCGTGACTCATGGGCAAGATGACTAAAACTCCGCTCTCCAGAACAATGGAGCGAGCCAATGACTTATTGGAAATAATACTTACAGATGTATGCGGTTCGATGAGTGTTGAGGCTCGCAGAGGGTATCGTTATTTTATGACCTTCACAAATGAATTGAGCGGATATGGGTATATCTACTTGATGAAACACAAGTCTAGAACATTTGAAAAGTTCAAAGAATTTTAGAGTGAAGTCGAGAATCATCGTTATAAGAAAATAAAGTTTCTACGATCTGATCGCGGAAGAAAATATTTGAGTTACGAGTTTGGTCTTGATTTAAAACAATGTGGAATAGTTTCGCGACTCATGCCACCTAGAACACCACAGCGTAATGTTGTGTCCGAACATCATAACCGTAATTTATTAGATATGGTGTGATCTATGATGTTTCGTACCGATTTACCACTATCGTTTTGGGGGTTATACATTAGAGACAACTGCATTCACGCTAAATAGGGCACCATCTAAATCCGTCGAGACGACACCGTATGAACTATGGTTTGACAATAAACCTAAGCTGTCGTTTCTTATGTGGAAAAACTTCAGCCTGATAAGCTCGAACCCAAATCGGAGAAATACGTCTTCATAGGATACCCAAAAGAAACATTTGGGTACAGCATCTATCACAGATCCAAAGGCTTGATCTTTGTTGCTAAGAATGGATCCTTTCTAGAGAAGGAGTTTCTCTCGAAAGAAGAGAGTGGCAGGAAAGTAGACCTTGATGAGGTAATTGTACCTTCTCTAGAATTGGAAAGTATCTCATCACAAAAAATCGTTCCCGTGATGCCTACACCAATTAGTGAGGAAGCTAATGATAATGATCAAGAAATTTCAGATCAAGTTACTACCGAACCTACGAACCATAGTATGTTCCGCACCAGAGTGGAACCTACGAACTATGAATAAGCGATGATGAGCCCAGATTCCGTGAAATGGCTTGAGGCCATGAAATCTGAGATGGGATCCATGTATGAGAACAAAGTGTGGACTTTGTTTGACTTGCCCGATGATCGGCAAGCCATAGAGAATAAATCGATCTTCAAGAGGAAGACAGACGCTGATGGTAATGTCACTTTCTACAAAGATCCTCTTGTCGCAAAAGGTTTTCGACAAGTTCAAGGAGTTGACTATGATGAGACTTTGTCACCCGTAGCGATACTTAAGTCTGTTCGAATCATGTGAGAAATTGTCGCATTTTATGAAATTTGGCAAATGGATGTCAAAACTACATTCCTTAATGGATTTCTGAAAGAAGAGTTGTATATGATGCAATCAGAAGGTTTTGTCAATCCTAAAGGTACTAACACAGTTTGCAAGCTCCAGCGATCCATGTATGGACTAGTGCATGCATTTCGGAGTTGGAATATACGCTTTGATAAGGTGATCAAAGCATATGGTTTTATATAGACTTACGGTGAAACCTGCATTTACAAGAAAGTGAGTGGGAGCACTACAACACTTCTGATAAGTATATGTGAATGACATAGTTTTGATCATAAATGATGTAGAATTTTCTGGAAAGCATAAAGGATTTTTTGAAAGGAGTTTTCCAATAAAAGACCTCTGTGAAGATGCTTACATATTGGGCACCATGATCTATAGAGATAGATCATGACGCTTGATAAGACTTTCCATTAGTACATACCTTGATAAGATATTGAAGTAGTTCAAAATGGATCAGACAAAGAAGGAGTTCTTCCCTGATTTGTCAGGTGTGAAGTTGAGTAAGACTCAAAGACCGACCATGATAGAAAAATATAGAAAGAATGAAAGACATTCCTTATGCCTCAGCCATAGGTTATATATAGTATGTCATGCCGTGTACCAAACCTAGTATGTACTTTTCCATGAGTTTGGCAAGGAGGTACAATAGTGATCCAGGAGTTGATCACTGGACAACAGTCAAAATTATCCTTAGTAACTGGAGGACTAAGGAAATGTTTCTCGATTATGGAGGTGATAAAGAGTTCGTCCTAAAGGGTTACATCAATGCAATCTTTAACACTAATCCAGATGACTCTAAGTATCAATCTGGATGTGTATTGAAAGTGAGCAATTAGCTAGAGTAGCTCCATGCAGAGCATTGTAGACATAGAAATTTGCGAAATACATACATATCTGAATGTGACAGACCCGTTGACTAAACTTTTCTCACAAAGCAAAACGTTATCACACTGTAGTACTCTCTGGATGTTCATCACATGGCGATGTGAACTAGATTATTGACTCTAGTAAACACTTTGGGTGTTGGTCACTTGGCGATGTGAACTATGGGTGTTAATCACATCATGATGTGAACTATCGGTATTAAATCACATGGCGATGTGAACAAGATTATTGAGTCTAGTGCAAGTGGGAGACTGAAGGAAATATGCCCTAGAGGCAATAATAAAGTTGTTATTTATATTTCCTTATATCATCATAAATGTTTATTATTCATGCTAGAATTCTATTAACCGAAAACTTGATACATGTGTAGGATACCCCTCACGCTAACCAATGGGCAGCTGCCACGTGGAAGTTGCTATAGGAGATTCAACAGGAGTTCGCACAGTTCCAGGCGAATTCTGCTGCTTTCATGTTTCTTTTTAGATTTTATTTTCTCAAATCTTCATATAGCTCTAACTTTTATTCTGTTTATCCAAATTAGGTGATTCTTTTTCCTGTGCACTCACAAAAATCAGCTCTTTAGCACAGTACCAAGTTTGCACAAGTCTGCACAATTTAAATTTGAATTCGTTTGAATTCGAATCAAATCTTCCGGAGGCCGTATCTTTTAAACCGTTTATCAGAATCGAGTGTTCATTTTTGCATTGTGATCGTAGTGCCGTGTAGATGATCTGTACATGTTGTTTTGATGTTGTTGATGAATTTAAAAATGATATTCTTGATGTTGGCTTTATTTTGGGTTTATTAGAGTTTCGGTGATTGATTTGTTATATTGTGTGAAACGTGTAGATTGTCCGGAGTGCGACGCGAGCTATTGTCAGGAGTGTCACTTTTTGAACCAGAACCAAGGCAAGTTACATGTTGATCATCCTTTACCTATTGTTTTCATATGCATTGTAGGTTATGCCCCACTATGAATTTATGCATTATAGGATTATGATAATTTGAGCTATATTATTGAGCTATCTCCCGTCTTTACAAATCGTGGTAGGTATAGTTTTGCTATGCTTGTAGACGGGGTTGGTTCCTGTATACATTGAGCTTATGTGAGGATTATTAATATTTAACGAACTGAGTAGTAATTCAGGACTTAACTCACCTCTGGGCGGAAGTGGTATTGATGGGTGGATTTAAGAACATCATGGTTTATACCCTCTGAATGTAAGTGGACGGCCACCCAGGCTCAAAAAGATCAAACAGACTTAATGAATAGTAGCTTCCATGTGCGACCACTTGCTAAATGGGCTCTGGCTTAGTTGAGAAGGTTGTGGGATCCCCGCCCAGGTATGCTAGCAGATGTAGATATGGATAGGTGTACCGGCTGCCAGGGGTGGAGGTGACTACTTCTGAAAGACTTCTTCTCAATCTTGGGGTTGAGTCTAGTGGGTAAAGTGTGCAAAACTCTACAGAGTAATAAAACTAATCATGATTAGCCGTGTCCCCGGTTATGGATATTTTGAGCCACTATGCCATTACAGTTGTTGGATGATCTTAACAGATGTGACATTTAATAATACTTGTGGGCAACTTAATAAATGGGTAGGTTGGAGTTGATTTTTGCCAACTCAACCTTGTGCATTCAATGGTAGTAATGAAAGAACTAAATGAAAAATTGACTATTAGGTAGTTATGAGGACAAATCAGCTTTCTGCAAAAATAAACCCCCAAGCCTTCCTTTGTTGTTCTATGCATATACATGTAGGTCTGCTTTATTACTTCTCCTGTGTAACTTGCCAATACATTCAATGTATTGACCTATACGGCTGCAACATCTCATGTTGCAGGATTTTCAGACGAGGAGTAATGTATCGTAAGGGTCGCGAGTCTGCACTCAGCATCGGTAGTTGGGCTATGATGGGACTCATCGTTATTTTTTGCTACTTTCCGTTGTGTGATTGAATAATAGCTAGCCATGAGCTATGCAGATTGTTTTATTTTATATACCCTGGATCATACTTTGCAATAAATGATGCACCTATATTCTGGTATTCATCTATACTGTTTGTGCTAGCGAGTTCGATCCAGGGACTAGCACAGTAAGCACAGAGACTCAAATCCTTCGAGGTTTGGTCGTTACAGATGGTAACAGAGCAGTGTGTTGACTGTAGGACGTGACCCTAGAAAATGGATTAGAAAAGCCATAGGAGTGAAAACTATTTTATAAGGTAGTTATACTTTATACTGCTTATTAGATCACCCCTCAAGTATCTTAAACAGTTAAGTAGGAACTAGTGCCGAGGCCACCATATATGCTTGTTTTATTTTGCAACGTTATCGTGTTAGTGTATCTGATTATGTCCACTTTCATGGTATGAAGATACTAGATTGTTTGCTTGATTGGTAGCTTGTTTGTTAGGTTTATCTCGTCAAAATTATTCGACTATATATATACATATGTATAATACTATATTATTGTGCTTGTTTGTCTGTTTGTTTGTGTTATTCGTTGTTGTGTTTTGTTGCCTTGATCATATATGCATATGGGTGGAATATATTTATATCTATAGCTTTGGCCCTATTATATCTATAACTCTTCTATGCTTGCCCACCAGATGCTGCCGAGGCATGATAATAGGCGCAATGCTGCAGGAGGAGTGAACAATGGCAATGACATACCGCCATACATGCAGCAGTTGCTTCAGGGGCAGACGCAGTGGATCCAGTTGCTTGTGCAGAACCAGAACAACCAGAACAACAACAACAACAACAACAACAACGACCCGCCACCCGTGGATATGCTTACCAGGTTCCTGAGGTTGAATCCTCAGAGGTTCTCCAGTTCCCCTGAACCTATTGTGGCTGATGATTGGCTCCGTGGAGTCAATAGGAACCTGGAGACGGTTGGATGCACATATGCAGATAGGATGAGGTTTGCCGCACATTTGTTGGAGGGACCTACCGCAGCTTGGTGGGACAACTACTTGGTCTCTTATCCCATTGCTGGTATCACTTGGACTCAGTTTCAGACTATTTTTCGTGCTGCACATGTGTCTGCTGGTGCTATGAGTTTGAAAAAGAAGGAGTTTCGCAGTTTGCGTCGGGGAGGACACACAGTTAATGCGTATGTGGATGAATTTAATAATATTGCACGCTATGCTCCTAATGATGTTAACACTGATGCAGCTAGGCAGGAGAAATTCTTGGAGGGCCTAACTGATGAGTTGAGCCTTCAGTTGACAGTGGCCACTTTAGTTAATTGTCAGGTGCTGATTGATAAGGCTGTTATGCTAGAGGGGAAGCATCAGGCCATAGAGAATAGCCAGAGGAAGTACAACAACAATAACATGTATAATTCAGGACCACAACAGAAGCCACGCACTTCATATCAGGGTAATGGAGGTAATGGGTATCATCATCATCATGGAGGTAATGGACATAATCATCATGGAGGGAATGGCCACAACCATAATGGCCACCTTAATCACACTAGGCACAAGAGTAACAATGGCAATGTCAAAGGTAATGGTAATGGTAATGGTAATGGAGGGAGTAATAACCAGAGCCACCAGAGTGTGCCTGTGCAGAGGGACATTAGCCAGGTTCAGTGCGATAAGTGTAGGCAGATGGGCCACTACTCCAACACTTGCCCAGAGAGCAAGAACGGTAATGGGAATTCTGGAGTCAGCAAGCCAAACCCCTTCCAAAAGGGTCATGTTAACCATGTTAATGTGGAGGAGGTTTATGATGAACCTGATGCCATGATTGGTAAGTTCTTGATTAATTCGGTACCTGCACTTGTTCTTTTGATTCTGGTGCATCGCATTCATTCATCTAACGGGTATTTGTGGATAAACATAAGCTGCCTATCGTAGTACTTAAGTCACCTATTCTAGTAAGTTCTCCGGGGGCTTAGATGGCAGCAAGTTTGGGATGCTTTCAGATGCCTTTGTCCATTGGGAAGCATGTTTTTCGCACAGATTTTTTTATATTGAAGTCGCAAGGTCTGGATATTATTTTGGGTATGGACTGGTTGCCCAAATATAAAGGCCTCATTGATTGTGCTAGTCGATCTATTAATCTTAGTGCACCAGGAGGTAAGAGGATCATATATGTATGTAAGTATAAGCATAATCAGGTGGAAGTGAACTCTCTTAAGGGGGGTAGTCTGGAAGATGTGCCAGTTGTGAGGGACTACCCATACATGTTTCCAGAGGAGTTACCAGGTATGCCACCAGACAGAGATATTGAGTTTCTTATTGATTTAATACCAGGCACCGGACCTATTGCAAATATACCGTATAGAATTCCTCCTCAGGAGTTGGAGGAATTGAAGAAGCAGATAAGGGAATTGCAGGAACAAGGATTTATTCGCCCAAGTTCATCACCTTGGGGAGCTCCAGTTTTGTTTGTGGAGAAGAAAGATGGGACCTTGAGGATGTGCGAAAAACATTAAGAATAAGTATCCCTTGCCTATGATAAATTATTTGTTTGACTAGTTGGAGGGAGCTACCGTGTTTTCTAAGATTGATCTTTGTTCTGGTTATCATCAATTAAAGATTTGTGTGGAATATATTCCAAAGACTGCTTTTACTACGAGGTATGGGTTGTATGAATATACTGTTATGTCATTTGGATTGACTAACGCTCCTGCATACTTCATGAATATGATGAACAAGGTGTTTATGGAGTTCTTGGATAAATTTGTGGTTGTTTTCATTGATGATATATTGGTGTTCTCCAAGAATAAGCAAGAGCATGAGGTACATCTCCGTTTGGTCATGGAGAAGCTGAGGGAACATCAGTTGTATGCCAAGTTCAGCAAATGTGAATTTTGGCTGGATGAGGTAGCATTCCTTGGACATGTTGTGTCAGGTAATGGAGTTGCTGTTGATCCATCTAAGGTTGATGCAGTTACAGAGTGGGAGACACCCACAACAGTTGGGGAGATTCGCAGCTTTTTGGGACTTGCAGGTTATTACTGGAGGTTTATTGAGAACTTTTCTAAAATTGCAAAGCCTATGACCGAATTTTTGAAGAAGGAGAAGAAGTTTGTTTGGACTGATGAATGTGAAGCCAGCTTTCAGGAATTGAAGCGGCGTTTGGTGACAACACCAGTCTTAATTCTGCCAGATATACATAAGAACTTCCAGGTATATTGTGATGCTTCTCGTCAGGGACTTGGGAGTGTTTTGATGAAGGAAGGTAAAGTTGTTTCATATGCTTCACTTCAGCTTAAGAATCATGAGCATAATTATCCTACACATGATTTGGAGTTAGCCTCAGTTGTGCATGCATTGAAAACTTGGAGGCAATATCTTATTGGTAATCATTGCGATATATTTACTATTCATAAGAGTTTTAAGTATATTTTTACTCAGAAGGATTTGAACCTCGGGCTGAGGAGATGGTTGGAGCTTATTAAGGATTATGATTTGAATGTGCAGTATCATCCTGGTAAGGCTAATGTTGTTGCTGACGCATTGAGTCGTAGGAGCCATGTTAATGCAGCTGATATTAATGATATGCCACAAGAGTTATGTGATCAGTTTAGGGATCTCAGGTTGGAGATGGTTCCTAAGGGATATTTGGCAACACTTGAGGTAAAGCCTACTTTGCTTGACAGGATCAGGAAGCTCAAAAGGGTGATAAAGAGATTGCTACAATAAAGGAGAATATGACTAAAGGTAAGGCAGAAGGTTTCCATGAGGATGAACATGGGACCATATGGTTTGAGAAGCGTGTTTGTGTACCGCAAGATGCAGACATCAGGAAATCAATTCTTCGGGAGGCACACGATTCACCTTATTCTATTCACCCAGGTAATACCAAGATGTATTTGGACTTGAGGGAAAGATTTTGGTGGCCTAGCCTGAAGAGGGAAATTGCTGGATATATTGCAACATGTGATGTGTGCGAGAGAGTTAAAGAAGAACTTCAGAGGCCAGCAGGTTTGTTACAGCCATTGCCTATACCTGAGTGGAAATGGGATCAGATTGGTATGGATTTGATTACAAGTTTACCCAGGAATCGATCAGGTTATGATTCTATTTGGGTAATTGTTGATCGCTTGACTAAAGTTGCTCACTTCATTCCGGTAAAGACTACTTATACCACTGCTCAGCTAGCTAAAGTTTATATGACTAAAATTGTTTGTCTGCATGGAGTTCCAAGGAAATTAGTGTCTGATAGAGGTACTCAGTTCACATCTAAATTTTGGCGTCAGTTGCATCAATCCTTGGGCACTAGGCTGGAGTTCAGTACAGCTTTCCATCCACATACTGCTGGGCAGACAGAGAGGGTAAATCAGATTTTGGAGGATATGTTGAGAGGTTGTGTTTTGGACTATGGGTCTAGTTGGGATGATAATTTACCTTATGCAGAGTTCTCATATAATAACAGTTATCAGGCAAGTCTGAAAATGGCACCATTTGAGGTATTGTATGGCAGGAAGTGCAGGACACCGTTGATGTGGGACGTGGTTGGAGAGCGACAGTTCTTTGGACCAGACTTGATCAAAGATGCTGAGGAGAAGGTCAAGCTGATTCGTGAGAGGCTGAAGATAGCACAATCCAGGTAGAAGAGTTATGCAGATGGAAAGCGCAAAGAGGTGACATATGAGGTAGGAGACCGTGCATATCTTGGAGTTTCACCACTTCGTGGAATTAAGAGGTTTGGAATTAAGGGTAAGTTAGCACCATGTTTTGTGGGGCCATACACGATCTTGGAGCGTAGAGGAGAGGTAGCTTATCAGCTGGAGTTGCCAGAATCTTTGTCTGGAGTTCATAATGTGTTTCATGTATCTCAGCTGAAGAAGTGCCACGCAAAGATGATGGATGTTCCATTGAGGGACACAGTGCCACTTGATGCAATTCAGTTGGAGAGCGATTTGACATATGAGGAGAAGCATGTTAAGATTCTGGAGACAGCAGAGAGAGCTACTCGCACCAAGACAATTAAGTTATGCAAGGTTCAGTGGGATCATCATACTGAGGAAGAAGCTACGTGGGAACGAGAAGAAGACCTCAGGCAGGAGCACCCACACCTATTTCCTAGCCAGCCCAAATCTCGAGGGCGAGATTCATCTTAAGGGGGGTAGGTTTGTAACATCCCAATTTTACTAAATCCGGATGTGATTAGATCATTCATATGCATCTCATATTTTTATTGCATCATTTGCTATTCTTGAATATTTGGATCATTATGCAATTAAAGGCAATTATTCGAGTAGAGATAACATGACTTCTTCCCTATCTTTAAAAATGTTCATAATGTCCAGAATAATCTTTCCAGCTGATTTGATATGTCATGGTATTTTACGAATCCTCAAAAGTATTTTATTTGTGGTTTTATTTGTTGTTGAAGTGACCAAATGCATCAAAATGATTTTACAAAATTGCATTAGTTTTGGAACTAGTGTTCCTGTAGTTTATAATTATAGAGCTATGTTTACTGTGTGCCTAAGTATTTTTATTTAGAATTTATATTGTCTATTTTATTTATTTATTTTTGTTTTTGCTGCTGTAGTTTTTGTTTATATAAAAAAACAAAGGCCAGCCAGCCGACCGGCCAGCTAGCCAGCGGCCCAGCCACCGCAGCCAGCCAGCGCGCGGCCCAGCTAGCCCTGCGAAGCGGTTCGCCCGACCCGCCACCCCTCACGCTGACCGGTGGACCCCGCCCCTGTCTTTCTTCCTCCACCGAGCCGGATACCGCACGCCGCACGCACACGCGCACCCGAGCGCGAGCCCGAGTCGAAATCGAGCACTGGGCCACCCCGCGCATGCCCGAGACGTCTAGAATGTGCCCAAGCCCTCGAGGAAGCCCCGCGCCCCTTCTGCCCTTCTCCTGCTGCTGCACGCACGCGACCACGCGAGTTGGATCTCGGGAGGAGCTCCCCCGACCGCCGCCATTCGCCGGCCAGTTGCGCCGCCGTAAGAGGTCACCCAGCCGCTCCGCCTGCTCCCTCTGATTCCCCTATCACAGCCGCACCTCGCTGACACCTTCTCGTGGCTAGAAACCCAGCAGACGGGGAGGAATGAGTTCGTCCGCCGCCGCCGAAGCATCGCCGACGTTCACGAGCCACCGCCGCCAGCAGAGGACCCGCCGTCGCCGTTTGACCCCACCACCACCTCCTCCGCTCGAAGCCGCGTCCGCCTGCCTCTTCTACCTCACCGGAGCACCGCCGGAGACACGCCGCCTTCGACCCGCGAGACCGCCGCCGTCGTCCTCTATTTTGGGTGAGCACACGCGCCCAGCCAATGGGCAGCTGCCACGTGGCAGTTGCTACAGGAGATTCAACAGGAGTTCGCACAGTTCCAGGCGCATTCTGCTGCTTTCCTATTTCTTTTTAGATTTTATTTTCTCAAATCTTCATATAGCTCTAACTTTTATTCTGTTTATCCAAATTAGGTGATTCTTTTTCCTGTGCACTCACAAAAATCAGATCTTTAGCACAATACCAAGTTTCCACATGTTTGCACAATTCAAATTTGAATTCGTTTGAATTCGAATCAAATCTTCCGGAGGCCGTATCTTTGAAACCGTTTATCGGAATCGAGTGTTTCTTTTTGCATTGTGATTGTAGTGCTGTGTAGGTGATCTGTACATGTTATTTTGATGTTGTTGATGAATTTAAAAATGATTTTCTTGCTATTGGCTTTATTTTGGTTTTATTGGAGTTTCGGTGATTGATTTGTTATATTGTGTGAAACGTGTAGATTGTCCGGAGTGCGACGCGAGCTATTGTCAGGAGTTTGACTTTTTGAACCAGAACCAAGGCAAGTTACATGTTGATCATCCTTTACCTATTGTTTTCATATGCATTGTAGGTTATGCCACACTATGAATTTATGCATTATAGGATTATGATAATTTGAGCTATATTATTGAGCTATCTCCCGTCTTTGCAAATCCTGGTAGGTATAGTTTTGCTATGCTTGTAGACGGGGTTGGTTCATGTATACATTGAGCTTATGTGAGGATTATTAATATTTAACAAACAGAGTAGTAATTCAGGACTTAACTCATCTCTAAGCGGAAGTGGTATTGATGGGTGGTTTTAAGAACATCATGGTTTATACCCTCTGAATGTAAGTGGACGGCCGCCCAGGCTCAAAAAGATCAAACAGACTTAATTACTAGTAGCTTCCATGCACGACCACTAGCTAAATGGGCTCTGGCTTAGTTGAGTAGGTTGTGTGATCCTCGCCCAGGTATGCTAGCAGATGTAGATATGGATATGTGTAACGGCTGCCGGGGGTGGAGGTGACTACTTCTGAAAGACTTCGTCTCAATCTTCGGGTTGAGTCTAGTGGGTAAAGTGTGCAAAACTCTGTAGAGTAATAAAACTAATCATGATTAGCCGTGTCCCCGGTTATGGATATTTTGAGCCACTATGCCATTACAGTTGTTGGATGATCTTGAGAGATGTGACATTTAATAATACTTGTGGGCAACTTAATAAATGGGTAGGTTGGAGTTGGTTTTTGCCAACTCAACCTTGTGCATACAATGGTAGTAATAAAAGAACTAAATGAAAAATTGAATATTAGGTAGTTATGAGGACAAAATCAGCTTTCTGCAAAATAAACCCCAAGCCTTCCTTTGTTGTTCTATGCATATACATGTAGGTCTGCTTTATTACTTCTCCTGTGTAACTTGCCAATACATTCAATGTATTGACCTATACGGCTACAACGTCTCATGTTGCAGGATTTTCTGACGACGAGTAAGGTATCGTTAGGGTCACGAGTCTGCACTCAGCATCGCCTGTTGGGCTATGATGGGTCTCATCGTTATTTTATGCTACTTTCTGCTGTGTGATTGAATAATAGCGAGCCATGAGCTATGCAGATTGTTTTATTTTATATACTCTGGATCATACGTTGTAATAAATGATGCACCTGTATTCTGGTATTCGTCTATACTGTGTGTGCTAGCGAGTTCGATCCTGGGACTAGCACGGTAAGCACAGAGACTCAAATCCTTCGAGGTTTGGTCGTTACATCGTTAATCAAAGATGGTTGAGTTTCCTAACCATAGACATGTGTTTTCATTTGATGAACGGGATCACATCATTAGGAGAATGATGTGATGGACAAGACCCATCTGTTATCTTAGCTTAATGATCGTTTAGTTTTATTACTATTGCTTTCTTCATGGCTTATACATGTTCCTCCGACTATGAGATTATGCAACTCCGAATATCACAGGAACGCCTTGTGTGCTATCAAACGTCACAACGTAACTGGGTGATTATACAGATACTCTACAGGTGTCTCCAAAGGTGTTTGTGGTGTTGGCATAGATCAAGATTAGGATTTGTCAGTCCGAGTGTCGGGGAGGTATCTGTGGGCCCTCTCCATAATGCACATCATAATAAGCCTTGCAAGCACAGGACTAATGAGTTAGTCACGAGATGATGTATTACGGAACGATTAAAGAGACTTGCCGGTAACGAGATTGAACTAGGTATGATGATACCGACGATCAAATCTCGGACAAGTAACATACCGATGACAAAGGGAACAACGTATGTTGTTATGCGGTTTGACCGATAAAGATCTTCGTAGAATATGTAGGAGCCAATATGAGCATCCAAGTTCCGCTATTGGTTATTGACCGGAGATGTGCCTCGGTCATGTCTACATAGTTCTCGAACCCGTAGGGTGTTCGATGACGATTTGCATTATGTGTTATGTGATTTTGATGATCGAAGTCTGTTCGGAGTCCCGGATGAGACCACGGACATGATGAGAAGTCTCGAAATGGTCGAGAGGTAATGATCGATATATTGGAAGGTTATATTCAGACATTGGAATGGTTCCGAGTGATTCGCGTATTTTTCGGAGTACCGGAGAGTTACGGGAATTCGCTAGGGGAAGTTAATGGGCCTTATTGGGCTTTAGTGGAGAGAGGGAAGAAGGGCCACAAGGTGGCCCGCGCCTAGCCCTGCCCAAACCGAACTCGACAAGGGGTGGGGGCGCGGCCCCCCTTTCCTTCTCCCTCTCCCTCCTTTCCTTCTTTCCTACTCCGAAAAGGAAAGGGAATCCTACTAGGACTTGGGAGTCCTAGTAGGACTCCCAACACTTGGCGCGCCCCTAGGAGGGCCGACCTCTCGCCCTCCCTCCTTTATATACATGGGAAGGGGGCACCCCAAAGATACACAAGTTAATCTTTTAGCCGTGTGCGGTGCCCCCCTCCACAGTTACACACCTTGGTCATATCGTAGTAGTGCTTAGGCAAAGCCCTGCACCGGTAACTTCATCATCACCGTCAGCACGCCGTCGTGCTGACAAAACTCTCCCTCATCCTCAACTGGATCAAGAGCTCGAGGGACGTTATCGTGCTGAACGTGTGCTGAACACGGAGGTGCCGTATGTTTGGTACTTGGATCGGTTGGATCGTAAAGACGTTCGACTACATCAACCACATTACTAAATGCTTCCGCTTCCGATCTTCGAGGGTACGTGGACACACTCTCCCTGCTCATTGCTATGTTTCTCCTACATATATCTTGTGTGATCGTAGGAAATTTGTGAAATACTACGTTCCCCAACATGGGGAACTCCATGGAGATAACACCCCTAGTCCTGCTCTACGGGGACTCCGTGTCATGACTATCGTCAATAGAGTGGCTACAAGGTTGCTCCATGAGCTGTCTTGGCTGGAGGAAGAAAAAGAGCAAGGCTAGCCCTAGCTCCTCCATCTCTAGATGAGTGTATCTTGGCTAGGATTCTTAACCCCCTGCATGGGGATACCTGGTGGGTTTATATAGGACTACCCTCCGAGATTACAATGGTAATCCGGCCGAGTGTAGGCCTCGGCCATCAGTGTCTCCAAGCGCCGGTTTCTCCGCCGGCTGCTGGGGCCCGCCGGTTGGTAGGTCCCGCCGACTGCCGGAGACTCGGCCGACAAATGGGGCTCGCCGCCTGCGGCCCCCACTGACTGCTTTACACTGTTGCCTTGCCTTTGATGATGGGGGCTTTGTCGGGGAGAGCATGGCTATAGTCTCGCCGCCTGGCGGGCGTTCACTGTAGCCACACCTCGTCCCATCTGGTTGAGGGCTTGCAGACTCCAAGGGAGAGGAGGGCCGCCTGCTTGGAGTCGGCCCACCCTTGTTGCCTCCTGCTTGGAGTTCGCCGACTTCTTATGGCTCGCAGACAGGTAGTGCCCGCCGCCCACAGGCCGTACCGACCGCTCGTCATGGGAACGTGGCTCCCTCTTGCGTGGGAGATGTCATGGTCCGTGTGGATACAGTGCCGTTCCGGCCGAGGGGTGTCCGCTTGGTACACCAATACTATGGCCATGTTGTGCCCTAGATTCGGGGGATGATAGTTTGTACTGTAGCCACGCCCTGTCTCGTCGTGGTAATGGAGCGCTAACTTTGATGGGGTGAGGGGCCGCCTTCGAGGAGTCGCCACCTCGTGGCCGCCTCTTGTAGCTTCACCGCCTTCTAGCAGCCGGCCTCTTGGACAAGTTGGCCCAAGGAGGCGGTCGTGCCGTTGGGAGGCGTGAGGGGCGCTACGTGCCCCGATGTCTTAAAACATCATTGGGTGCTGTTGAGGATACCCGTGGTCATTTACTCCGACAGTAGTCTAGGAAGCTGGTGGGGCTCCGTGGCAAAAAATCGAGGAGCCTCAACAGCTTCCTACTTAGAGTGCTTGAGTAAACTTGTCTTTTCCGTCTTTTTCGAAGAAGCCGACAGCCAGGAGTCAGCCGAGGAGCCGCCTGCCGCCTAGTGAATTTTAACCTTCATGGTGGAGGCCGGATGTCGAAGCAGCCGGGCACTTGTCTTTTCGCCCGTTGCCGCCCGCCACACGGCGCCCGCAGGCCAGGGCGGCCTGCCGGCCCACACGCATGGCGTGGCGTTGCTGCAGGCCGGGCCCTGCCACTACAGGGCCTTGGCATGCGCGCGGATCCGCTGCGGCCGAGGCGGACGGTTGGGCTTCCCAGGCGCGGTTTATATATGCCTTTATGGCACGATAAACGTGGGTCGTAGGGGGAGTGGGCGCAGTAAATCTCGCGCCCCCCAGGTCTCGCCCCCTCGGCTCCGCCTGTCACATCCCTAGATCAAGCCATGTGGTCCTTGCTTGTTCATCATGTCATCATGTTTTTAAATTTAAATGAACTTGAATTGGGGATGTTGAAACCCTAGCACCAAAGGAACTCAACTAGGTTGAACCTTAATACCTTTCAATGTATCCAAAGTGCCCTTCATAAAATATTCATCATTTATGGTCTTGGGTAAAACCTCTGCCAAAAATGGTTTCATAATTTTGGGAGCCATTTTGGATCCTTGAACTAAATCATAGATATTTGCATTTGGACATATAAATCCTATAGGTAATTTTAAATGCCCAAATAATCTTGGAAGTAAATGAGGGTTGTTGGAATTAATCCAGACAGTGCCCACAAATATTTCCAAGATTTATGAAAATGTTCTGGCATTTTTATTAAATCAAAACAAAGGCAAAAGAATAGAAAACAGAAACTAAATTAGAAAACTGAGAGAGATAGGAAACAACCTGGAGGCTTACCTGTAGACGGCCCAGCCAGCAGCCCACCCAACCGGCCTGGCCCACCAGTGCCACCGTCCTCAAGCTCCTGCCAGGAGGACGACGCCGTGTCGCCCGCGCACGCGCCGGAGGTTTTCACCTCCTGCTTCGTGCTGGCGACCTCCCCTTCGAGCCTATCCGCGCCTGGAGACGCCCTCGAACCCCCTCGTCCTCTCCCCTCTCTCTCTGGTCATTCTCCCTCCTTCCCCTCGCGTTCCCGCAGCCACCCGAGGGTCAGCCGTCGCCGTCGTAGTGCTTCCTCGTGGCCACCGTCATCGTGTAGCTGCCCAAGCATGTCCAGGCGCTCCGCTGGGCTCCGTTTCATCTCCAAGACCAGGTACACGATCCCAGACGCCCTCGGATGTCGCCTTCGAGCTCGTCACCGCCGCATCTGCTCGCAGGACTTCGTCATCGATTTGCCGCCTCCGGTGCCTCCCTGAGCTCGCCGCCTGCTTCTTCCGAACCGTTGTGAGCCCCCACGTCGAACCCCTCTTCTCCCTCTCTCGTTTGCAGCCGCTAGCCCCGATCACAACCATGGCCGTGAGCTCGCTGCCGCCGGCCATGGCGCAGCCGCGGCCACCGCTGCTGCCACCCGCGTCCGAGTGCATCATCGCACTCTGCGCGTCACCACGGGGCCGTAGCAACCAACCGTTGCTCCTGCCGTGCTCTGCGGCGTTGATTTCGTCGACGTCCGAACCCCGCCTCCGCCAAACCTCGTCGCCGGTCACTTTCTGGCCACCCCGCGGCCTCCCGTCTGGTCCTTTGGATGTGGAAGAGCCCCAGCAACGCGTAGGACCAAACGGCGGTCGTTTTGGTCGCCGTGGGACGAAACCCGAACCCTCCGCCGCATTTGGTCTCGCCGGCGACGAGCCGCCGGCGTTTCTGACCTCTTTGACCGGTGGGTTGACCACCCCAGGTCACTGACGCATGGGTCCCACGCCCTTAGTCCACCCCTAACCCGCTGACAATTGGGGCCCGCCCTGTTAATTAACTTAGGTTAATACTAATCATTTGGTTAGTTAGTTAGTCACTGATGTGTCGGCCCCGTCTTGTCTGAAATTAGTTTATATTTTAGTTAGTGCTAATTAACCCTCTTAACTAGCAGAGCCACTGACGTGTGGGTCCCAGCCGTCAGGTTTGACCTGGGCTGGCGCCTTTGACCTGTTGACATAGTGATGATGTCACTATGATGTCATAAATGCTTTTCTGGATTTTAAATAAATCTATTTGATTTATTTATTTCAGAAAATAGCCAAAACTTCTAAGAAAATCATATAAAATCAACCGTAGCACAGATGAAAATAACTTATATATGAAAATCGATCAGAAAAATCCAAGGAATCTGTTTATGGCATTTTCATGCATGTTAGAACAACTTATGGTTGCTGTTTAGGACAATTTGAATAAATGGCATTTGAATAATCACATGTGGAGTTTGAATTTGAACCTTTGGTTCAAACCAACTTCATTTAATTTGGTTGCTAGTTGCATTAGGCCAAACCACATCATATTGCCATGTCACATTCATGCAACATATTGTGCATTGCATTGATTGTGATCTTTCTCTATTTGTCGGTTTTGTCCCCTCTCAGTAGATGACGTTCCGACGATGAGTTCGATGACACCGATGAAGAGCTATTAATATCTTCAGAAGTGCCAGGCAAGCAGAACCCCCTTGTTCATTCCGATACAATCCCACTCTCTCGCTCTTGCTCTATTTTACTGCATTAGGACAACAACGATTGAACTGCTTTTGTTGCGGTAGCTGAACCCTTTCCTCTACATGACCTGTCATTGCCACAGTAAATAGTTGAAACCCACTAGCATGAGTGGGAGTTGTTTGAGCCATGTTGTGCCTACTCATTCATGCTTTCTGGTTATGTCTGCTATTGCTTAGAGTTGTGTCAGGTTTGATTCATCGGGGATGAATTGGAATACAGTGAACATGTCCTATCGTTGAGAGCTAAGTGTGTGAACACGATTTGGTAAAGGTAGCGGTGAGAGGCCATGTAGAAGTACATGGTGGGCTGTCTCACTGGAACCGTCCCTAAGAACTGAGTTTTGTGTAAGTTGTCCAATGACATAGCTACTACCACGCATTGGAATGCTTAAGTGCCCCTCTCGACTTATTAATCAACTCGATCTCTGTCCAGGAGTTGCAACTAGTTTCTGGCGCTTGTAGGTAGTGCTAGTAGTCTACCAAGTGGCACCCGGTATAGGTGGGCTTGGGTCATACTAGGCACCGTGGCACGGTGTACTGATCGCCCATTTGGTGATGCAGGAACCCTGTACACATCGTTTGGGGCCGTGAGCGACACCCCGGCCGGATCTCCCCACGGATGAAACCCGAATAGGCGATAAACCTGGACTAGAGTCTTGTGTGGTTACTCAGGTCGTGGCCGACACCCTCGCCAGGCCTCCGCTTGAAGGTTGCCGAGATACATGACGTGTACATGGCGGTAAGTGGCGAGAGCGTGTGTGAAGAAGTACACCCCTGCAGGGTTAACATGATCTATTCGAATAGCCGGGTCCGCGGATATGGACTTCTTGGATGCTTACGTGGTACATAGACAATCGGAAGTGGATACTCTAAAATGCGCAAGATAAGCGTGAGTGCTATGGATGGCCTTCTTGTAGGGAGACGGGAGCGGATCCATAGTGGCCTATTGATTGGTGAATATGTGGACTTGTGTGCGCCACCTTAAAAGGTTACCTGCAGTCATAGTTTAGGATAGCCACCGAGTCAAAGCTGGCTTGCTGCAGTCAAACTCCACTACCCCCTTGTTGATACTGTTGCATATGTAGTTAGTTCTCATGTAAGTCTTGCTGAGTACCTTTGTACTCACGTTTGCTTAATTTATGTTTTTGCAGAGAGACTTCAGTCTCGCTAGTGGTTCCGCGTGGACTTCGATGTTTAGCTTGTTACCTCAGCTACGATCTTGTGCCCTTAGGAGGGTCTTGTAGATAGTCAGGCTTCTCAGCCTCTTTTCATTTGTAGTTGTCTGTACTCAGACATGTTATGCTTCCGTTGCCTGTATGCTCTGTATGTTGGGTCATGTGACCTCTGATTGTAATAAATGCTATGGTGGCTCTTCTGGGCCTTTATCTATATGAGTTATTGAGTTATGTTGTGATGCCATGTTGTACATCACATACTTGCATGTTATGCGTACGTATAATGTGTATTGCTATATGTGGGATCCGACACCTAGTTGTTTACCTTTGGTAGCCTATCTTACAAGGAAATGTCTCCTAGTGTTTCCACTGAGCCTTGGTAGCTTGCTACTGCTCCGGAACACTTAGGCTGGCCGGCATGTGTCCTTCTTCGTTCCTGTGTCTGTCCCTTAGGGGAAATGTCACGCGTTGTTCCTCTAAGTCCTTGTAGCTTGCTACGACTTGGGTTCATACGTTGATGACCGACACGTTCGTTGCTGGGTCATGTATGCATGTCTCTTTAATTTAGTGCCACTATCATATAACTTGGGTTCATACGTTGATGACCGACACGTTCGTTGCTGGGTCATATATGCTGGTTTATAACTAGTCATGTCGGCCCGGGTTCTCTGTCATATGGATGCTAGCAACACTATCATATACGTGTGCCAAAATGCGCAAACGGTCCCGGGCCAGGTAAGGTGGCACTCGTGGGGATACCGTGCGTGAGGCCGCAAAGTGATATGATGTGTTACAGGCTAGACCTGTGTGGCTTAGGATCGGGGTCCCGACACCGCCGCCAGGGGGCTATAAGTAGGGGGAGGAGAGGGGTGGCAGAATGCACCCACGTTCTCCTCCCTCTTCGTCATGCTTTCTACCTTCTTCTTGCTCCTCCTACCTCCGCGCCCCCTTCTCTCGGCGGAGCGCTGCCGCAGCCCGTTGTCGCCGGGCCTTCACGCCTCGCCCCGCCGCAGCCACCTTGCACCGTCGGCGAGCATGGAGCCCATGGCGCAAAGCGGCCAGTCAGGCAACTGGGACGGCTCCAGCTTCCTCGACGAGCACCTGGACTTCCTCCAGCAGACGCGGCGGCTCCCCAGTGCGTCGAACATCAAGGTGCACATCTCCCCTGAAAAAGGAGATCTCACCAGCAACGGAAGACAGCGAGCGTGTCATCTTCCGCTCGCACTTCCTCCGCGGCTTTGGCCTTCTGGCGAGCAGATTCCTTCCCTTATTCTTGGATTTCTACGGAGTGCAGCCCCACCGCCTCACTCCAAATACGGCGGTGCTGCTCTCCTCCTTCGTCAGCCTCTGTGAGGGGTACTTCGGCATACACCCCCACAATAGAGCTGTGGGGAGAACTCTTCTACCTCAAGCTCGGCACCGCCGTCAAAAATGAGGCGGCCCAGTGCGGAGCCTACGTCGCGGTGCGGCGCTCTGGGTCTGGGCTTTTCTTCCCGGTTATTGCTCTGCTGCAGTCAGCCAAACTGTGGCAGAAATCGTATTTCTACATCGAGAACGCCCATCCGACGTAGGACTACATCAACCTGCCGGCTTACGAAGTCGGCCCATCTGCCAAGCCCCGCGCCAGCTCGAAATATCGGCTAAGGACTCTGTCGGTCGCCTCCTCCATCGCCCTTAGCCGTTTTCATGAGATGATGGTGTCGGTGGGCCTCAAGGCCTCAGATCTGCTGGTGGCCTTTATTGACCGCCGAGTGCTGCCTTTCCAGTCCCAGCCTCACCTTATCAGCGATATGAGTGGGTGTCGGGACCCGAGCCGGCTGAGCACCATGGTGATGCCGGTCACAGAGGTGGTCCGGATGGTGAACTTCTTGTCCGACTACAAGCTGTGGGAGACGGAGTGGAGGATCGGCAAGCAGCCATATAGCTGCACCAACCCACCGCCTGAGGTAAGTTTATCTGCTTTTCTTTTTCTTCTTTGCTTGTCCAGATTCCTTCTTGCCGCCTGACCTCTTGGTCATGGAGCAGCGCTTCCCGGGCCAGCCGGAACCCGGCTCTGGGGTCCCAGGTCGTCCAATCATGGCGGACCGGACACAAAGTGATGTGGGCGACCCTGATCTGGGAGCAGCCGCCATGGAGGAGGACGACGCCACGGGTGGTGGTGGCGAGCGAACAGGCGGCTCCTGAGGAGGCGGCCTCGGGGAGTGGTCGGATGATGATGAGGAGGACGACGTTGTCGGCGTTCTCGGAACGGGAGTACCCATACTTTCCTGCCCGTGGCTCATCCAGCGGACTGGCGCGGCCCAACCTCTTCAGCAACCACTCAAGACCCTAGCAAGGGGTCGAGCCTCGCGAGGCAGACGAGGCAAGACCTCCCCTAGGGCGGCCTCACTAGGCTGGCTCCTGAGGAGCGGAGATATCAAGGCAAGGGGCACCTCGTGAGGCCCTCGTGACGTGAGCAATGACGACCAAGGCCAGGCGGGCGCCAGCGGGCGCAGGGTGCCAGTTTCCTCTTCGGTGCTAAAGGGGCAGGCGCAGGCGAGGAGTCCCGAGGCATCAGGCAAAGGTTTCCATATCGGTGCAAGAAGACTAAGACCAGTAGGACGACAAAGCGGAGGTCATCGTGGGGCCCACGACAACGTCACCACCAGAGCCTTTGGCAGGCGAAGACCACCTTTTGTCAGGTTAGCTTGTACTTGTTGTCCCCTTCAAATTTGGCCGTTGTGGGATCCCTTCCCTCTCAATATTTGGGGAGAGGACCCGGGCCTCTATAAATAGGACTAGCCACCACCATTGAGACACTACAAGAAATCTGTTAATCCATGACGGATTTCTGATGACGTTCCCAAAAGCCGTCATGAAAATCGTCACAATTGAACAAGATGCGATTGACCTCCGAAACAGTAGTACCTTTATGACAGACATCGAGAGACCGTCATGGATCGACCAAATGGGCCTACCCTTCTCTTTTTATATACACCACCGGGCCGTCACAAACGGCTTGTGCTGATGTACCTATCCTGAGCGGAGCCGAAGCTGCTTTCTGATTGGTTGATATGACCCTCCCACGGATCACGCATAAGCACCGTCCATCCCTCCTAGATCCAACGGTAGGCACACTCCTCCCTCCCTCCGCCTCTCTCTCTATCTCTCTTCTTTCTTCCTCCACCACGAGCCGTCGGCTTATCCCTTTCGATGCCCCCCAGATTTTGGATCACGGCGCCATAGACTTCTGCTCATTCCCGACGTGCCCATCACCGGATCCGCGCGGCCGTGCTCATCCCCACCTCCCCGTCAGGCACTCCTAGAGTTCTCCGTCGGGGTTCCTTCCCCCCAGATCTGGTCGGAGCCCCCAACCTCAACCAGCGACGCCGGCCACCACCACCCATTTGTCGTCGTCGTCCCTCAGTGGCCACGACAAGCTCCTCCCTCCGGCATCGTGGATCTAGTTCCCCTTCTAACCCATAGATGGCACCCATCTCCCTCATCCACACCTTCACACGCCCGATCTAGGATCTCCGTGCTCTTCCTCTCCTCAAGGGACGGGGCGGCCGCCCTTTCCCCGCGGGTCGAGCGAGAATACAACTTCCCCTCTTCTTGACCATGCCAATGACCGCCAGGACCGTGGGGCGCACGGAGACGCGCCGCTGACCGCCGCGAATGTGGTGCGCATTGAGATGCACCTCTCGGAATGTCACACCCTGCATTTTGTAACATGTTAATTGTAACCTTGAAGCATGAAAATTTGGACCAGCAAAATTTTTTTTAGCATCATTTGGCTTTTATTTGGAATTGAGTTTTCTTCATTTGCTTTTTCATGTGCTCATTAAAGTCAACTATGATCTCTTGTAGATTTCATCTCCACACCCAAAACTTCTGCCCAATGATCATGCCAAATGTTATATAGCAGTATAGTATTTTCTTACAAAATTAATTTGGCCAAAAAGTATTTTATGAATTAAGTTTTCCAAAAACCCCTGAATTGAGATTTGCACTGCAAGTACTTGATTAAGGGTGTGAAAATTATTTCAAAAGGTTTATTTGAGACCTAGTAGTCATAGGACTCCCAGAAACCACAAAGGTATAATTTTAAAAGTTATTTTCCTATTTTATTTAAAAGCTTTTTCTTAAGGCCAGAAATGGTCTTTAATAGGGGAAAATTATTTAACTATTTCAAAAATATTTGCCAAAATTCAGAGAGACTCATAGGACATATATTGTCCATATATGAGAGTTTCAACACTTGGTCATGTTCAAAATAATGGGCTAAACCCTCTAAAACCCTTTCTGGATATTTCAAGCTTTTGAAATATTTACAAAGGAATTTTTCTCCAAAAATTCCAGGGAAATTCTATCATGTCATATATGGCATATTTGATGATCTTGCCAAGTCCCATGCCTTGGGAAGCAAGAAAACCTCCTCAAACCCCTTCATAACCATTCTGTCCATATTTGAAGTTTGAGCAACTTTACATTGCCAAACTTGTTCAAATGCTCTCAAACTTGGTGCACATGCTAGAATGGCCTAATAAGGCACCTAGACCAAATGGCACAAGATTTGGAATAGAGCAACTTGATCAGATCACCTAAAAACCCTTTCTGTTCAAATGCAAATTTGAACAACTTTACATTACCAACTTTTTATCTGGAGCCTCAAACTTTGTGAGCATGATCAATACCCCAAATAAGGATGCTACACCAAGTGGTGCATCAAGGGGAAATGATTAGCTTGACTCAATCAAGATGAAACTGTTTCTGTTGATTTCTAGGGTTCACAAAAGTTACATTGGCTAGTTTCTTCAAATGAGCCCAAATTTGGTGAAGCACCCTATTTTCTCATGTCTTTCAACCCTGTCAAGTGCCATGTCAATTAGACTTCATTTACTTGATCAAACACTGATCAAACACCTTCTGCAGAAATTCTAAAACCTCCAACTTGACCACTTTCACCTTTCTCCATAGCCTCAAGTTCTTACCACAGGCTCATTGAGTTACCAGCCACCTCCAGTAACTCCCCTAGCACCTCAGCTCCATGATTGGGGGGTGAAACCCCAGCTTTACCTTGCTGTACAGCCACCTTTCACCATTTTTACCAACACTCTCACCCTCTCTCTGCACCCCAGAGCATCCAAGGCCTCAGGGCAATTCTTTACTCCCCCCTCATCGCCCCAGACACTGTTGGACACGCTGGGACGGGCCAAACCGGCGAGAGCACGGTAATGCCGGTCATACGCACGCTCCAGAACGCGTGAACAGTGCACCTCGCACGCTGGCTCGGGCCAATCGCCGCTCCCCGACAGCCTCGGGCCTCCCCCTCGCGCCAGTCGAGGCGTCTCGACGTCCGCGACCTCCCCGGCGCTGTCCCCCCTCCTCCTGCGCCCTCCAGTAGCCGCCGTCGCACGCGCGCTGGCCGCCCGCGACAGCCACTCCTCTGCCTCGCACGCGCGCTCCTCTCTGTCGCTTCCCCGCTCCTCCTCTCACCTCTACTGGACATGGAGCTCGTCCAGGAACTCCCCAGACCCGTTCCCCAAGCCTCCCGTGCGCTGTAGCCTCGCCGATGGGCTCGCCGGCGCACTGGACCACGGGTCCCCGTCGAGCTCCTAAATATAGGCCTCCCCGAGCCTCTCCAACACCACCACCGGCCTCACACCTCTCCACTGATCCCTCATGCACCCTCAGTTCGACCCCGGAGTGCCCCAGTGCTCGGGATCGACCGGAGCTCCGCCGCGTCGGGCCGCCAGCGATCTCGAGGTACAGGCCTCCCCTGCCTCTCCTTCCGCTCGTTTCGGAACCGCTACACCTCACTGACCCTTTCCCCTCTCTTTCCCCCTCCATTTGCAGTCAGAAACGACCCCGACCACCATCCTCCGACGAGCCTCCGCCGTCGCACCTCGTCGCTGACGAACCAGGGCTCCCCGCCGTGCCGCACTACCACCGCTGCAACCGCGACACGACACTGAGTCCGTCCCTGGCCTCCGTTGCCGTCGCCGTGGCCGGTATCGTCGCCGGTGAGCTCGCCGCCGCCGTGACCAAGGGGTTAGAGATGACATGCGGGCCCCGCCTGTCATCCCCCCACCTCTCTCCCCTCCTCTGTGCCGCTGACCCACGGGCCCCGCCCGTCAGGTTTGAAACCTGACGTGCGCGCGCGCTGGCTCCGTGCGGCTGGGCCAGTCCGCCTGGGCCGTGCACTGTGGCCTCTTCTGGCCCAGTACACAGGACCCTTTTTCTCTTTTTCTTTTCTGTTGATGTTTTAAACATTTATGCAGAAAAGAATATTGATCCAAATTAAATAATTCCAACTCCTAAAATCTTGTAATATTCCAACCTATTTAATGGTACCACTTTCATTCAAATCCATGAAACTTTTCTGTACTGTTCAAATTTAAATTCAAATTTGAGCAGTATAACTCCTGTCCAAAAATCAATATATCCTATTCTGTAACTCCAAAACTCCAACTAAGATTTTTCCCCATCTTAGAAATCCCTCTAGTATTTTAAAAAAACGAGTTGACATTTTTCTGAGCCCTTTGGTTTTTTTGTTTTATTTATATTCTTATTTTTCCATTATTATTATGCGACGTATAGATCCCGTATTTGACGAAGTTGCTGTGGAAGAGGAAGGAGAAGGACTAGAAGACTTTGAAGACCAAGCCAATCCAGGCAAGCAGCCCTTTGACCATGATACACTTGTTCTTCGGAACCCGTTGGTTTCCGATGCATGATGATTAGGGTTACGATGGTAACCTAGATGAACCACCACATGATGCATGCTTTATTGTTGATCTTGCTATATGCTAGATGACTTGCATATGGTTAGTAGTTATGGGAAGTGATGCATGTGTGACATGAACCTTCATGATTGAAGTCTTTGCATAAAACCTCGTCGGGTGCCATTTATGCCCGAGGGTGATGATGATGATGAGTTGGGTGACCACTTGATGACGAAGTGGTGTGCCAAGGCAAGTGTGTGTGTTTTTTCAAACGGATTGGTTGAAGTTGCGACCGTTATTCCAACCATACATGTGCAACCACACTACCCCTTATGGGACGGGGCTTTACTGATTACTTAGGTCGATAATAGCATGGTGCCCGCATTACTAGTGACGGGAAGACTTGAGGTCTTTCCCGGGACGGGGTCGTGCTTGGATAGGCGACCATGACTGTTTTCACAGGGCACCGGACACACCGTTGGTCCCTTCGGGTACGCGTGAACATTGAATTAGGGCAAGTCCCGTGATCTATTGTTTGTACCCGAGGGCCGTGTGCCAGCGAGTGGACTCTATGTTAGTGTCATCTAAGGAAAGGTAATGACCGGGTGCTTACCCCGGGTACTTGAAGTACCGCGGGTCGTGGATGACACGGAAGTTCCCCGGATCTTGTGGGTAAAGTGTACAACCTCTGCAGAGTGTCAAACTATTCGAATAGCCGTGTCCACGTTCATGGACAGTTGGGTAACCGCTCTTGGGCTACGTCCAATGTTTGTGAAAACATGCGTGTGTAAGTGAGTCAAGATGGTGACTTGACCCGATGAGATGAATCATATTCATGTTGATATCGGTAACCTGTTCTCGAGGTTACGTGAGGTCATTGATGCATAACTTGATGGTAGCATATTGTTCTAGCCTCCTGCTAGATTGTTCAATTGCATTGTTACTTGAACCACATCATGGGTTGCTTGCGAGTACATTCAAAGTACTCATTGGCTTGCCACTGGTTATTTAATTGGCCAGGCATGGAAGAGCAGGATTATGAGGAAGAGTTCTTTGGAGACGACCATGCGAACTAGGACGCTATCCCAGTCAGAATGCCTGTAGGGTTAAGGAAGATGGCATGGGTTCTACCCGTTTATCAAAGACTTCCGCTACTTGAGTTATTTGCTATTCAGCCTGTGAGGCACTATCTATGTAAGACTTGGCCATAACGGCCTTAATTCGTGTAAAACTATTTGTATGGATGTAAGACTCTTGTTATTTTAGCTTATGTGTGTTCAGTGAGCATTGATCTCTGGGATCACAGTACACGTGCATTCGGTGATCTCGACTTCCTAGTCGGGGTCCCCACAGAGCTGGTATCAGAGCTCATCCTGACTGTAGGAAGCCTTAGTTAGCATGGGCGTTAGTTAGATGAGACCCCTTTTTCAAAACGTTCTGAACCTCTCTTCTTTTCTAAACCTGAGATTTTCTCAGTTTATTAACCCCTCCTATTCCACCTTTGTAGATGGCCGCTATTCCCGAAGAGCACCTGACCATTGGGTTTCCCCTACTTCTCGAGGATAGCCTCCAGCAGTGTCAGTTCCACCGAGCACCCATCCTCACCTACCTTGAGCATTGGGTGAGCGATACCGAGGTGGAGTACCATGTGGAAGTGATCGTGAAGGCAAACGATCCTCCCACAAGTTGGTTCTTTGAGGGACCCCAGATGGCGACACTACCACTCGCTGCCGAGGCTGCTGCACTCAAGGCACTAACCCGTCTCCGCGAGCTTCTTCCGGAGATGGCAGCCAAGATGGCAACTCGCTTCTTACCTTACCGGAAGGAAGGTGACGAAGAGAGCAGCGCACTAGCCCCTCCACTGAAGGATGGACTCTCGCTTCGGTTCCAGACCTACTTCAGTCTATGTGCCGACAGCCTGGCACAAGACTTGGTCTCGGAATCAATGAAGCTTCGAGAAGAACTTTACAAGACCAAGGCACTTCTTCGTCAAGCTCAAGAGAAGGCAAACAGGATCAAGAAGGAAGGAGCACCTTCTGGACAATCCGCTATCGCTTATCGAGGCGGAAGGCCCTCCGAGGATGTGTCTTCCAAGGGTGAAGAACCACCTCGGCGACGCCAGATGACAGCAAGGGAATATCGCAAGCTTTTCCCTGCACCACCGTCGAAGCACCGTCGTATCCAACTCCTCCACTCCCCCACTCCCTCCAGTGACAAGGGTGCCCAGGCAGATGAAGAAAAGGAGGAAGATCCAGAAGAGCCGGAATACGCGACCGAGCATTCCGCCGCTTAGGCATTATTCGCTACTCGGATATGCCAGTTGTAACCCCTACGGTAGGATAGGTCGTGTAACCCCTATGCGCAGTCGAGTCCTTGTATGGTTCATATGAAACCATCTAGTGCTAGCTTTTGTTGTGTCTGGATGCATGTCGTATTCTTCCTTCGGGAAGGTGTAAACGACTACATCACCCATTTGTATTTTAATGAATGTGATTTTGGCCTTACGGCCCTTGCATGATTTGATTTAGTGTCACACCCACCCCCTTACTAGGCACCCATCTATCTTGCTTTTCCTCTTCTGAGACATGAGACATTTTACCGCTCCAACAGGATGCCTGTTGTAACTCGTACTGGTACCTCTACCCAGCAGCCCGAAGCCGGAGCATCCTCTCAGCCAGAGGCAGACCACGACCAAACCAACGACCAAGCTCCACCACCACCTCCTCCAAGCATGGACATGGCTCAGCTTCTCCAAGCTTTCCGAGAGGAACGCCAAGCCAACACTGCAGCTCTCCAGCTGATTGCTCAAGCTGTGGCCAACAACCACCAGCCGGCGGGGAATGGCAATGGACGTTCCACGTTGGCAGAGTTCAAGAAGCATGCACCGCCAACCTTCATCGAGACTGCTGAACCCCTGGATGCTGATGACTGGGTCCGTTCCATTGAGGAAATCCTGGAACTAGTCGGATGCACCGAAGACCGCGAGAAAGTGTCTTATGCAGCCCACTGCCTCGGGGGAACCGCAAGAGCTTGGTGGGATGGATTCAAGGTCATGCATGCTGAACAAGACATCACTTGGGTGAACTTCAAGGCAGAATTCCGCAAGGCCCACATTCCCTCTAGAGTCATGGCTATCAAAAAGCGCGAGTTCCGAGCCCTGAAGCAAGGAATTGGCACTGTCAAGGAGTACATGTAGAAGTTGAGCATTCTGTCAAGGTATGCCCCTGAGGATGTCAGCACTGATCCTGCCAAAAGGGAGCGCTTCATGGAAGGCCTTAATCAGACCCTGCAATACTCGCTTGTCGTGTGTGACTGCCCGTCTTTCCCTGACCTGGTGAACAAGGCACTTATGCTTGAAGACAAGCGGCGAGCTTTGGAAGACACTCGCAAGCGGAAGTTAGTCAGTAAGGGAAGTTCCAGCAACCAGAAGCCTCGTCCGTGGCAGTCAACCCCGGCCAAGCCAACCTATCAGCAGCCAAGAGCTCCTGCACCTCGTGCCAATCCTCAGCCTCAGCAGTATGCCAACCCAGGCCAGCTTTCAACCCCAATACCAGTGGTGGCAACAAGATCAACACTCCAAATCAAGTCAATTGTTTTGGGTGTGGTCAGCCCGGACACATCTCCAGGGTGTGCCCCAACAACAAGCCTGATGCCCCGCGCCCCAATGCGCAGAACCAGGGACAAGGCCGTGGAATGCCACCAAGGAATCCAGCTCCTCGCAATCCACCGAACTATGGGAAGGGGCGTGTGAATCACGTCACTGCTGAAGAAGCCCAGGAAGACCCGGACGTCGTGCTGGGTACGTTCCTCGTCAACTCAGCACCTGCAACTGTCTTGTTTGATTCTGGAGCAACGCATTCATTTATCACTCAAAGATTTGCATTAAAAAGTGGCATGACCCCTACACCCCTGAATAACCCTATGGTGGTACAAACCCCCGGAGCCGAGATGAGGGCCAAGATAGGCTGTAAAGGAGTTGGTATTACCATTAACGGTGTAGACTTCCTAGCAGACCTTATCATCCTGAGATCGCAAGGCTTGGATGTGATCTTAGGGATGGATTGGCTCAGTAAGCACCAAGGCTTGTTAGACTGTGCCAATCGGACAGTCACTGTGACCAATGACCAAGGAGTAGAAGTCAAGTTTGCCCCCAACTCCTCTTCCGCTCAAGCCGCTAAAGTCAACTGTCTGTCTGAAGTTGGGCTAGACCAAGTACCGGTGGTATGTGAGTATCCTGATGTCTTTCCGGATGAACTACCGGGAATGCCACCTGACCGTGACATTGAGTTCATCATCGAGCTCGTGCCCGGAGCACGACCCATCTATAAGAAGCCTTATAGAATGGGAAAGGAAGAACTAGCCGAGTTGAAGAAGCAGCTAGAAGAGCAGCTAAGGAAGGGATTTATCCGCCCAAGTGCCTCCCCTTGGGGATCTCCTGTTCTGTTTGTGGCAAAGAGGGACGGTACCATCCGCTTATGCATTGACTATCGTTCCCTCAATGAAGTGACAATCAAGAACAAGTACCCACTTCCCAAGATCGAAGATCTGTTTGATCAACTCAGCGGAGCCAAGGTATTCTCCAAGATCGACCTCGGATCTGGGTATTACCAGCTGAAGATCAGACCCCAAGATATTCCGAAGACGGCATTCGTAACCAGATATGGCCTGTACGAGTGCACGGTCATGTCTTTTGGGTTAACCAGTGCCCCAGCTTACTTCATGTATCTCATGAATAAAGTCTTCATGGAATATTTGGACAAGTTCGTTGTTGTCTTCATTGATGACATCCTTGTGTTCTCGAAGTTGGAGGAAGAGCATGAGCAACATCTGAGAATGGTCCTAGACAAGCTTCGTGAGCACCAACTGTATGCCAAATTCAGCAAGTGTGAGTTCTGGCTGCACAAAGTTGGATTCTTAGGTCATGTATTGACTAAGGAAGGATTATCTGTTGATCCTGCAAAAATCGAAGCTGTGACCCAATGGCAATCTCCAACGACCGTCAAGGAAGTCAGAAGCTTCCTCGGACTAGCGGGCTATTACCGCAAGTTCGTGGAGGGATTCTCTAGCATTGCACGACCAATGACTCAGCTCCTCAAGAAGGACAAGAAGTTCGAGTGGACGCTAACATGCGAAGAGAGCTTCCAAGAGCTCAAGAAGAGATTGACCACCGCCCCAGTTCTGGCAACACCTGATATTCACAAGGAGTTCGTGATATATTGTGATGCCTCTCGAACCGGATTGGGAAGCGTTCTGATGCAAGAAGGCCGCGTCATAGCATACCTCTCCAGGCAGCTACGACGCCATGAGGAGAACTACGCTACTCACGATCTTGAGCTAGCGGCAGTAGTTCATGCCTTGAAGACATGGCGGCATTACCTCCTAGGGAAACGGTGTGAGATTTACACAGACCATAAAAGTCTGAAGTATATTTTCACCCAAAAGGAATTGAACATGAGGCAGCGGAGATGGTTGGAACTCATCAAGAACTATGACCTCAGTGTTCAATATCACCCTGGGAAGGCTAACGTGGTGGCCGATGCCTTAAGCAGGAAGGCTTGCTCTTTGAATGTCATTATTCAGGAAAGACAGCCTGCCTTGTTTAAGGAGATCGAACAATTCAGTTTGGAATTGGTCACCCCTGGATTTCTGGATCATTTGGAAGTCAGACCGACCCTGCTGGACGACGTCAAGAAGACTCAAGATGGACACGCAAGCATCGAAGGCATCAAAAGGAAGATGAAGATGGGCAAGGCCCCAGGATTCTCCGAGGACGAGCACGGGATTGTTTGGTACAAAGGTCGCCTCTGCGTACCAAACAACACCGAGCTGAAGACGCTGATTCTGCAAGAAGCCCACGACACCCCGTATTCCATCCACCCCGGAGGAACCAAGATGTACCAAGACTTGAAGGCACGATTCTGGTGGCACGGTATGAAGAGAGAGATTGCAACCTATGTTGCAAAGTGTGATGTGTGCCAAAAGGTCAAGGCTGAGTATCAGCGACCTGCTGGATTGCTTCAACCACTCAAGGTTCCTGAGTGGAAGTGGGATAAAGTCGAAATGGACTTCATCACTGGATTACCAAGGTCGAATAGAGGACATGACTCTATCTGGGTCATAGTCGATCATTTGACCAAGGTGGCTCATTTCATTCCTGTTAAGACTACCTACTCAGGCAACCAGTTGGCAACTCTCTATATCAACGGAATCGTAAGTCTTCACGGTGTTCCCAAGGAGATTGTGTCAGATCGAGGCACCCAGTTCACTTCAAGGTTCTGGAAGAGATTCCAAGAAGCCTTGGGAACCAAATTGTCTTTCAGCACAGCTTTCCACCCACAGACCGGAGGTCAAACAGAGCGAGTCAATCAGATTCTCGAAGACATGCTCCGAGCCTGTGTCCTGGCATATGGAGCCAAGTGGGAAGACTGTCTCCCTTTTGCCGAGTCCTCCTATAACAACAGTTACCAGTCAAGCCTTCAGATGGCACCATTTGAGGTGTTGTACGGACGCAGATGTCGCACACCCCTCAACTGGTCAGAGACTAGAGAAGAACTAGTTTTTGGACCGGATATTCTCCGCGCAGCAGAAGAGCAAGTCCAACTAGTCAGAGAGCGATTAAAGGCAGCCAAGTCAAGGCAGAAGAGTTATGCTGACACTCGACGCTGAGACATGAGTTTCCGTGTCGGAGACCATGTGTACCTGCGGGTAACAGCTCTGAAGGGAACCAAGCGTTTCCATGTCAAGGGGAAGCTCGCACCAAGGTTCATTGGACCCTTTGAGATCACTGCATGACGAGGAAAAGTGGCTTATCAGTTGGAACTACCACCTGAGCTATCCGATGTGCACAATGTGTTCCATGTGTCACAACTCCGGAAATGTCTCCAGGTTCCAGACAAGCCCAGTCTCTACAAGGATGTGGATCACCAAGCCATTTATCTGCAGCCTGATCTAACCTACCGCGAGAAGCCCATTCGTATTCTGGACGAAGCAGAACGACGTACGCGGAGCCGTACCATCAAGTACTTCAAGGTCCAGTGGAGCAACCACACCGAAGCAGAAGCAACCTGGGAACGAGAAGTCTATCTTAGATCCGAGTTTACCGACCTCTTTTAAGCCCTAGTTTAGGAATCTCGGGGACGAGATTCCTGTAAGGGGGGTAGGTCTGTCACACCCTGCATTTTGTAACATGTTAATTGCAACCTTGAAGCATGAAAATTTGGACCAGCAAAATTTTTTTTAGCATCATTTGGCTTTTATTTGGAATTGAGTTTTCTTCATTTGCTTTTTCATGTGCTCATTAAAGTCAACTATGATCTCTTGTAGATTTCATCTCCACACCCAAAACTTCTGCCCAATGATCATGCCAAGTGTTATATAGCAGTATAGTATTTTCTTACAAAATTAATTTGGCCAAAAAGTATTTTATGAATTTAGTTTTCCAAAAACCCCTGAATTGAGATTTGCACTTCAAGTACTTGATTAAGGGTGTGAAAATTATTTCAAAAGGTTTATTTGACACCTAGTAGTCATAGGACTCCCAGAAACCACAAAGGTATAATTTTAAAAGTTATTTTCCTATTTTATTTAAAAGCTTTTTCTTAAGGCCAGAAATGGTCTTTAATAGGGGAAAATTATTTAACTATTTCAAAAATATTTGCAAAAATTCAGAGAGACTCATAGGACATATATTGTCCATATATGAGAGTTTCAACACTTGGTCATGTTAAAAATAATGGGCTAAACCCTCTAAAACCCTTTCTGGATATTTCATGCTTTTGAAATATTTACAAAGGAATTTTTCTCCAAAAATTCCAGGGAAATTCTATCATGTCATATATGGCATATTTGATGATCTTGCCAAGTCCCATGCCTTGGGAAGCAAGAAAATCTCCTCAAACCCCTTCATAACCATTCTGTCCATATTTGAAGTTTGAGCAACTTTACATTGCCAAACTTGTTCAAATGCTCTCAAACTTGGTGCACATGCTAGAATGGCCTAATAAGGCACCTAGACCAAATGGCACAAGATTTGGAATAGAGCAACTTGATCAGATCACCTCAAAACCCTTTCTGTTCAAATGCAAATTTGAACAACTTTACATTACCAACTTTTTATCTGGAGCCTCAAACTTTGTGAGCATGATCAATACCCCAAATAAGGATGCTACACCAAGTGGTGCATCAAGGGGAAATGATTAGCTTGACTCAATCAAGATGAAACTGTTTCTGTTGATTTCTAGGGTTCACCAAAGTTACATTGGCTAGTTTCTTCAAATGAGCCCAAATTTGGTGAAGCACCCTATTTTCTCATGTCTTTCAACCCTGTCAAGTGCCATGTCAAGTAGACTTCATTTACTTGATCAAACACTGATCAAACACCTTCTGCAGAAATTCTAAAACCTCCAACTTGACCACTTTCACCTTTCTCCATAGCCTCAACTTCTTACAACAGGCTCATTGAGTTACCAGCCACCTCCAGTAACTCCCCTAGCACCTCAGCTCCATGATTGGGGGGTGAAACCCCAGCTTTACCTTGCTGTACAGCCACCTTTCACCATTTTTACCAACACTCTCACCCTCTCTCTGCACCCCAGAGCATCCAAGGCCTCAGGGCAATTCTTTACTCCCCCCTCATCGCCCCAGACACTGTTGGACACGCTGGGACGGGCCAAACCGGCGAGAGCACGCTAATGCCGGTCATACGCACGCTCCAGAGCGCGTGAACAGTGCACCTCGCACGCTGGCTCGGGCCAATCGCCGCTCCCCGACAGCCTCGGGCCTCCCCCTCGCGCCAGTCGAGGCGTCTCGACGTCCGCGACCTCCCCGGCGCTGTCCCCCCTCCTCCTCCGCCCTCCAGTAGCCGCCGTAGCACGCGCGCTGGCCGCCCGCGGCAGCCACTCCTCTGCCTCGCACGCGCGCACCTCTCTGTCGCTCCCCCGCTCCTCCTCTCACCTCTACTGGACATGGAGCTCGTCCAGGAACTCCCCAGACCCGTTCCCCAAGCCTCCCGTGCGCTGTAGCCTCGCCGATGGGCTCGCCGGCGCACTGGACAACGGGTCCCCGTCGAGCTCCTATATATAGGCCTCCCCGAGCCTCTCCAACACCACCACCGGCCTCACACCTCTCCACTGATCCCTCCTGCACCCTCAGTTCGACCCCGGAGTGCCCCAGTGCTCGGGATCGACCGGAGCTCCGCCGCGTCGGGCCGCCGGCGATCTCGAGGTACAGGCCTCCCCTGCCTCTCCTTCCGCTCGTTTCGGAACCGCCACACCACACTGACCCTTTCCCCTCTCTTTCCCCCTCCATTTGCAGACAGAAACGACCCCGACCACCGTCCTCCGACGAGCCTCCGCCGTCGCACCTCGTCGCCGGCGAACCAGGGCTCCCCGCCGTGCCGCACTACCACCGCTGCAACCACGACACGACACTGAGTCCGTCCCTGGCCTCCGTTGCCGTCGCCGTGGCCGGTATCGTCGCCGGTGAGCTCGCCGCCGCTGTGACCAAGGGGTTAGAGATGACAGGCGGGCCCCGCCTGTCATCCCCCCACCTCTCTCCCCTCCTCTGTGCCGCTGACCCACGGGCCCCGCCCGTCAGGTTTGAAACCTGACGTGCGCGCGCGCTGGCTCCGTGCGGCTGGGCCAGTCTGCCTGGGCCGTGCACTGTGGCCTCTTCTGGCCCAGTGCACAGGACCCTTTTTCTCTTTTTCTTTTTTGTTGATGTTTTAAACATTTATGCAGAAAAGAATATTGATCCAAATTAAATAATTCCAACTCCTAAAATCTTGTAATATTCCAACCTATTTAATGGTACAACTTTCATTCAAATCCATGAAACTTTTATGTACTGTTCAAATTTAAATTCAAATTTGAGCAGTATAACTCCTGTCGAAAAATCAATATATCCTATTCTGTAACTCCAAAACTCCAACTAAGATTTTTCCCCATCTTAGAAATCCCTCTAGTATTTTACAAAAATGAGTTGACATTTTTCTGAGCACTTTGGTTTTTCTGTTTTATTTATATTCTTATTTTTCCGTTATTACTATGCGACGTATAGATCCCGTATTTGACGAAGTTGCTGTGGAAGAGGAAGGAGAAGGACTAGAAGACTTTGAAGACCAAGCCAATCCAGGCAAGCAGACCTTTGACCATGATACACTTGTTCTTCGGAACCCGTTGGTTTCCGATGCATGATGATTAGGGTTACGATGGTAACCTAGATGAACCACCACATGATGCATGCTTTATTGTTGATCTTGCTATATGCTAGATGACTTGCATATAGTTAGTAGTTATGGGAAGTGATGCATGTGTGACATGAACCTTCATGATTGAAGTCTTTGCATAAAACCCCGTCGGGTGCCATTTATGCCCGAGGGTGATGATGATGATGAGTTGGGTGACCACTTGATGACGAAGTGGTGTGCCAAGGAACGTGTGTGTGTTTTTTCAAACGGATTGGTTGAAGTTGCGACCGTTATTCCGACCATACATGTGCAACCACACTACCCCTTATGGGACGGGGCTTTACTGATTACTTAGGTCGATACTAGCATGGTGCCCGCATTACTAGTGACGGGAAGACTTGAGGTCTTTCCCGGGACGTGGTCGTGCTTGGATAGGCGACCATGACTGTTTTCACAGGGCACCGGACACACCGTTGGTCCCTTCGGGTACGCGTGAACATTGAATTAGGGCAAGTCCCGTGATCTATTGTTTGTACCCAAGGGCCGTGTGCCAGCGAGTGGACTCTATGTTAGTGTCGTCTAAGGAAAGGTAATGACCGGGTACTTACCCCGGGTACTTGAGGTACCGCGGGTCATGGATGACACGGAAGTTCCCCGGATCTTGTGGGTAAAGTGTACAACCTCTGCAGAGTGTCAAACTATTCGAATAGCCGTGTCCACGGTCATGGACAGTTGGGTAACCGCTCTTGGGCTACGTCCAATGTTTGTGAAAACATGCGTGTGTAAGTGAGTCAAGATGGTGACTTGACCCGATGAGATGAATCATATTCATGTTGATATCGGTAACCTGTTCTCGAGGTTACGTGAGGTCATTGATGCATAACTTGATGGTAGCATATTGTTCTAGCCTCCTGCTAGATTGTTCAATTGCATTGTTACTTGAACCACATCATGGGTTGCTTGCGAGTACATTCAAAGTACTCATTGGCTTGCCACTGGTTATTTAATTGGCCAGGCATGGAAGAGCAGGATTATGAGGAAGAGTTCTTTGGAGACGACCATGCGAACTAGGATGCTATCCCAGTCAGAATGCCTGTAGGGTTAAGGCAGATGGCATGGGTTCTACCCGTTTATCGAAGACTTCCGCTACTTGAGTTATTTACTATTCAGCCTGTGAGGCTCTATCTATGTAAGACTTGGCCGTAACGGCCTTAATTCGTGTAAAACTATTTGTATGGATGTAAGACTCTTGTTATTTCAGCTTCTGTGTGTTCCGTGAGCATTGATCTCTGGGATCACTGTACACGTGCATTCGGTGATCTCGACTTCCAAGTCGGGGTCCCCACACGGAAGCGGCCATGGTGCACATGGAGATGTGGTGAGCCCCTGTTCGGAGGGACTTCCAAGAGCGCGGCTACAGCGAGCGAGAGCCTTGGCAGCGTCGGCCCTCCCGCTGCCGTACTCCCCCCCCCAATCTGACTTGCATCTGGCGGCGGCTGGAGGATACGACGACGATGTGGATGCCGTCAACAATGGGAATGCTGCACGGGAAAAGAGGCGAAGGGGAGAAAAGGACCGCCTCTTCTGTCGTAGGTCACCGGAGCTCATCCTCTACAGGTCGCGGGTTCACTGCCCATCACAGCGACTTCTCTGCGTAGGGGTAAGAATAGTGAAATGCTTCATTTATGTTTCCATTTTGTTTGATCTGAACCTTATTGCTGCAATGGAGTGACATGAATACACTAATCAGCTGAAATTAAGAAATTCTATAGCTTTATGGTATGTATCCGGGCATAATTCATGTTGCTTTTGACTAAGGACTTCTGCCTATATTGGCCTTTTGTTGTTATTATATGTAGGTTCCAAGACGATCACATGATTTGGGTTTGGAAAATTTAAAGTTTTAGAACATGAGCTAAGCACTACTGGAATCTGGCACTTTGCCATCTGCCAAAGGCATGGTCGGCGGATGGCAATGGCTTTGCTATCAGCCAGCAGATGGCAAACAGTTTGTCTGAAATCCAATGGGCAAAGGCTTCTTTGTCGTCTGCTGGTTGAGGGCAAAGAGCCTGTGCCTTTGCCATCAGCTGGCAGATGGCAAAGCCTCTTAACGGGGTTAGCCCCATTAGAAGGCTAACGGCATACTTTGCCATCTGCCAGCAGATGGCAAAGGCTGCAGGCTCTTTGCCGTCTGCCAGCAGATGGCAAAGAGCCCAAATAGGCCAGCCCAAATTTTACATGTAGATGACACGTGGCCTCTTTGCCGTTTGCCAGCTGATGACAAAGCTCTTTGCCATCTGCCAGCTGATGGCAAAGTACCTATATTGCCCCATTTAATTTTGTTTTTTCTTATATCAATTCATTTTCACAGAAAATCAAACACAAATATATTTATATGACCAATATAGCATATTCAACACATGTTACCAATACTAGCAAGTTTCATCCATACATATACATAGTTTCATCAATATTACACGGTTTCATCCATAGGTAGCAAGTTTCACAAGGTCAAAACAAAAACTAAATACAAGCACTCCATCAACCCAAGCTTCCGTGATCTTAAGCAAATCTGTAAAATGTGAAAGAAGAAAGTTAGAAGAAAACCAAAAACTTTGCCATGGAACGGGCAAACTTGATGCCTTGTTGTCAAAAAAACTTGATGCACAGCTCCAGCATTAAGCATTAAGCATTAAACGGATAAACTTGCCTAAACTCAGAGAAATTCTAGGCTGATTGGCTCAAGCATTAAGCTAGTCTGCAGAAACAAACATGTATATGTATATACGCTTTTTGTCAGTGAAGACGCCCCTGGCACATATATTCGAAATAAATTGGTCTCTGTCATGCAAACCATAATTTAGAAGAAGACACATATCTTGGAATTAAAGAGACACATGACAAAAGCGTAAAACTACCGCGTATCCGGTAACCATCAGAATCAAAGTCCCCGTAAATCAACAGCCAACACTGAACTTAGAAGAAAGTGAAAATTAGACTATATATATATATATATTAGAAGATGAAACAAAACTACAAGGTTTGCGTACCCAGTAGTATGAAGAAGCCCAGTGAGAGTCGCACCCAGTGAGAAGATAAACCCATATCCAATTAGGAGGATAGGAGGTGTTGAAGCAAAGGAGTCGACTTCACCTCTGCACAACAGGATTATCCTTCCAATTGTGAAAGGGATAAATGCCAATGAACAGGCCAGAACAATGTCACTCAACAACTAGATAGTATTAATATAGGTATTTGAGCATGCATAGAGTAAGAGAGCAACAACAAACATGAGAGGAATGGCAATATATATCCAGCAAGACGGAAAGACCTAAGGCAATTTTCAGTTATTCACCTTATCCAGCAACTTCATCAACTTTTTCTTTTGCTTTTTCACAGACAAACACATCTCATTGTTCTGTTCGTCAAGATCATCTTGTACAATACACTCTGCAAGAAATATTCCGATGCTTAGAAACTATCACACCACAAAATTCAATATGCGTTAACAATAATACAATTTACCTTTCAGCACACTATCATCATCACAGTCAGAGTAGTACACACACTCAGGATCCTGCATTTCAAGCATCAATAATCGGTTTATAAGGGCCACTAAGCAATACTATATAGATGGTAAATTTGTGTATGTTTGAGCTCATGAACAGAATCAGCACATTAAAATACGAAACGAGTGTGAAAGCTAAAGTAGGTGTCACTATTCCTAAATGTATATTGCTTGTCAAAGATGAACAAGAGACTATATAGAAGAATGGCAAACATACCTCTGAAAGATAACCATCACTGTCAGATAGATCTCCATCTAATTCATTCTCATCTTCTGGAAATTCTAAGCAGTTGGCCAAAGTAGCTACATCATCGTTCATGTTCCTAAAGGAAAAGCATATTGAGCTTAGTTAGATAAATAAAAGGAAGACCTAATGCATAACCAAACAATATTATCATGAACCGATTTTTATGGTAAAATAGAGACACATGATGAAATCCACACCGGCAACATATCCAAATTTGCAAGCTAGGCTCAGTCAAATGGCTATAAGTAGCACATGTCAAACAAGAAAACACATGTAGAAGATATGCAATCAAAGAAGAAAACACAACGTAAATGGCAAAGGAGAAATTAAACGTGGCGATCACAATGTCGGCCACCGTGTCGCACTCGACATCGCCGACCCTAAGCTCCTGCGGGGCCGGGGCAGCCAACTAGTGCTCCCAGGTCATTCCTAGCTCTGGTCTAATAATACAAACTAGTGGTTGGGGCACACCACTAGTGCGCCGCCTTGGAGGAAGTTGGTGCGATGCCAGGTGGGATGCGCCCTTTCCACTGTCCTCTTTATACTATGCACTGCAACTCTTTATACTATACATTGTCATTGTCATATTTGTTCTCCACCAACAAAAACACAATAATACAAAGGTTTGGCTCAGCTAACTCACCCACTTTACTCGCACACGCATCACATTCCGTGACACAAGCACAACTATAACAACTTGTCACTTTCTCGGTGTTTGTTCACGCCACCACCACCACTACCAATGGCACCCCACTGCATTTTGCTCTCTGTATCCGGTCCTTGATGGCAGTATCCTGAGTAACTGTTACAGCAGCATCAGTATGTCTCTTTGTCCTGAATTTCATGTTTGACTACTCTGTTAAGATTCCAAGCAAATACTATACCATGACAAGGCAGTGCTCCGCGAACTTCTCCAAGAAGTTAGCCACCCAGACATCCGCGTTTGTGAGCCACTCTTCATGGTCTATTCCAGCCGTCTTTGCAACTATTTGCAACTACCTAGCACACAAGGATGTAAACACAACTGATAATCATCAGGCCTAGATCTGTAGATTGCCCGCAAGTATGATTTGAACTGAGAACCCCCATGGCTTGTTACCTTTTCTTCTTGTACCTTCACAGTCTACTACAGTCTATTTATCTTCTAATTCACTTGCAATTGTTTGTCCTGAAAAGAAGACGACTAACACGAGTTATTACCTGGGCTGTGAGACCAAGCGAATAACATCACAATGTTCTTGAAAGACCCAAAAAAATAAGCCATGTGCCAATATCTACTTATCCCATAAAAGGATTGGTTAAGTGGCATCAGAAACGCAGCTAACCTTAACAGAGCTCACACCCGTATCTCGTGCTAGATTCCTCATGACATACCGGTTGTAGTCCTTCACTATCATTTGGTTCCTGTCCTAGTACCCCTCCATCTATTGGTTCCGGCATTACTGAAAAGTAAAAGAAAAAATATCAGGGACATTTGAGTCAACACGGAAAAGAAAGACTCATACAGAAAAACAACAAAAATGAGTAAACACAAGTGCTATTACGGTCCAGCTATCTCATCTCCAAAAGGTAAAGGGAAAGTGAGTTAGCATCTTTACAACAAGTTTACTTTATAACACAAAAATTACATCATTATCATTTGCTTGCCAAAATAAATAGCAAGATCCAGTTTTAGATTTTACCAATTTTTATTAATTTCATGAAAAAGAATTCTTATAGACGCAACTAATTGGATCATGAGCCTAACAATTTGAATCGATGACTAATAGTGGATGATCAACAAAGAAGCAATTTATAAGAGAATAGTGTCTAGAGAAAAATAAGCTGAATGGTAGATTTATACTCATTCAGCACATCTAGATGCAACCGACCATAACCTGATCATATGTCAGTTCCATACCATCCTTCCCGCCTGAACATGTACACATCTAGATGATCAACAAAGAAGCAATTTATAAGAGAATAGTGTCCAGAGATAAATAACAGCATCAGTAACTTGAATAAGAGATTCAAGGCTGACCTGGAACAGGTTGTAGCGGTATTATTGTGTACATATTACTTGTGCCAACAGACACGATTCGAGAAATAAAAGTGAACATAGTACTTGTATATCCGTTTAATGCTTAATGCTTGGTATTACTCCTGTCTTGATCAAAGAAACCTCGGCATCCACCGGCCTGTGTGTCGTGGGTGTCGTGTCTATGTGTCGTGGGTGTCGGGTGTCGGGTGTGTCGTGTCTGCGTGTCGTGGACACACCGGTTTGTTCATCCAAATAAAACTGGGTGCATATTTATACTAAGTTGGGTTTTAAGTTTCCTGCATATTTATACATGCAGAGAAGCTAAATTTAGGAACACTAGGTGCTAGAACATACGAACTTGTGAGAGTTTTCTTCAAGTATTGCCTAGTTTTGGTTTTAAGGCGACTAACATCACTCTTAACTCGCCCATCGATACTCCTCCAAGTTGCCTAAAAATATGTAGTTTGTGAATCTGCACCGGTGCATCCCCTGGTGCCTGACATCTATACTTTTCGAGGCTTTTAGATAAGTTTGAAGTAGAAAAACAGCGGTCATTATTCAGCACCAAGTTAGAATCAACAACTTAAATCAATCCAAAATCTGGTTCCTTCTTTTTTCCTAGGAATCATTCCTGCAGTAATTTAAAGTGAGCAGGGAATGGCTAATATGACTATTCATGTTTCAACTTGAACATGACTAGTATGCACTCTATATATCTGATCGCCTACACCCATACCATTTTTAAACCTCGCCTAAGATGATGATGTTGCTTCTGATAAAAAGTAGACTGCGCTTCCTTTTCTTGCTATAAAACTAGGCTCTGCTGGCATGCATGTAAGTTTCCTTCATGGTTCTTGTCTTATCCTCTTCCAACATTTCCTTCGATCTCCTATGACCATAGAATTTTCAAACTCGCCTAAAATGACAGAAGTTTCAAGCATAAATTCTGTTAAGCAGCTTTGTAATGCCAGCATATGGGGTCACCCCATGTGTTGAGGTGTTAATGGCATGTCCTCCTCAGCATGTGGCACGTTTTTTTGTCCTATAGATTTTGGACTGAAAATCGATGCGAACAAACACCCGTAACCATTTTTGCACACACGTTTGCTTTTTAGAAGCAAAAAGAAGCGGATCCGGGCAAGGTTTTTTTTCCAATTTGTTTCATTTTGTTGCAGGAGCCTGGGCTAGGTACAAGGAATTCAAAGCAACTAAAGCAGATTGAATCCAGTATGGGAGGAGAGGGCAACAACGTGAAGATCATACAAGATCCAGAGGGGAGGCAAAATTTACCTGGAATGAAATGAGAGATGGCGACGAGGTGGGGGAGGGCCGGCGACGGGGCGGGGGAGGGCCGGTGATGGGGCGGGGGAGCGACGTCCATGGGGCGGGGG
>LR738711.1:66778640-66848568 GCA_902687465.1 Secale cereale
GACGGGGCGGGGGATGGCCGGCGACGGGGCGGGTGAGCGACGGCAACGGGGTGGGCGAGCTAGAACGGTTCTGTCCCGAGATGAGATGTGATGCACCGCTATGCATCAGACCGGTCGGTAGCAGTAGGATTAGAAGCAATCCGGACGTCTGATCTATTTCCTAATCACTGCGCGTGGTATAGGGTAGTTTCTTTGTTAAATGAGTGCTTTATTGGTAACGGTCCCATGAATTTTCTGCTTCATAATCATTGTCCTCAAAATAGGCGATCTGTTTCCTTAAACTGCTTCCTAGAATGATTTCAAACCCTATTTTTGCGGCTATAATCTCGGAAAAAATATGGTTAATACTCACGAGGAAATCAAGTATTTAAGTACGATACTAATGGTAACATGATTTTAGTACCACAGAATCATTATTCTCGACGAATGGAAGCATTCTTCTTGACCAGCGGAAGCATCATTTTCTGGTGAATTAAATGTGGTGGTTCCATGTACCAATGAATTGGTCTTCCATAGTGGATTAAACTTGATATAATTTTATAGGAATTTGCACTTAAGGGATTATTTGATTTACTTCAAAAACATGAAAACTGTTTTTCCATCAACTAGAAAATTGCTACTGAACAAATAAGACATTTTCGTAGAAAAAAATATACTATCCTGGGTGCACTTGGTTCAAACACATCAGGGATCAATGTGTTCCCCAGATATATGAATGTGCCCAATTTTTTCCATGGACAAAAGATTATGCTTCCATGAGAAACAATTTACATCGAATTGTTCCTTACAAAAAATATATTGCTTCTCTATTGGATAATACTATGAGACTCTCAAGCTGGCCTTTGGCGCAGCTCCTCAAGGCTTGCATCATCTTGGTGCCGGTGACATACTAGGAGCTGCATATCGGTTTGCTTCTACCGGCTCGATGAAGCAACTTTTTAGGGTGGCCAGTGCTTCAAACAGTGCTTCCAACACTGTCCAAATGACAAAGGAATAGCTTGAAGCAAAACATCATTCCAACTGAAGCAAAACAAACATTGAATGGAAGCATATAAGCAAGGTATGTTTGGTGAACAAGTGTGCAAGAACATATGTATGGCCGAAGCACAGAGTTTACCATTTTAAAGCAATAATAAAGTAAGATGGAAGCATACACATACAATTACATACACTAGCAAATGGATTGACAATCGCGTCGTCATAATTTTCTTAAGCATGAAGTCATATTGTTACAAACAATGATGGAGATACCGCGTCTGAGTGGTCTGACGATTTTGTTTTGTAGGAAGTATGATAAGAAGTGTTTCCCTTTTTTTTACATATGTGGATGGGTGGGGAGAGAGGGAGGGGATAATTAACCCCACAGTTTGTTGGGGATCATAGCAGAAAATCAAAATTTTTCTTACGCATCACCAAGATCTATCTATGGAGTAATCTAGCAACGAGGGAGAGGGGAGTGCATCTACATAACCTTGTAGATCGCGATGCGGAAGCGTTGCAAGAACGCGGATGAAGGAGTCGTACTCGATGCGATTCATATCGCGGTTGATTCCGATCTAAGCGCCGAAAAACGGCGCCTCCGCGTCCAATACACGTGCAGCCCGATGACGTCTCCCACGCCTTGATCCAGCAAGGAGAGAGGGAGAGGTTGGGGAAGACTCCATCCAACAGCAGCACGACGGCGTGGTGGTGGTGGAGGAGCGCGGGACTCCAGCAGGGCTTCGCCAAGCACTGCGAGAGACGAGGAGGGAGAGAGGTAGGGCTGCGCCTAGCGACAGAGGTCAAAACCGTGTTATGGGCAGCCCCAAACCTCACATATATATAGGGGGAAGGGAGGGGCTGCGCCCCCTTTAGGGTTTCCCACCCCTAGGGGTGTGGCCACCCTAGATCCCATCTAGGGGTGGCGGCCAGAGGGGGAGAGGGAGAGGGGGGCGCACCAGATTGGGCCCTAGGGCCCATCTGCCCTAGGGTTTGCCCCCTCCCCTCTTGGAGCCGCCTTGGGCCTGGTTGGGGGGGGGCGCACCAGCCCACCTGGGGCTGGTCCCCTCCCACACTTGGCCCACGCAGCCCTCTGGGGCCGGTGGCCCCACCCGGTGGACCACCGGGACCCTCCCGGTGGTCCCGGTACGCTACCGATAGCGCCCGAAGCTTTTCCGGTGACCAAAACGGGACTTCCCATATATGAATCTTTACCTCCGGACCATTCCGGAACTCCTCGTGACGTCTGGGATCTCATCCGGGACTCCGAACAACATTCGGTAACCACATACAAACTTTCCCTATAACCCTAGCGTCATCGAACCTTAAGTGTGTAGACCCTACGGGCTCGGGAACCATGCAGACATGACCGAGACAACTCTCCAGCCAATAACCAACAGCGGGATCTGGATACCCATGTTGGCTCCCACATGTTCCACGATGATCTCATCGGATGAACCACGATGTCAAGGATTCAATCAATCCCGTATACAATTCCCTTTGTCTATCGGCATAGTACTTGCCCGAGATTCGATCGTCGGTATACCGATACCTCGTTCAATCTCGTTACCGGCAAGTCTCTTTACTCGTTCCATAACACATCATCCCATGATCAAATCCTTGATCACATTGTGCACATTTGATGATGTCCTACCGAGTGGGCCCAGAGATACCTCTCCGTCACACGGAGTGACAAATCCCAGTCTCGATTCGTGCCAACCCAACAGACACTTTCGGAGATACATGTAGTGCACCTTTATAGCCACCCAGTTACGTTGTGACGTTTGGTACACCCAAAGCATTCCTACGGTGTCCGGGAGTTGCACAATCTCATGGTCTAAGGAAAAGATACTTGATATATAGAAAAGCTTTAGCATACGAACTACACGATCTGTGCTAGGCTTAGTGTTGGGTCTTGTCCATCACATGATTCTCCCTATGATGTGATCCCGTTATCAACGACATCCAATGTCCATGGTCAGGAAACCGTAACCATCTATTGATCAACGAGCTAGTCATCTAGAGGCTCACTAGGGACATGGTGTTTGTCTATGTATCCACACATGTATCTGAGTTTCCTATCAATCCAATTCTAGCATGGATAATAAACAATTATCATGAACAAGGAAATAACCAATTTATTATTGCCTCTAGGGCATATTTCCAACAGTCTCCCACTTGCACTAGAGTCAATAATCTAGTTCACATCGCCATGTGATTAACTCTCACAGCTCACATCGCCATGTGACTAACATCCAAAGAGTTTACTAGAGTCAGTAATCTAGTTCACATCAATATGTGATTAATACTCCATGAGTTCTGGGTTTGATCATGTTATGCTTGTGAGAGAGGTTGTAGTCAATGGGTCTGCAACATTCAGATCCCTATGTACTTCACAAAACTTTATGTCATATCGTAGATGCTGCTACCACGTTCCACTTGGAGCTATTCCAAACTGTTGCTCCATTATACGTATCCGGTATCTCTACTTAGAGTTATCCGGATAGGTGTTAAGCTTGCATCGACATAACTCTTTACGTCGAACTCTTTATCACCTCCATAACCGAGAAACATCTCCTTATTCCTCTAAGGATAATTTTGACCACTATCTAGTGATTCACTCCTGGATCACCTTTGTACCCTCTTGCCAGACATGTGGCAAGGCACACATCAGGTGCGGTACTCAGCATGGCATACCGTATAGAGCCTATGACAAAATCATAGGGCACGACCTTCGTCCTTCCTCTTTCATCTGCCATGGTCAAGCATTTGAGTCTTACTCAACTCCACACCTTACAACTCAGGTAAGAACCCCTTCTTTGACTGATCTATTTTGAACTCCTTCAAAATCATGTCAAAGGTGTGTGTTCTTTTGAAAGTTCATCATTAGGCTTCTTGATCTATCTCTATAGATCTTGATGCCCAATTATGTAAGCAGCTTTATCCAGGTCTTCCTTTGAAAAACTCCTTTCAAACAACCCTTTACCCTTTCCAGAAATTCTACATCATTTCGGATCAATAATATGTCATTCACATATACTTATCAGAAATGTTGTAGTGCTCCCACTCACTTGATTGTAAATACAAGTTTCTAACAAACTTTGTATACCCAAAAACTTTGATCACTCCATCAAAGCGTATATTCCGACTCCGAGATGTTTGCTCCAGTCCATGGAAGGATCGCTCGAGCTAGCATACCTTTTAGCATCCTTAGGATCGACAAAACCTTTCTGATTGTATCACATACAACCTTTCCTTACGAAAACTGGTAAGGAAACTTGCTTTGACATCCATCTGCCAGAGTTCATAAATGCAGCTTATGCTAACATGATTCTGACGGACTTAAGCATCGCTACGGGTGAGAAAATCTCATCGTAATCAACTCCTTGAACTTGTGAAAAACCTTTTGCCACAAGTCGAGCTTTATAGACGGTGACATTACCGTCCACGTCCGTCTTCTTCTTAAAGATCCATTTATCTCAATGGCTTGCCGATCATCGGGCAAGTCCACCAAAGTCCATACTTTGTTTTGATACATGGATCCTATCTCGATTTCTCGGCTTCCAACCATTTGTCAGAATACGGGCCCACCATCGCTTCTCCATAGTTCGTAGGTTCATTGTTGTCCAACAACATGACTTCTAAGACAGGATCACCGTACCACTCAGGAGTAGTACATATCCTTGTCGACCTACGAGGTTTGATAGCAACTTGATCATAAGCTTCATGATCTCTATCATTAGTTTCCTCTTCAACAGTCGTAGGTTCCACGGAAACATCTTTCTGTGTTGCACTACTTTCCGGTTGAAGTGGGGGGTCGACAACCTCATCAAGTTCTATCTTCCTCCCACTCAATTCTTTCGAGAGAAACTCCTTCTCGAGAAAGGACCCGTTCTTAGCGACAAACATTTTGTCCTTGGATCTGAGATAGAAGGTATACCCAACTGTTACCTTTGGGTATCCCATGAAGATGTATTTGTCCGCTTTGGGTTCGAGCTTTTTCCTGCTGAAGCCATAAGTATCGCAGCCCCAAACATTGAGAAAACGACAATTTTGGTTTCTTGGCAAAACATAGTTCACACGACGTTGTCTCAACGGACTTAGATAGTGCCCTATATAAAGTGAATGCAGCTGTCTCGAATGCATAACCTCAAAATAATAGCGGTAGATCGGCAAGACACATCATAGATCGCACCATATCTCATAAGGTTCGATTACGACGTCCGGACACACCATTGCGCTGTGGTGTTCCAGGTGGCTTCAACTGCGAAACAATTCCACAATGTCTTAAGTGATTGCCGAACTCATAATTCAGAAAATCTCCCCTAGATCAGATCGTAGGAACATGATCTTCTTGTTATGATGATTCTTAACTTCACTCTGAAATTGCTTGAACTTTTCAAACATTTCAGACTTTTGCTTCATTAAGTAAATATACCCATATCTACTCAAATCGTCAGTGAAGATGAGAAAATAACAATATCCACCACACGCCTTAATTCTCATTGGATCACACACATCAGCATGTATGATTTCCAACAAGTCACTTGCCCATTTCATTGTACCTGAAAATGGGATCGTAGTCATCCTGCCCATGAGGCATGGCTCGCATGTGTCAAGCGATTCAAAATCAAGTGACTCCAAACATCCATCAGCATGGAGTTTCTACATGCATTTTATGCCAAAATGACCTAAGCGGCAGTGCCACAAGAAAGTGGTACTATCATTATTAACTCTACATATTTTGGCATTAATATTATCATCATGTGTATTACTATGATCGAGATTCAACAAACCATTGGGTGCCTGACCATAAAGGTATTATTCATGTAAACAGAATAACCATTATTCTCTGACTTAAATGAATAACTGTATTGCAATGAACATGATCTAATCATATTCATGTTCAACGTAGACACCTCATAACATTTATCTAGGTTCAACACTAATCTCGAAAATAGAGGGAGCGGGCGATGGTGATCTTATCAACCTTGGAAACACTTCCAACACACATCGTCACCTCGCCCTTAGCTAGTCTCCGTTCAGTCCGTAGCTTTTGCTTCAAGTTACTAATAATAGCAACTGAACCGGTATCCAATACCCAGGTGCTACAAGGAGTACTAGTAAGGTACACATCAATAACACGTATATCAAATATACATTGTTGAAGTTGCCAGCTATCATATCTACCATGTATTTGGGGTAGTTGCGCTACCATGTGACCGTTCCCCTTACAATCGAAGCACTTAGTCTCGAGGTTTGGGTTCAACCTTGGGTTCCTTCATTAGAGCGACAACTAGTTTGCCATTCATGAAGTTTCCCTTCTAGCCCTTGCCACTTTTGAAACCAGTGGTCTTGTTAAACCATCAACACTTGATGCTCCTTCTTGATTTCTACTTTTGCGGTCTTAAGCACCGTTAATAGCTCCGGGATCATCTCCATCCTTTGCATGTCATAGTTCATCACGAAGTTCTAGTAGCTTGGTGATAGTGTCTAGAGAATTCCGTCAACCATTATCTCATCTGGAAGATTAACTCCCACTTGGTTCAAGTGATTTTAGCACCCAGACATTCTGAGTACATGCTCACCAGTTGAGCTATTCTCCTCCATCTTTTTGGCAAAAGAACTTGTCAGAGGTCTCGTACCTCTCAACACGGGCGTAAGCCTGAAATCCCAGTTTCAGCTCTTGGAACATCTCATATGTCCTACGGCGTTCAAAACGTCATTGGTAAACCCGTTTCTAAGCCGTAAAGTATGGTGCACTAAACTATCAAGTAGTCATCAAGACGTGTCTGTCAAGTGTTCACAACATCCACAGACGACGTTGTAGGGGTTTTCACATCGAGCGGTACATCAAAGACGTAAGCCTTCTGTGTAGCAGTGAGGACACTCCTCAGACTACGGACCTAGTCCGTATCATTGCTTACAATATCTTTCAACTTGGTCTTTCTCTAGGATCGTATTAAATAGGGTGCTACAACGCAGTTATTGGTCTACAACATAATTTGTGAAGACAACTTAGACTATTGTTCATGACAACTAAGTTCATCTAATGAACTCCCACTCAGATAGACATCTCTCTAGTCATCTAAGTGATACATGAGCCGAATCGACTAGGCCGTGTCTGATCATCACGTGAGACGGACTAGTCATCAACGGTGAACATCTTCATGTTGATCGTATCTTCTATACGACTCATGTTCGACCTTTCGGTCTTCCATGTTCCGAGGCCATGTCTGTACATGCTAGGCTCGTCAAGTCAACCCTAAGTGTATCGCGTGTGTAAATCTGGCTTACACCCGTTGTATGCGAACGTTAGAACCTATCACACCCGATCATCACGTGGTGCTTCGGAACGACGAACCTTAGCAACGGTGCAAAGTTAGGGGGAACACAATTCTTGAAATTTTAGTGAGAGATCATCTTATTCACTACCGTCGTTCTAAGCAAATAAGATGTAAAACATGATAAACATCACATGCAATCAAATAGTGACATGATATGGCCAATATCATCTTGGTCCTTTGATCTTCATCTTTGGGGCTCCATGATCATCATCATCACCGGCATGACACCATGATCTCCATCACCGTGTCTTCATGAAGTTGTCTCGCCAAACATTACTTCTACTACTATGGCTAACGGTTAGCAATAAAGTAAAGTAATTACATGGTGCTTTTCAGTGACACGCAGGTCATACAATAAATAAGACAACTCCTATGGCTCCTGCCGGTTGTCATTCTCATCGACATGCAAGTCGTGATTCCTATTACGAGAACATGATCAATCTCATACATCACATATATATCATTCATCACATCCTTTGGGCCATATCACATCACACGGCACATGCTGCAAGAACAAGTTAGACGTCCTCTAATTGTTGTTGCAAGTTTTTATGTGGCTGCTACAGGTTTCTAGCAAGAACGTTTCTTACCTACGCCAAAACCACAACGTGATATGCCAATTTCTATTTACCCTTCATAAGGACCCTTTTCATCGAATCCAATCCAACTAAAGTGGGAGAGACAGACACCCGCTAGCCACCTTATGCAACTAGTGCATGTCAGTCGGTGGAACCTGTCTCACGTAAGAGTACGTGTAAGGTCGGTCCGGGCCGCTTCATCCCACGATGCCGCCGAATCAAGATAAGACTAGTAAAGGCAAGTAAATTGACAAATCCACGCCCACAACTACTTTGTGTTCTACTCGTGCAAGAAACTACGCATAGACCTAGCTCATGATGCCACTGTTGGGGATCGTAGCAGAAAATCAAAAAAATTCTTACGCATCACCAAGATCTATCTATGGAGTGATCTAGCAAAGAGGGAGAGTGTAGTGCATCTATATACCCTTGTAGATCGCTATGCGGAAGCATTGCAAGAACGCGGATGAAGGAGTCGTACTCGCTGCGATTCATATCGCGATTGATTCCGATCTAAGCGCCGAACAACGGCGCCTCCGCGTTCAACACACGTGCAGCCCGATGACGTCTCCCACGCCTTGATCCAGCAAGGAGAGAGGGAGAGGTTGGGGAAGACTCCATCCAACAGCAGCACGATGGCGTGGTGGTGGTGGAGGAGCGCGGGACTCCAGCAGGACTTCGCCAAGCACTGCGAGAGACGAGGAGGGAGAGAGGTAGGGCTGCGCCAAGCGACAGAGGTCAAAACCGTGTTATGGGCAGCCCCAAACCTCACATATATATAGGGGGGAGGGAGGGGCTGCGCCCCCTTTAGGGTTTCCCACCCCTAGGGGTGAGGCCACCCTAGATCCCATCTAGGGGTGGCGGCCAGAGGGGGAGAGGGAGAGGGGGGCGCACCAGATTGGGCCCTAGGGCCCATCTGCCCTAGGGTTTGCCCCCCTCCCCTCTTGGAGGCGCCTTGGGCCTGGTTGGGGGGGCGCACCAGCCCACCTGGGGCTGGTCCCCTCCCACACTTGGCCCACGCAGCCCTCTGGGGCCGGTGGCCCCACCCGGTGAACCCCGGGACCCTCCCGGTGGTCCCGGTACGCTACCGATAGCGCCCGAAACTTTTCCGGTGACCAAAACGGGACTTCCCATATATGAATCTTCACCTCCGGACCATTCCGGAACTCCTCGTGACGTCCGGGATCTCATCCGGGACTCCGAACAACATTAGGTAACCGCGTACATACTTTCCCTATAACCCTAGCGTCATCGAACCTTAAGTGTGTAGACCCTACGGGCTCGGGAACCATGCAGACATGACCGAGACAACTCTCCGACCAATAACCAACAGTGGGATCTGGATACCCATGTTGGCTCCCACATGTTCCACGATGATCTCATCGGATGAACCACGATGTCAAGGATTCAATCAATCCAGTATACAATTCCCTTTGTCTATCGGCATAGTACTTGCCCGAGATTCGATCGTAGGTATACCGATACCTCGTTCAATCTCATTACCGGCAAGTCTCTTTACTCGTTCTGTTACACATCATCCCGTGATCAACTCCTTGATCACATTGAGCACATTATGATGATGTCGTACCGAGTGGGCCCAGAGATACCTCTCCGTCACACGGAGTGACGAATCCCAGTCTCGATTCGTGCCAACCCAATAGACACTTTCGGAGATACCTGTAGTGCACCTTTATAGCCACCTAGTTACGTTGTGACGTTTGGTACACCCAAAGCATTCCTACGGTGTCCGGGAGTTGCACAACCTCATGGTCTAAGGAAAAGATACTTGACATATAGAAAAGCTTTAGCATACGAACTACACGATCTGTGCTAGGCTTAGGATCGGGTCTTGTCCATGACATCATTCTCCCAATGATGTGATCCCGTTATCAACGACATCCAATGTCCATGGTCAGGAAACCGTAACCATCTATTGATCAACGAGCTAGTCATCTAGAGGCTCACTATGGACATGGTGTTTGTCTATGTGTCCACACATGTATCTGAGTTTCCTATCAATACAATTCTAGCATGGATAATAAACAATTATCATGAACAAGGAAATAACCAATTTATTATTGCCTCTAGGGCATATTTCCAACACAGTTTTTTTACCTTAAAAAAATAACCCATCTCTTTGCCATCTGCCAGCAGACGGCAAAGATCTGCTGGCAGATGGCAAAGAGGTGGGGCTGGTACGCCGTTAACCCCTTGATGGCAACAAGATTTGGCTACCTCTTTGCCATCTGCTGGCAGATGGAAAATAATTGGCTGATGGCAACCATGTTCTTTGCCATCTGTTAGTTCTTTGCCATCTGTTTTTTGTAAGCAGATGGCAAAGAAGTTCTTTGCCATCAGCTGGCAGATGGCAAAGAGCTGGCTGATGGCAAAAACCCAGATTCCAGTAGTGAATATAGATTTCCAGTACCCATTATTGTCACATGATGTTGTAGTTCGCCTAGTTAGCAACTTAGCATTACTACCTGATAACAGTTGGCCTCGCCATCGTAACTCTTATTCTTATCAAAAGTATTTTACGTGTTCACTAAGTTTCTGCGAATAGGTGATCCACTTGATCATAATTTTGTTTCCATTTTAATTTAAAATTGGGCAGTCCATCAGCTTTGTGGTTTGCTTGGAATAAAAGAACCATTACTTGAAAATCAGCTATGAGATAGACTAAATCATTTAATCTTGGTTGATAGATAAAATTATGTTCATGTGCAGGTACAAGTGTACATTTTTCCGTTCAATGAAGAGTGTGTGTGTGCTGTCGGTGGCGACCTCCTCTGCCGCACACCGGCGGTGGCCGACCTGCATTGTGACCCTGGCCATTGAGTTGAACCTGATTCTGATCCATGGTTAGTTAGGGTATTGGTGCTGTTTGGGCTCGATTAGCTCGATTCAATGTTGTTTAGGCTTGCGCAAAGTTGTTCTCTTGTTGAAATGAGAGGGATAAGGTAGGTGCTGCAGCTGTTGGCAATCGAGTATATGCAATTGTAGGCAACCAGATAATATGTGTTGCACTTGTATGTCCTCATGTTTAAAATTTGTGTCTGGAAGTTATTACTAGATCTACCATTTCCTAAATCTCATAGTAAATCTGGAAGTTGCATTGCATATATGCGTATTACGCCATACTAGTAAACTTCTATAAGCAAGTGGAGCTGAACCTTTATAATGCACTTCACATTCTGCAGGTTACGCCATACTTATTTGCATGTCATGCTATATGAACAGGCACTGCGGTTGTGATTTTTATGCTGGGAACGATGTTCCTCGTGGTCCCAGTAATGCTGCTAGTATGGAAGAGGCACTTGTCACATTCCTTGAGCTCTTGTTGATGGAGGATAAATGGAAACAAGTGACATCTAGTGCATACAAAGAGTAAGTTACAACCTCTTTGCTCTTCCTGTTTGAAATAAGGAATATTTACTATAGTGTCCCATTTACTTGTATCTTTAAAATTTCGATATACAATATATATGATGCTTCCATGCTTTTCTAGTTTTTTGCAACATTGTTTTTCTCTACATTGCACCCAGAATTGAATGTTTGATTTGATCAGGCAGGTAACAATGTGAGTAGACCTTCTTGCCTGTTTACTTTTCGATTGGATCAGACGTTCATGTAAATAGGATAGCTCCAATTCTTGTTTCAAGAGTGAGTAGTACGCTGAAACTGTATTCCAGTAAATAGGGGTCACTTCTCAAATCCGTTAAATTTAAAAACAGTCCTCATTGCTGACTGGCGATGTTTATGTAGTAATGGTATATGAAGATGAACTTGGCAAAAACTCAGCTTTTACCTTCGAAATATATGTACAGAATTTTAAGATCTAATCTGAAATGTCAATTAGGAAATGTTGAGCATTATCTTTGACCTTTAAAACCAAAAACCTACTGTATGGACAAACACAAATCATACCACTGTTATTTTTTTAGAAATGATGAGCAATGAGCATTATTTTTTTGGTGGGTTTATATATCCTCAACTTCTGCTGCTATAGTACTTGAGTTTTGTGATGTGTATTTGTTAGTCATTTGACACACTTCTCTCTGGTGACCGCTTCCTCTTTGATTCTTTAACACTAAATTTTTCTCTGAATTTCTTCTGTATCTTGTACATTGCAGGGTACCAAGTAGAGACAAACTACAGGATACCAAGTAGAGACAAACCGCTGCACTGTGGTATGTGGCCTTCTATTAAGATCTAACTCAGTTTAGATTTACCCCCTAGGACCCCCTAGGTCTTGGAGACATGTTTTCTGTTACTGTATTAATATGTCAACAGGTTCTATTTAGAGTTTTCTCCCCATGCATTTCTTTTTCTATCCTTGTTCTCTCCAGCAGCCCCGTGAATATGTATTCCGGAAATAAGTTTAATCAAAATCTAAGAAACATACATCGTTATATTGTGGCAGTCGTACATCGTTATATTGTTTTATACTAGATACTTTGTTATTCTCATTTGTAGGTACAATAAGATTTAAGGATTTTGGAGAGTATCTAATTTGTTTTTTAAGTTTCTTCTTCTACTATATATTCGTATCTACAAATGTCTAATGTTGTTGTGAACATGGTAGGTATGTTGCTGTCCATCACAATCTGCCATGACATATACTTGCCATCAGGAGGGTCGATGACAAGAACACGAGTAACAACGTTAGTAGTTTATATGTTTTCTTGATGTAAATTGGATTGTACCGGTTCCTATTCACATGGATGGTTGCATATTGAGTGATTTTGTCAATGTGTTGTATATTATCATTTCATGGAGGATATTATAAACTGCTAGGTTGTAGATACCTATGGATGGTTGCATATTGAATGATTTTTGTAACGTATGGTACTTTGGAAATATTGTCCTGGTCCAAAATCGGCATTATGATTTATGGAACACTTTATGCTAAAAGTGTATTTGATCAAAATTGGGTTGAAGGAAATGGATGGGACCAAATTTAAATTGATCCGAAATCCATGACGGTTTCTGTGACGAAAAATATTGTCCACGTAGGTAGCCACGTCATTCCAGTTAGTCAATTGAAAATTGTACGTGGCATTGGTCCATGACGGTCTGTTCCATCACAGCCTAGTTTGGGCTTGGGCGGGCCTGAGGTAGTTCCATGACGGCCAAGGACCGTCATGGAAGCTATGATGTCAAATTATGACGCGATATACATGACGGATTTCAAGTCCGTCAAGGATGGACACGCATGAATATTTTTGGCTAGTCTGTGACGACTAAGGACTGTCACGTATTAATGGATTTCTTGTAGTGAGATCATCTCGCCTTGAGTTGATCAGATAGAAGGCCACACACCCACAAGCTCACCCGAGCACAATAACACCTCTCCTAGGAGGCTGGTCTTCCCATGTACTAGTCCTTCCTAAGCCTACAAGGCAATCCACCACACCACACTAGATTAGGGTATTACACCACAACGGTGGCCCAAACCAGTATAAACCTTGTGTCTCTTGTTCTTTGGGTCTGACGAGCTAGGCTTAGGAATCGGCGTGTAGACGAGCTAGGGCGGAAGGAGAGATCTTTGTGCGCACCCCAGTGTTCGAACCACAAGGGTTTTGCCGGAACCCAAGATCCGACATTTGGCACGCCAGGTAGGTCGTGCGCCGGATCTTTTCTTCCATCGTTCGGTTCGGCAGTCTCGATGGCCGACGACCTGGGAGCTCATACCGACCGCTAGGCGGCCTGGCGCACGTGGGCGGCACCATCCCCCCATGGAGTCCTCAGCCCAGCACTTCTGGAGGGCCCCACACCGCCGGGTGCCACCGGCCGCTGGCGGCGTGGGCCTGCAACCTCCTCCTCGGCGTTACGGCGCGCGCGCTCCGTGACGCGATCTTCGAACCATGCCGCAGCAACAGCACCCTACACCCGAAGGGAGCAGGCGAATACGAGGGCGGCGGTCATTGTGGCGCGAGAGTTGTTACGATGCAGGCTAGACGAGGGCGGCGGCGACGTACTGCTGGAACGCTTCGTCGAACTACTGAGATGCACTTGCAGGGGCACACCGCAGTTTTGTTCCTCACCCCCGCCCCAGGTTGCGGGCGAGGCACCGGTGAGGTCCCGACAGACGCGCGCGGCCCCTGGGGCGTTGGGCACAGCTGACGACACCAACAGGAGTGCTGGCGCCATCCTTCCGATTGTAGTGACTTCGTCACAGGCGGGGGCAAGCTCCGGCGGCCCCTCACGAGGGAACGCCGGTGTAAAACTCAGCGGCCACTAAGGACAGGTGCCGCAACTAGATGCTTAAGGCGTGGGGCACTCAGGCAGTGCCACCGGTGGGACGGCCGACAAAGCTTACGTGCCCCGCATGGTGGACCTGATGTACGTGATCGGAGAAGGCCCCAATGCCTTCCTCGGGCCAAGATGGAACGGCGGGACACTCGAGGAGGAAGACTACCACGAATTGGCCAGGTGCTCCGTTGACCCCTTCAGCGACGACGACAGAGAGCAGCAGGTATCACAGCGGCAGGCATGCGTTAACAATGGACAGCTGGTGAAGCAGACCACGGCGATGGTCGGAGACCCGAGAGCGGCCGCTTCGCCCTCGACCGGAGCAGAACGCTGGGGGCTGCGCGTGGAGGGCCTGGAGCTGCGGTCTCCCCCGTGACGCATGGAGCAGGGAAGTATGCGAAAGTAGGTCCTCTTCCGGGGAGAGCATCACCAAGCCTCCCCCCGGCAGAGGGCCCGTGGTCGCCGCAGGTGCCGCTGGTGTCCCCCTTGCCTCCTTGGTCCTGTCCTGGTTTCCGGTGGCCCCAATGGAGGTCGGGGTGGCGCAAGGTGGGGCCCTCGTCTGGCGATATGAAGTAAGGCTCACTCCTGTGAAGGTCTCCGCTCGTGACACTCTCACTTAATAATGAGTGGGGCTGTACACGCCCTGGAGTCTCCAGAGAGCCGCCCTCGGGCCTTGGGGGCTCCCTCCCACGCCCTAGTGGCGGCACTTAGCTCCACGTTGGTGAGAAGACTCGAAGACTAAATAGTTGCCAGACGCAGCTATTTGCTACCCTCGCCTTTCTTTGAAACTGGATTCGTCGCGTTTTCTTTGGATTGAATTTGAAATCTTGCTCATTGCAAAATTGGAAGGGGAGTTTTTGTTGATTCTTGCTGAATTTTTTGCCTCAGGCTGTCTTGGAGATCTTACCTCGAACCCTCCGGCTCGGAGACCAGTAGGCTTGTCCCACCCTGTGAACCCCTGTCACCTCGGCAGGACCCCCTCGGGGCAAGAGTTTACGTGCCGCAAAATTGCCGCATAGGGATCCTGCCGTGTCTAGCGGAACACCCCTGGCCCTGCTCCTCGGAGCAGGGCCACGTGTTGCTTAGGAGACTTAACGCAGCGGATCCCTAGTGATCCATCCCAGGAAGGAAGCGAACTCGCGCCTCGTAACCCGCACAGGGCAAGGTAAGGTCCAGGTGAGTTACAACGGCAACTCAGCTCAGAAAACTCGAGGACACATGTCCCGGGTTCGGATTCAAGCAGCAAAAGGGAAAGTGGAATATTAGTTTAAACACATAGGGGGCTCCCCCATCAAAACACTCTCATGCCTTGCGGGGCCTTGTGCAAGTTAATGCGTGCAGGGTCAAGGCAAAGGAGTACAAGCACAACCGGACACATCACTCGCCGTGCCATCCGAGTCGCTCTCATGTATACTGCCAGCGCTATCGCTGGCCACGTCTTCACCATCGTCAACCGCGCCGCCTTCGTCTGCAGCGACCACGACCTCGTCATCATCGGTGGAAAAGGCCCTAACCAGAGCATCCACATGGTCGTCCACTCAGTGCGACAGGTTCTCCCGGACGACCCTAGGCACTATAGCGATGGCGGCGTCGGAGTCAAAGTCAGGGTCAATGTTCTGGAGGTAGCTGAAGACCCAGGAGAACGCGTGCCCAAGGAGGCTTTAGCTCTTTTCTTCAACAAGACGGCGGGCCCTCGCAGCCTAGCTCTCTAGGCATGTCACAATCTTTGTAAAGAAGACAAGATGGCCAGCGTAATCCTCCGTGTGAGGGTGAGGGGCGTTCTCCTCGTAGATGGCCCCCAACGCCCGGTTGGCCTTCACCCGGAGAGCCTGGAGCATGGGGGCATGCTCATGCCGCGGCAGTAGTCGACGACAAGCCTCGTCCTTGCTCTGTTGCACGAGAGATGTGGTATCATCAACTTGTCGCTGGAGCAAGGCCAACTCGGCTTGCGCGGAGTCCAGCCCAGCCTGAGCAGAAGACTGGGCTGCCGCGGCGGCCCTCTCACGCTGCTCTACTTCTTCCAGCTTCGCCCTGAGGGTAGCAGTCCTCCAATCAGCCACCGCCCATTGGAGCTCCAACCACAAGCCGTACTCCTTGGCAAGGTCTGCACGGGCCTTTGCCACCGTGTGGTCAATTTCCTCCTGGACTCTGGCCTCGCGAGCGGAGACAACATCTTCGGCCAGGGTCACATGGCGCTCCTTCACGTACAGCCGCTCGAGCTCAAAGCTGTGCTCCATGGCTTCTAACATCAGCGCCTCCTCACGCCGCAAGATCATTGCCTCTTCGGAGGATGTCCTTCTCATCGATGCCAGGGCGGCCCTGCGCACCTTGACTCGCTCTTCCAAGCTGGCTTTCAGGGCCTGATGCTCCAGCATGAGCTTCTCTGCAGCCTCGCGGCGGCGGTCGGCCTCCCTAGCCTCCTCCAGGGCTCGGGCGCAGGCCTCTCGCGAGGCTGCGAGGGATGCCCCAGCCTTCCCGTTGGCACACTCGTGCTGGAGGCGCCCGAGGTTAATGGTCACCCCCAGTTGGCGCCACTCGTCCATCAGCTGAAGGCCCTCAGCTTCGAGACAGGCGTCAACTCCCTCAAGCTCTCCCCCAAGTCGAGTCAGCGCATTAATCACCTCCTGGAGAAGCTCGCGGTGGGTGGCTCCCCGCCTGCGCGCCGACTCAAGTGGGAGGCCAGGACCCTCATCGGCACCAAGAGCAGTTGAGGAAGCATGAGGAGACTCATCTTACCCCAGAGGTGGGACCAGGGTCTCCTTTGCCCAGTCATCTCTCGGGCCTCGGCTGGGGCCCGGAGCGGCAGCGACTCGCCACATGAAGAAGACACCAGGGCCAAGGTGGCCCTACTACGTTCGGTGACCATGGGAGGAGCCCTCAGCACGCCTCCCGCTCCCCGGGTGGAACAGCGAAGAAGGAGCGGCAAAAATGCGGGGTCAAGGCACCAGGCCGGTGCATCCGACCTCGTGTATGCCCATGCGCCAGAGGTGGCGCATCGGCTGAGGGCGCCCAGGATTGGTGGGGAGCTCGGGACCACAGGGGCCTGCTTCTCCAGAGATTTCATCGCCTTGATAGGAGGGGTCCTGAGAAATGGCGGTCAGGAGGGAAGGCAGCACTCAAGAAATTACAATGATAAACTACTCACTCGTCTATGGCAATGTACTTCCTCTGCTTCAATGGCCGAAAGGTGTCATCGTTGCAGCTCGGAGACCCCTTCCTCTTGAGGAGAGCTTCGAAATACGGCCGGAGCCGGCCAAAGCCTCAAAAGCGGTCGACAACATCAGGCGCGACCAGGGCGGCTCCAGAGGAGGTGCCCCCATGAGCGAGAGGCTGGGCGGGCCCGCTGCTCCCCCCTCGGGGCGACGCAAAGGGGCCACGGGGGCTTCAGCCTCAGAAGCATCATGTAGCACCTGCACCTCAGCCGTCCTCCTTGGGCGGTTCTCCTGAGCCCCAGGGGACGGCACCTCAGGAGCCTTAGGAGATGCCAACGTCGGAGTAGCAGCGCCACCAGCACTCAGTGGCGACGAGGGGCCCACGCAGACGGGGTTCTCACGAGACCCGACAAGGCCGGACGGACGAAGCCCCCATTCGTCGAAGGAGGTCATCTGCCTCACGAACTCCACCATGTTTGAGCGATAGTACAGAAGACCACCTTCCTCCGGCAGGGTGGCTGGCGTTGGGTCGCCTGTCAAGAGCTCAAGCATCGTGCGTCGTACCTCGTGAGGAAGAGCATGCGCTTGGAGCCTCATATAGTCCCCGTAGCCAGAGAAGGCCCACATCTGCCGAGAGTGGCGCTGAAGTGGGGTGATGTGGCGCTGGATGAATTCCTTCACCACCATGGGCACCGTCACCCCAAGCCTCTGCAGCCTGGTCAGCCGGAGCCAACCGGGAGCAGCAGGGGGCCTCTCATGTTTCCAGCCAGGGATCGGGGCGGTCGGAATCTCTGGTGGGAGCAGCAGGGGGCTGCGCACCCCGACATCGACGAACACTCACCGCCTCATGAAGCCGCCGACGACCGTCGAAAGGTCGAAGCCAATGCCCGAGCCGGCCGTTGTCGCGATGGCCTGGAAGGACACGCATCCGAAGCACTGGAGCGTATCCGTCAGATGCAATGAGAAGAAGTGGCGGAGCAAGGCCACGGAAGGGGCAATGCCCACCATGACTTCGCAGACAAAGGAGAAAACAGCGAGGAGGACGATAGATTGAGGATCAAGATGCAGCACGCTAATCTGGTAGTGCGAGAGTACCGCGTTGAAGAAATCAGAAAAGGGAGGGATCAGGCCTGCCCAGAGGGCGTGAAGGTGGAGGGGGACCTCGGTGGCTGACCTGTCAATTCTGGCGCGGGAAGTGGGCCAAGCCACCATCCCCCCCCCCACTCCTTGGAATCGGCAGCGAGTGCCGGGCGCACCTTATCCATCATCTCTTCGTTGATCACCACTGACCGCTCGGTGTCGGCCTCGAAGGCCGACGGCGCGGGGGCCAAGGTGCAAGACTCCGCCCACTCTTCCTCCTCTCGACTGGAGGCCTTGGTGACGGAAGGAGTTGGTGTCCGATCAAGCCAGAGGAAAAGATCGAGAAGACGAGGAAGCCGCCGGGCGCGCTACTGGCAAAGGAGGTGGAGTGATGTGCCCCCATGTGTTCTCGCTTGTCCTATTAATAAGGACACCGAAGGAAGAAAAGAGAGGTATATTGTGCCCGCACTGCGTCAACAATTTATGACGACAAGGTAGTAAAACTGTACAACACCGAAGTGGCGAAAGGAAAGTAATATTCATGCGAGAAGTTATAAAACATTTGTGTTACATAACCATCCTGCAGCGAGAGAAGGACGGGGAGGCTGGATAACACGAGGAGTGCAACCCTTGAACCAGTCTAAGATTGGTTTTCATCGGTTTGGCTACGTGGTCAAGAAACATGCAGAACACAAGGAAAGCCGGGATTACAAGACTCCATGTGTGGAAAGCAACATACGCGTTGATTTCAATAAAGAAAGGGCCTGACACGTTCACATCTTTGTTTGGAAAGAAAAGGCCTGCGTGCCTAAATTGCCACACTAATTAGCCGGTTGTTAATTACATTAGAATAATACTTAGTTAGGATATTTATAGAAGTCCAAGTCAGGTACGATTGGCTTATGCCGCGAGTGCACTATTTATTCTTACGCGTCGTAGCTTTAGAGAGTCTTTTTGGGTTTTAGATTGTTTTTTTGATCCTCATGGACAAAGTCAAGTCGGGTCATCTTCCCTTTACTAGTTAATGCTAGTTGATGAGTTGAATACTTTGTGTGTTCCGGCAAGGAGATTGGAGGCATCAACTTCTAATTTGTTGCTGATCTTGTGAATATCGTCCAAATACTTCCTTTATCGGGTGTGCGTGTTATTTTTGTGGTGATTGCATCCACAAGACCACGAGTGCCACGTCGTCTCAGGTGACACCATACCGTGAAAGATTGGGGAATTTATTCGTGCCGTCATGTCGATGCGAGACGACACCTGTGGGATCTCTGGAATCCCTTCTATGGTTGGCGGGCGCGAGGTTGTGCAAAGAGCAGGTCTAAGAATCAGCATAGCGATCGTTTACCCAGGTTCGGGCCGCGAGGACGCGTAATACCCTAGTCCTTCGTTAGTGTATATTTGAGTGTTCTTGAGTTCTTGACCTAGCTACCATGCCTATCCTGCTTTTCAGGATCCGAGTCCTCCTCCAGTATGCCGCGGGCCTCCTTTTATAGTCTGAAGGGGCTGCCACAGTGGCACACAGGAGGTGGAAAGGTGTATAGTGACTAGGCTTATCCCATGCCATTACAGGACAAGGCGCATCAATTCAATGCGCTGCTTAGGTGTCTATTTACTTTATGGGGGACGCGAAAGAGGCCCGTCCCGTCCGTGGCCACCCTATCTGGTCGCGACGCGCGTCCAGGCCAGCGAGGCAGGCAGCTGAGGTTGCGTCGTGGTAGGGCCTTCACGAAGATTTGCATGCCACCATGAAGGTGCTAGATGAGCTAGCCCAAGAACCATGTACAGCCATGTGGGTGCCTGCCTGGGCCAGCGGGTCGGCCGCCGAGTTGGGGCGGCGACTGGGCAGCAAGGGCTTGCTGCAGACTTGCTTTTGTTCCCGGCAAGGGTCTTGCCGGGGCCTCCGTGAGTGTCCTGCGGCAAGAGGCTTGCCGGGGCTTCGGGGTGTCCTCGGCAAGGATCCTTGTTGGAGCCTCGCGGGCGTCCTCGGCAAGGAACCTACCGATCGCCATGTCTTCTGGTTCTTCCTTGGGAGTCATAGATCTTTGTCTTCACAAAGATCTTCATTCCATCACGTGGGCGCTTCCCGGGCCTTGGCTCCAATGTTGTTAGTAACGTTGGAGCCCATAGGCTTCAAGGGTGGCTGCGACGGAGGCATCCGATTGGATTGCCTCGGCAAGAGCCCTTGCCGGGGGGTGCGCAGGCCACCCCAGCAAGAGTCCTTGACGGGGGAGAGCATGTCTCCTTGTTTGGTCTTCTCGTTCTAGTAACTCTACGTTCCTTGCTCCCCTTCTCTGTTCTGCTATGTTTGGCCACACGCATGGCTCTGACTGCCCACAACGGTGCGCGGGTATTGGGGTTCGATCCCCTTTATTGCAGTAACTCCTCTGATGGTTGGGCTTCCCCACGATCTGCGCTGACATGGGGGTCATGCGTGGGGTGATCGCTGCTTGCTTGCGTCATCTCGTGGTTCCAAAATAGTAAAGAGGCGGTTCATGCCCCCCTCATAAACAATAGAGGAAGTCATGGGGGCGTGGCCCATTTACCAAGTGGACTTGGGTCGCTCCACGATCGCGGGGGTGCGAAACGGCCACACCACGCGTCACCCGACTCCCAATCTGCCCGCCACGTATTCCTCATGCATCGGGGAGGGCGAGCGGCAGACGCAGAGGGCATGGGCATTAAGGCTGAGGGGGGGCCGGACGCCGCTGATTGGAGAAGCGGGTCGGCCCTGTTCCCTCATCCCTTTGGCATTTGGACTGGTTGATTCGGGCGGTCGCCCTTCTACAAAGAGGGGAGGAGAGGAGCAACGCTTCTCACCTCTCCACCCATCTCCTTCCTATTTGATCCCATCCCTCCCCAAGGTATGTCGAGAGGGCGCAGTCGTGGCCATTAGTCCACGGAGGAGACTAGGCCATCTTCCCGTCAGAGGGTGGCGGCGGTCAAAGAGGAACCGGATGCCTCAGATGGGGGGCATGCTGGAGGCAGAAGTGCCGGCCGGGGCCGCGGCCGGCGCGGCAGTCGAGGCAGAGGCAGACGAGGTCGGGGGACACCCGCTCCATCGTCATCTCCATCTTCATCTCATTCGTCATCTCTTCCTGCCTCCCCACGCGGCCATGTCAAGGACACGGCGTTGGAGTTCATCCTACAGCTGCGTGAGCCGCCGCACAGTCGTTCCGTCTTCCTGGAGCGTTCGTGAGGGTGTTGGAGGTCGATCAGCCACCAAGGCTGAGGCTTCACATGGAGGGGTGTTGCCATGGCGCCATGTGGGTGGACATGAAGTTTCCCACCCCTCATATGATGCTCCTTCGCCGGGGGTGGAAGACCTTCGCGCGTGCTAACTGCTTGGCTAAAGGGCACGTCCTCTGCTTCAGGCTAGCGGAGAGCGACCTGCTCTCCGTCAAAGTCTTCGGGCGCTCGGGACACAGGCTAGGGTGCTGTGTGGAGAGCTCGACCGACGAAGACAACTCCTCCTCGAGCGAGAGCGATGGGCAGGACAGCAGCAGCGACGACGAGGGCGGCGGGTAGGAGGATGACGGGTCTGACTAGGCGGCGGACACGCCATCCCTGGGTGGTGCTGGGAGCACCATTATCTGCACCACCAGCCCCTCGAACTTATCGGGGTCGCCTCCTTGGGTGGTTGGCGTTGGGAGGCCAGAGAAGGCAAAGAAGGTGGGCGGCGGTCGTCATGTCGGAGTATGCGGGCGTCAACCCGCGCATTGTCGGCCTGCTGCCTCATCTTTTGGCTCTTCTCCCGGCGCCATCATTGTCATCCTCCTTTCGGTCGGCCGCCGATATGTCCTCTTGGTGCTTTCTGCTGCTCGCGCTTTGCCCAGGCGCTTATTTTGCCCTTCGCCATCTTGTTCCATTTCGTGAGGAGAGGGGCAAGAAAGGGATTACAAGTATCTTATCTCTTTTTAGTTTTTAAGCCTACGTGCCTTTATAAGATTTATATCCTGTAACCCCCTTGCTCATGTATGCATTCCGTACGAATTGTACTTGTTTACAACGTATTTATTCAGAGGAGGGTGTTTGCCGGGTTCGTTCGTGCGCGGGCAAGAGCCACACCAAGGAGCGGATCCTTGTTATCTTTAAGATAAACAACGTGCCCTGGCAACAAGCCTTGCCGTCCCTTCCCCGCCCCATAACTGTATTCGTGCCCTTGGTAGGAATAGTAACAGGGCAGGGTCAAGCCCTTTGCTTGCTACCTTCCCATCACGCTACCACCCAACCCCGGTCCAAGACAAAGCTTGTTGGACATAAGGAAAAGGGGAGCACCATGGCATAGGAGCGAGCGAAGCTTCGTACGTTCAAGTTCCATATGTAAGAAAGGAGCGCGGGGGGGGGGGGGCAAAAGACTTATCTGGGTCTTGTAGCTCCTGGCAACCTTGTCTTGCCGTGGTTTGACCCTTGGTTATGCAGCCCCCGGCAACCTTAGCCTTGCCGGGGTGGGGGCGTCGGCTCGCCCCCTTTCTTTCAAACGGTTCAGCAAGGACGTCCACGGATCCTATGAATCAAGAGGACAGGAAGGAGACAGAGAGACACAAACTCGACCTCTATGCTAGGGGTTAGCCGCCGTTAAGCTCTATCAACCCTAACAGAGAAAGAGACTTGACCTAGCATGCATGCTAAAACTTAGGGCGACAGCGCTTCATTTATTTATGCTTAGGTTCTGTGCCTGGCTTTGTACGAAGTGTTACATGCCTTGCCGGCAAGGCTTGTACAAAAGGGTGGCTTGCCGGGAGGCCCGACAACCGCACCTTACGGGTAAAACTTGCGAAGATGTTTGATGTTCCAAGAGTTACTCACTGGGATCCCATCTTCGGTCTCCAGGCGGACTGCGCCAGGCCTGGTGACTCGTATTACACGATAAGGGCCTTCCCACTTTGGCGTCAACTTGTTGGAATTCTTGGCCGACTAAACGTGCCGAAGAACAAGGTCGCCTTCCAGAAAGCTTCGGGCATGAACCTTGCGGCTATGATTGCGGCGCAAGGCTTGCTGGTAGCGTGCTGCTCATACAGCCGCTCGAGGAGCATTGCGTCCTCTTGCCGCGGTCGCTCTTGCTCAAGCTCATCATAAGCGAGCACTCGGGGTGACCCGTATGTGATTTCTGTGGGGAGAACTGCCTCCGCCCCGTAAACAAGGGAGAAGGGTGTCTGGCCGGTGGCTCAATTTGGTGTCGTCCCGATTGACCGAAGAACCGCCGGTAATTCATCGATCCAGCGCCTTCCGCACTTGTGTAGCCTGTCAAAAGTCCTTGTCCGGAGGACCCGCAGTACTTCAGCATTTGCCCTATCTGCCTGGCCGTTGCTTCGTGGATGTGCAACAGAGGCGAAACAGACTTTTCCGCCGAGGTCTTGCATATATTGCATGAAGGTGTTGCTTCTGAACTGCGTACCGTTGTCGGAGATGATTCTATTTGGTACACCAAAACGGCAGACCAGGCCCTTCAAGAACTTGACGGCCGACTGTGTTGTCACCCTTCTCACTGCTTCCACCTCCGGCCACTTTGTGAACTTGTCGATTGCTACGTACAAGTACTCAAAGCCCCTGACAGCATGGGGAAAAGGGCCCAATATGTCGACCCACCAGACCGAGAATGGCCAGGAGAGAGGAATTTTTTGGAGAGCTTCAGCTGGTTGATGAAGTTTCTTCGAATGGAATTGACACCCTTCATACTTGGTTACTAGTGTTGTTGCATCCTGGAGGGCAGTGGGCCAGAAGAAACCCTGCCAGAATGCCTTGCCGGCAAGGGCTCTTGACCGTATGTGGGAGCCACATATGCCTCCATGTATCTCTGCCAGCAGCTCCAGTCCTTCCTCTCGGGTAATACACTTCAATTTCATGCTGTTCGGTCGTTTCCTGTACAGGACGTCACCGACAAACTGGTACATGGTGGACCGATGGGCTACTTTCTCCGCTTCTTCCTGCTCTTCAGGAAGTTCCCCGGTCTGGAGGAATTGGACGGTATGCTGTGCTCACACCGGAGCCTGGGGCTCGACGGCAAGGACCAAAGGCGTTTCCTCTGCTATGGGAGCGATTGCCTCTACGGCTACGGCTTGACACCCTGCATGAGTCTGTTGCCCCACGGCAGGCTCAGCGTCTCCGGCAACAATTTTGCCGGCCACCCCTGCGGGTTCGGCAGTCAAGTACTCGCCGGGGCCTGATTTCCTTCGCTTGCTCGGCTCAGTCGATGGTTCAGTTGATGGGTGAAATAATCGGAGCACAAAGGTACCTGGTTCCATAGGTAGTTTGAGGGTGCCGTGTTTCGACAAGTAGTCGACGATGTCGTTCTCCGCTCGGGGGACGTGTTCAGCTTGTATACCGTCAAAATGCTCCTAGAGTTTCATTACTTCATCCACGTAGGCTTCCATCAACGGGCTCTGGTAATCTTTATTTATTTGCCTAACGACGAGCTGTGAATCTCCTCTAACGACGAGCTTCCTGATCCCGAGGTCCGCCGCGATCCTGAGACCGGCAAGCAGTCCCTTGTACTCGGCAGTGTTGTTTGTTGATATCCCCCTGGGGAAGTGCATCTGGATCTCATACTTGAGGTGCTCTCCGGTGGGTGCGACGAGCAGCACACCAGCACCGGCGCCTTGCAGCTAGAAAGCCCCGTTAAAGTATATAATACAGACGTGATTCGCACCCTTGCCGGGGAGAGTAGTCTCCTGGATCTCCTCGTCGGGCGTTGAGGTCAATTCTGCAACAAACTCTGCCAAAACTCTACTCTGAATCGTTGAGGTGCTTTCAAATTTCAAACCGAAGCTCGATAGCTCCACAGCCAACTCCACAATCCTCCAAGTCGCATCTGGGTTATGCAATATCCGTTGCAATGGGAGGCGGGTGACGACGGTGATTTCATTTGCTTGGAAGTAATGACGCAGCTTCCTCGAGGCCATAAGGAGGCCGAAGAGCAATTTCTGCACGCCAGAGTACCTTGAACTAGCCCCCGTAATAGGGAGCTGACAAAGTAAACAGGGTGCTACATCATCTTCTTCTGCATCAGTCCATCCGGTTGCGTCTCCTTCTAGGCCACTAGCGCGGCGCCGACCACTTGGTTCGTTCCCGCTAAATACAGCAGCAACGGTTCTTGTGGTTTCGGCGCGACCAGTACCTGTGTAGAGGAGAGGTATTTCTTCAAATCTTGCAGTGCCGCACTTCGGCTTCTGGGGTCCACTCCATTGGGCCTGCCTTTTTCAAAATCTTGAAAAAGGGGATGGCGCGCTCGGCAGATTTGGAGATGAACCTTCCCATGGCGGCAACGCATCCAGCCAGCCGATGCACATCCTTGATTCGCCTGGGCGCTTCAATCTGCTCGATGGCCTTGATATTGTCTGGATTTGCTTCAATTCCACACTATTACACGAAGAAACCGAGAAGCTTGCCGGACGGGACGCCGAAGACACACTTCTCATGGTTCAGCTTAAGGTTGATCTTGCGCAGATTCGTGAATGTCTCTTCCAAATCTTGCACGAGCATTGCTTTGTCCTTGGTTTTGACCACTATATCATCCATATAAGCTTCCATATTTCTATGTAGCTGAGGCTCAGAACCAATCTGGACCGCCCTCGCAAATGTTGAGCGAACACTCTTCAATCCGAAAGGCATCCGTATAAAGCAATACGTACAACATGGGGTGATGAATGCTGTCTTCTCTTCATCTTCTCTCGTCATGAAGATCTGGTGGTAGCCTGAGTAAGCGTCGAGGAACGATAACAAGTCACACCCGGCTGTGGAGTCCACAATCTGGTCGATGCGCGGCAATGGGAATGGGTCTTTTGGACAAGCCTTATTAATGTCTGTGTACTCTATACATAGCCTCCACTTCCCATTTGCCTTACGCACTACCACCGGATTGGCCAACCACGTTGGATGGAGCACTCCTCTCACTAAGCCGGCTGCCTCTAACTTCCTGCTCTCCTCTCTGATGAAATCTTGCCACTCCAGAGCTTGCTTCCTGACCTTCTGCTTGACGGGTCGCGCATGAGGGCATACAACAAGATGGTGCTCAATCACCTCCCTGGGAACGTCGGGGATGTCAGACGCTTGCCATGCAAACACGTCGACATTCGCCCGTATGAAGCTGACGAGCGCGTCTTCCTATTTGCCGTCGAGGGTGGAACTTATGGTGAAAGCCCCTCCTATGCCGTCCTCCTCAACGGACACCCGCTTGGTTTCTGGTGGAGCAGCTCTAGATTTCTTGCTCTTGCCGGTGGAGCTCTCTGGCGTGTTCTCGATGGGAACGCTACACTTCGAAGAGGAGCACTTGCCGGAGTAGGCGCGAGATGTCTTACCGGCCTTCTTTCCTCCCATGGCTTCAGTGGCAGGAGCAAGCGCCTTAGCGGCAGTCGCTGCAACTGCCTCTCGGTAAAGCTGATCAGCGCAGATCAGCGCATCCTTCTTGTCGGAGGGGAAGGTAATGATGGACATCGGCCGGGGAATCTTCAACATGTTGTAGGCGTAATGCGATGCCACCATGAATTTGGCCAACACTGGGCGGCCGAGGATCCCATTGTAAGGCAAGGGGATCTCGGTTGTGTCAAAAACAATCCTCTCCATCCTGTAGTTTAGCTCGCCCCCAAATGTGACAGGCAGCGTGATTTTACCCTTAGGCTGGCTTCTTACTGGGTTGACTCCTTAAAATGAGCCCGTCTCCTCGAGGTCTCCATCAGGGATTTGTAGTCTTTTGTTCACGACGGGCGAGATCAAGTTGAGGCCAGCCCCGCCATCAACCAGCATCTTCGTCACCTTGAGGTTGCATATTTTTGGTGAGACCAACAATGGCAAACACCCGACCATAGTCGTGCGGTCAGGGTGATCCTCGGCGTCAAAGATGATAGGATTGTTGGACCATCTTAGTGGCTTTCGAGCATCGAACGACGGCTCCACTGCTGTGATCTGACGTGCCCACTGTTTAAGTTGGCGGTGGGAGGTGTGCAGGGAGGCACCGCCATCGACACACATGGCCTCCGTGGCCTTCTAGAACTCTTGCTTGCCTAATTCGTCATCCTCTTCAGGATCATCATATTCTCGCTTCTTGTCATGGCCCCGAGCGGGTCGTTCTTGTTGGTTATCTTTGCCACGGCGGCCAGGTTGGCCCCCACGTTTCCTACCAGATCCTTCAGCACCATCTTGGCCTTTCTCCTTCTCTCGCCTTTCGTATTCGGACTTTTGCTTCTCCGCGAGCTGCTCGACTTGTCGGTAGTTCTGGAGGTCACGGCCTTTGGTACGGTGGATCTTGTAGTATTGCTTATCGGAGCTCCCCGGCTTGTCAGCAGCCTCTAAGGCCCGACAGGCGACACACCCGGCGATTTCCTTGTCGGGGTCGTCTGCCTTGGTATTATTGGCGGCGCCAGCGTCATCGGATACCTCGACGGCAAGAACGCCTTTGCCCTTGCATTTCCTATTACGGCGTCGCCCCTTTTTCATCGGGGCGACGGCGTCCTCGTTCGAGGAACCTGTTTCCACACTAGCGTCTTCGCCGGGGTACTTCCTCCCTTCTTCAGCTCGGGCGCACCTGTCGGCTAGAACGTAGAGTTCGGCCACATCCTTGACTTTATTTATTGCCAACTCCTCATGCATCTTGCGGTTGCGCACGTTCTGGTGGAACGTGCTGATGACGGCGGCAGGATGAACGTCTTGGTTGTTGTACTTCACCCGGCTGAACCTCTGTATGTACTTGCGCAAGCTTTCACCTTCCATCTGGGGGATGACATGCAGATCGCTTGCTTGGCCGTGAGCCTGGTGGCCTCCCGTAAAGGCACCAACAAACTCATGGCACAAATCCGACCAGGAAGAAATGGAATCCGCTGGCAAGTGCATCAACCATGACATGACGTTGGGCTTAAGTGCCAACAGGAAATAATTGGCAAGCACCTTGTTGTCGTGCGCCCAGCGGCCTGCATCGCGATGGTGTAGATGCCGAGGAACTCTGATGGGTCAGTCTTGACATCGTACTTCGCGCCGACGTCGGGCTTGAAGGTGCGGTGGGTGGGCCACTGAAAATGCCGCAGCTCATGGGTAAAGGCCGGACAGCCTAACCTCGTAAGGTAAGCCTCCAGATCCTCCCCGTGTTGGGTTGTCCACAATAGGCCTAGCCCGCCTATCCGATTGGTGGCGTGCCTCGCGGCGGCGCTCGATGGTGGTTCGAGCGTCCTCGTGGGCACGCTCTCGGAGAACTTTGCGCTGGTCACGGTGAGTCCGTGGGTCGGACGACGCTATGGATACGTCGTCACAAGTGTCGTTCTGATGGGCCGACACACGCGGTAGCTGGCGAGGAGGAGGAGAATGCACTGTGGCGGCGGCGTCTCTGGTCCTTTCACCGCTGATGTGCAGTGGCTCGGCGGAGCATCGTCCCGAAGGCTCCGCCGGCCGAGGTTCGTCCTTGTTGGCGATGACAACGAGACTACGAATGGTAGCTCTCCAATCGTCGAGCTTCTCCGTGGCGGGAGGGAAGTCGAGGAGCAACTGCGCATGTGCCAGGGCTTCCGCCGGCGTGGGCGGCGGGGAGAGCTGCGTGGGTCGAGATGCGCTGCGACTTCTAACTATGTTAGAAGGAGCTCTATCATGATCCTGCAGCTGCACGCCATCCTCGCCAGTGCCTCGGCGAACACGCTGATCTTCCGCATCTCGTGACTGATGCGCGGGGCTCTTTCTGCGGCGGTGCCCGGGCTCCTCCGTGAGGCGATGCTGCTCATCGCACGCGACCTTGGAGGAACGCGCCGTGGGCGTCTTGGAAATCGTCGCGTCGCCCGGGCGGGGTACGACGCCGCTCATGGAGGGCCCCGCGCCACCCTTGGACTTGGTGGCGACTGGTGAGTCGTCTCGCGCAAGAACGACGCCGCTCGCCAGGCTTCGACTGCTGGAGCGACGCGGGTGTTCACGGGTCGCGCCTCGGCTCCCATCCGCGACCACCCCGTCTCCAGCCTGCGCCTGCACGTGTTGTTCGACTGCAAACGAACCGACCGTCGTGATCGTCTTCTTCTTAGGAGCCATGGCGATGAGGAATCGCTACACTAACTACTAGAACATATTTTCACAACTGCGCCGCCCTACCTGGCGCACCAAAGATGTCGGTGCGAGACGACATGTATGGGATCACTGGAATCCCTTCTACGGTTGGCAGGCGCGAGGTTGTGCAAAGAGCAGGTCTAAGAATCAGCACAATGATCCTTTACCCAGGTTTGAGCCGCGAGGACGCGTAATACCCTAGTCCTGCTTTAGTGTATATTTTTGTGTTCTTGAGTTCTTGAGCTAGCTATCGTGCCTATCCCGCTTTTCAGGATCCGAATCCTCCTCTAGTATGCCACTGGCCTCCTTTTATAGTCTAAATGGGCTGCCACAGTGGCACACAGGAGGTGGAAAGGTGTATAGTGACTAGGCTTATCCCCGTGCCATTACGGGACAAGGCGCATTCAATGCGCTGATTAAGTGTCTATTTACTTTATCGGGTACGAGAAAGAGGCCCGTCACGTCCGTGGCCGCTCTATCTGGTCGCGACGCGCCTCTAGGCCAGTGAGGCAGGCAGCTGAGGTGGCGTCGTGGTAGGGCCTTCATGAAGATCTGCATGCAACCACACATGTGCTCGACTAGTTGGCCTAGTAGCCAAGTACCGCCACGTGGGTGCCTGCCTGGGCCAACGGGTCGGCCGCCGAGCTGGGGCGGCGACGGGGTGGCAAGGGCTTGCCGCAGAGTTTCTATTGTTGCGGGCAAGGGTCTTGCCGGGGCCTTTGTGAGTGTCCTGCGGCAAGAGGCTTGCTGAGGCTTCGGGGTGTCTTCGCAAGGAGCCTTGCCGGGGCCTCGCGGGCGTCCTCGGTAAGGAACCTCGCGATCGCCATGTCTTCTGGTTCTTCCTTGGGAGACATAGATCTTTGTCTTCACAAAGATCTGCATCCCATCACGTGGGCGCTTCCCGGGCCTTGGCTCCAATGCTGTTAGTACCGTTGGAGCCCATAGGCTTTAAGGGTGGTTGCGACGGAGGCATCCGAGTGGATCGCCCCGGCAAGAGCCCTTGTCGGGGGGTGTGTAGACCGCCCCGGCAAGAGTCCTTGCCAGGGGAGAGCCTGTCTCCTTGTTTGGTCTTCTCGTGCTGCCTGTCTTGGCATTGTTTTTGTAAACTCTGCGTTCCTGGCTCCCCTTCTTTGCTCTGCTATGTTTGGCCACAGGCGTGGCTTTGACTGCATGTGCATAAGTCAGGGGTAAAACAGAGCGCCCCTACTTTTGTACACCGACACGTCGATTTTCTGTCAACGGTCGCATCAAGTGGTATTCAGAGCAAGGTTGATAACGGTACATTTTTTCTGCTATTTGATTCAATTGTTTGAAAGATGGTGAACTCGCAGGAAGAGAAATCTGATCATGAGGAGGGCGATAAACTTCCGGAGGATATGGAGATAAGTGATGATTTACGTATCCATCTGATGGCGATCAAGGGAGCCAACAAGAAGCTTGGGACAAGGGTTGAGGAATTGTCGGCAAATATTGTAGGCATCGAGGACAGGTTGAATGAGCGTTTGATTGCCGGCGACCGGCAGTGCACTGATAGTCTACAGGTGGTGACGGAGAGTCTTAATCGGCTCACCGTAGGAGTTTAGCGCCTTCAGGCGAGAGATGTGGCACCCCGACAGTCCCACTCACCACGACGACATCGTGACCGCGACAACGACGATGGTGGTGATTTTTTTGAGGATTCTGATGCCCGTGGAGGCTTACCTCATCGACCACGGCAAGATGCTGGGGCTCACCGTCATGCTGGGTGGCGCCGTGACTATGGCGACGATGGTGCTCACGAGGATGATAGTTTTGGTCGAATCAAGATAACCATACCTGAATTATCGGGACGTTGTGCTGACCCGGAGAAATATTTGGAGTGGGAGATGCGCGTAAATCATATTTTTGATGGTCACAACTACTCCGAAGAGAAGAAGGTTTGTGTTGCATCTATGGAATTTACAGAGTATGCTCTTCTGTCTTAGGATAATAAGAACCATACTCACGAGCGACCAGCGACATGGGCTGTCATGAAGCGAATCATGAGGGAACGTTTTTTGCCTGCTTACTACACTTGCCAGCTTCATAGTAGACTCCGTCGTCTAGTGCAAGGTACGAAATCAGTTGATGAGTACTACAAGGAGATGCAAGTTTTCTTGGTCCTACAGCTATGCGTGAGTCTGCGGAGGCGAACATGGTTCGTTTATTTTGAGGGGTTAGAAGAAAAGATTCGCGACCGTGTTGATTTAATGCAATATAATGATATTCATGAGTTGCTTCAAGAAGAGGAGCGTGCTGAACGTTGGGTATTGGAGAAGCAAGCTTCGGAGACTCGTCCAACACTACTAGAAAAAGGCATGCTAGTGGCGCACCACTTTTGCCTACTAATGGCGCACTAGTGGTGCGCCACTAGCACCACGCCATTAGAATTTTCTACTAATGGCGCACCACTGCGCACCAGTGGTACGCCATTAGTATAGCCCAGGGTGTGCCATCAGTATATGGTATACTAATGGCGCACCACATAGAAGTGCGCCATTAGTAACAATTTTTTTCATAATTTTTTTTATAATTTTTCTTTAAAACAAAATTTCAATTTTTTTTTGTTTTTTTCTTAATCTCTGGTCACTATGGCTTAGTCTCTAGTCAAATCGCACTCTACGGTCAAACTTCCCAGAAGGTCACCCATCCTCACACTATTCCTGCCCGAGCATGCTTAACTTCGCAGTTGTATCCAACCCCAGCACCAGCTCACTTCACAGGCAGTTGTTGATATATCTATGATATCAATCCTATTAAACCTTCTTGATGTCTAGGTCTTTGTTCATGTTCATGAGTATGATGAAATTTTGAAAAAATATTTCAAACTTCCCGGTCATATTACGTATCATATTTGAAAAAAAATTGAAAAAAAATATATTTCAAACTTCTCGGTCATATTACGTATCAAACTTCCCAATTTTTTTCTGTTACTAGTGGCGCACCTAGCAAACGGTGTGCCGCAAGTAATTTTGAAATTTTTTCCATTTTTTCCCTCTAGATCTTAAAAGCCCCGTAACTCTTTTCTATAAGGTTTATGGGGATGTTGAAAATGTTTAACGGGGTTCCCCCAGTTAAAATCGGATGTAACTTTTCGAGTAGATGTTTTTTCATATAAAAAACTTTTTAATCCGAGTTCGTATGCAAAAGTTATGCCTATTTTACAAATTCCAGCGATATTTTGCAAATAAAGTCGAAATTCATATTTATAAATTTTCCCAACAAGTAGACCACATATCACATGGGAAACTTATTTTCTTTTATTTTTTTGAAATTTTGGGCCAAGTTAGTAATGGCGCACAATGGCGCACTATCCACTCGTGCGCCATTAAAAGTTTTGAAAGAAAAAATTAAAAAAATTAAAAAAAATTACTAGTGGCGCACCGTGGATGTGGTAATGGCGCACTATCCACTGCTGCGCCATTAGTAGTTTTGAAAAAATAATTGTTACTAATGGCGCACCGTGGATGTGGTGCGCCATTAGTATTTGGACACTAATGGCACACCGACACATGGTGCGCCATTAGTATATAGTAATGGCGCACCACATGTCTGGTGCGCCATTAGTGGCCATATCATCTATAGCCCTTTTCTAGTAGTGCAACTTACAACAGTGGGCGACGTGGTTCTTCTCCTATTGATGATGGGTTTAGTGCTAAACCGACTCCTTATAAGTCGGGAAGCAATGAATAGAGCAAAGTGGCGGCTGCGCCAAAGGAGGTTTCACAGGTTTCATCTAGTGCCACGTCATCGCGTCATCGTAATATTATTTGCCACAAGTGTGGAGGACATGGACACATGAAGCATGAGTGTTCAAATCAACGAAGGGTTCTACTTGTTGATGCGGAATATATTTCAGAATCTGAAGATGAGACGCCTAAGTTAGAGGATGGAATCGAAAGAGGTCATGGTGATACTATATTTTGTTATGCTCAAGATGATCCTGATATGGAGAGTTTTCTAGCACATAAGGTCCAGCGAGATGACAAGACCATTATAGAACAAGGACAATGGCGGAGTATTTTCCAAACAGCATGTACCATCAAGGAAGAAGTTTGCAAGCTGATAATTGATGGTGGTAGTTCTAGCAACATGATTAGCAAGGATGTGGTGGAGTCTTTTTATTTTCCAACATGGGAGCACCCATGTGGGCAAAGTGAAGGTTAATCACATGGTGAAGATCCCCTTTTGTGTTGATGCCTACGTTGATAAAGTGGAATGCGACATTATGCCACTACATGTTTGTCATCTTATTTTGGGTGTCTGTGGTAGCATGATGTTAACGCTCTTCACCAGGGCGAACAAACAGGTACAATTTTATGCATAAGGGTGAGTTCTATGCTATTCTTCCTAAGGATGCACAATATATAAAGTGTACTGTAGAAGTGTTCAAGAAGAAATCTACGAGGCCTAAGTCAAAACCGAGGATGGTTTCCGTTCAAGGGAGGTAGGATGATGTGCCCCCATGTGTTCTCGCTACTTGTCCTACTAATAAGGACACCGAAGGAAGAAAAGAGAGGTATATTGTGCCTGCACTGCGTCAACAATTTATGACGACAAGGCCGTCAACCTGTACAACACCGAAGTGGCGACAAGAAAATAATATTCATGCGAGAAGTTATAAAATGTCTGTGTTACATAACTATCCTGCAGCGAGAGAAGGACGGGGAGGCTGGATAACAGGAGGAGTGCAACCCTTGAACCAGTTTAAGATTGGTTTTGATCTGTTTTGCTACGTGGTCAAGAAACATACAGAACACAAGGAAAGCCGGGATTACAAGACTCCCTGTGTGGAAAGCAGCATACGTGTTGATTTCAATAAAGAAAGGGCATGTCACGTTCACATCTTTGTTTCGAAAGAAAAGGCCCGCGTGCCTAAATTGCCGCGCTAATTAGCCGGTTGTTAATTATATTAGAATAATAGTCAGTTAGGATATTTAGGGAAGTCCTAGTCAGGTACGATTGGCTTATGCCGTGAGCGCACTATTTATTCTTCCGCGTCGTAGCTTTAGAGAGTCTTTTTGGGTTTTAGATTGGTTTTTTGATCCTCGTGGACAAAGTCAAGTCGGGGCATCTTCCCTTGACTAGTTAATACTAGGGTATGAGTTGAATACTTTGTGTGTTCCAACAAGGAGATTGGAGGCATCAACTTCTAATTTGCTGCTGATCTTTTAAAGATCGTACATGTACTTCCTTTATCGGTTGTGCGTGTTCTTTTTGTGGTGATTGCATATAGAAGATCGCGAGCGTCACGTCGTCTCAGGTGACACCATACCGTGAAAGATTGGGGAATTTATTCGTGCCGTCGATTTTCTGTCAACGGTCGCATCATGGAGTCGAGCAAGTAGGACTGGCCATCTAGCCAGGCGAGAATCTAGGATCTATGGGGAAGTGGAGGCGCCCACGTCCTGTCAATCACCAGGTGTCAATCAAGGACGCATGCTTTTGGGGCCCACGACGCTCCGCACATGGCCCTTGGCTTCACCGCGAAGCCAAACCCGAGCGCACCTTGGGCCTGGGGGCCACAGTCGGTGTTCTGGGAACGGGGGTACACAGACTTGCCTGCCTGCGGCCAAGCGCGTGGCTCATCCAGCGGCCTGGTGCGGCCCGACCTCTTCAGCAACCACTCAAGACCCTCGCGAGGGGCCGAGCCTCACAAGGCGGACGACGCAAGACCTCCCAAGTGGCGGCCTCAATAGGCTGGCTCCTGAGGAGCAGAGATATCAGGGCAAGGGGCACCTCGCGAGGCCCTCGTGACGTGAGCAATGACGACCAAGGCCAGGAGGGCGCCAGCGGGCGTAGGGTGCCAGTTTCCTCTTTGGTACTGAAGGGGCAGGCGCAGGCGAGGAGTCCCGAGGCATCAGGCAGAGGTTTCCATATTGGTGCAACAAGACCAAGACCAGCAGGACGGCAGAGCGGAGGTCATCATGGAGCCCACGGCAGCGTCACCACTAGAGCCTTTTGGAGGCAAAGACCACCTTTTGTACCTTGTACTAGCTGTCCCCCTTGAAATTTGGACGTTGTGGGATCCCTTCGCGCTCAATATTTGGGGAGAGGACCCGTTCCTCTATAAATAGAACTAGCCACCACCATTGAGATCATCTCGCCATGAGTTGATCAGATAGAAGGCCACAAACCCACTAGCTCACCCAAGCGCAAGAACACCTCTACTCAGGAGGCTGTTCTTCCCATGTACTAGTCCTTCCTCAGCCTAAAAGGCAATCCACCACACCACACTGGATTAGGGTATTACACCACAACGGTGGCCTGACCCAGTATAAACCTTGTGTCTCTTGTTCTTTGGGTCTGAAGAGCTAGGCTTAGGAATCGGCGTGTAGTTGAGCTAGGGCGGAAGGAGAGATCTTCGTGCGCACCCTAGTGTTCTAACCACAAGGGTTTTGCCGGAACCCAAGAGTCGATAGACATGCCGCGCCGCGCCCCTGGTGCCGACATGGCAGGTGCCAGCTCCTCGGCGGCGCCGACGCCGGGTTGTTCGGCAGCCGGCCCAAGAAGCCCAAGGCCTCAGCCGCCGCGACCAAGTGGCAGGAGGCTGCCGCAAAGGTGGCTGTCTTCTAGAAGGGCCCCAAACAACGGCTAATAGTGTCCACGTAAGTGCTGACTTTCCTTTGGCGCTCGTTTTTTCTTCTTTCCTTGCGAACATCTTAGCAGTTTTTCTTGATTTTCTTGGACAAGGCCCCACTCTCTCTCTTGCGGGCCACTGCTGCTTTAGTGCTCAGGGCTACGGATAGCTCCGCCAACCCCCATCGCATGGATCTAGTCGCTGCTCTCCGGGAAGAGACATAAAGAAACTCGTGGGAGGCGCGAGAGGAGCGGGAAGCCACGATCCGGAAGAAGGCGGCGGTGACCCAGGCGGCGCAGGTAGAGGCCAACGTAGCGGCAGGCAGACGCACCCGCCGGGGAGCAGGACGAGGAGGCGTCCCATCGCAGGCACCAGAAGGCAAAGCATCGACCGCCAGTGTCGGTGTTGGCCAGTAGGCCCTGGAGAGGGGAGGAAGCGGCCCCGCCATCTTAGAGACGGAAGTAGCTCCGCAAATTACACGGACTACTAGCGCGCAGGGCAGTCGGCTTGAGGCACCGACCGCGCTGCCATCTGGGAGCGGGCCGGTGGTGGGTCCGATTGCCGCTGCCCGGGTTCCCGCGCGCCAGCGTGTGGTGAAAGAGACCTCGGTGCCAAGGCAGATGGAGGTTAGGGCCGCTAGCTCGTAGCCACCAGTGCCGCGCCACCGGACTGGTCGTCTGGGGGCGGGACCGGTGTCTTGAATGTGGCTGCGTGGGACGTGTTGGCCCGCTTCAATACCCAAGGCGCCAGTCTCCAGAAGTACTTACATGATTTCTTGGCGACGCGGACGTCCATCCGGGTACATTTGCTTGCTCCTTTTCTTTTAATTCTTGCAATCTTCCATGGGGGCATGCCAGCGCACCCAGTGGGTGTAGTCCCCGAGTTTCGGGCCGGCTGCTGAGCAGGCGGCTCGGAACTCCAAGGTAAGTTTCGTGTGCAAACATGCTCTTTCTTTTGTTGTCTTCTTTGCAGTACTACCACAACCTCCGTTTGGCTGCCTACAACTCCCAGCACCAAGAGCTGGCCAGGCAGACCGCTGACTTGGCCGAGAGCTGGAGTAAGTGTTTTATCCTTTCTCTTTGCTAGGTAGTCAAGAGTCGGGCCGGACCTCTCAGCGACCACTAGTCTTATTTGTTGATGCTGATGTCATTTTATTTTTTCGTCTTTGGCATCGGGTGTGGCTGGGCTATGAACGCAGCTGGGCTAGGTCCAGTCCGAGCTCTACACCAAGGAGCAGGAGCACAGCCGGGCCGTCCAGGAGTGCGACCTCCTATCCAAGGAGCTGGCGGACAAGGCGATGAAGCACGAGGCAGAGCTCCAGAAGCTGAAGGACAGCGAGGGACTCCTTCAGGCCGAGTTCGAGACTCAGCGCTCGCACTGGGCCGAGAAGGAGAAAATGTTGAACGACGGCTATAGAGCGATCGAGGATATGATCGATGGTGAGCTGCTTCTTCTTTTGAACAGCCGCCGACTGCTGAAAGGGCCGGCTTCCAGCTTCTTATTTTTTGATCTTTTTCTTGTGCAGAATTCTTTCCTGGTCACTTTGTCGCTGTCAGCCAGGCTATCGAGGCGCGGCTCGATGAATGGTGAAGAGCAGGAGCAGACATCGCGCCCAACGTGCCCCGTACTCTCAACAAGCAGCTTCTGGCTGTGAGGACGCACCTGCAGCTGGTTTACAGGATGCTGCGCCGCCTGCACTGTGCCGGGTCTCAAGTGCTGGCCGCCCTCTGGCCAAATACTCAAGCTTCGCACACCCGCAGTCGAATTACCGAGTGGCCGGAGGTAGCAGTCGGCCGCTTCGAGGCTTCGAAGGGCCCCTCAGCACATGCCAGCACGTGGACGGCCTTGGAGTTTGCCAAGGGTTGGTACCTCGACCTGGACTTAGCTCAGCTGGCGACCTTCCGGTTGGAGGCCGGGCCCAAGCTGGCAGCCATGCGCAGTGACCTCATCTAGCGTGCCACGACAATCGCCCACTACACCGTCTTCATCCCGGAACTGGATGAAAACGGCGCTGAGGTGCCGCCGGAATGGTTTGGGCTGGACCCACTAGTGGAGGAGGACTTGGAAGAGGAGATCGCCTCAAGTGACGAGGGTGAGGACGAGGACGATGAGGATGGCGAAGATGTCGCGCCGGATGACGGAGCGCATAGCCGTTCTCAACCTGACCAAGCCTAGACCGAGGAGCCGCGGAGCGCCTCGCCGACTGGTACCGATGCCGACCAAGCCGAGACCTGCCAGATGGCCACTCCACCACCCGACGCCGCTGCCTCCGCCAACCTATCGAACCCACCTGCTGCTCCTCTGGCTTAGGCGGCCATGTTATCTTTCCTGGTTTTCTGCCATGTAGTCTTTGGAACAAACAATTTAAATTCGTGCAATTCCATCCACTTGGGGTGTAACTTCAAACTCTTTTGAATGGTGTCTATGAGCCTTTTCTATGCAGATAATATTTTTAATTCTCGCACGTGCTTGTGCTCTTCGCCGGGTTCTCACTTGGTTTCGCTTTTTGTTCTTTTCGGCTTCTTTTTGCTTTGCCGCCTTCCTTTGGCTGCCGCCTTGCCAGCCGGACAGCCACTCTGTGCTCTGTGGCTGGGTCAGGGACTTAGCCGTTTTTAGGATAGACAAGTACTTCGGCCATGTACAATGGAGCGAGCCTAAGTGAGAAGCCGGCCGGCTGGCTGCTCCGCAGCCGGGCGGTTGATGTCAAAAGCCGACTTGGGCTATGTTGGTGTCTTTTCTTAGTCATTTTTCGCGTGGACATCATTTCCTGCCATTAGCTCTCGCCAGTCGGATAGTCGCTCTGCGAGCTGTGACTTAATGCAAGAGAGGGCTTAGATGTCGGCATGCTACTTGTCTTACTGCAGGAGTTACCAACATAGGACAAGGTGGTGAGCCCCCGGGCCGGCTGGCCGGACCCGATGTCGGGCAAAGGAATGAAATAACAAATTCACAAGCGTAATCTTATCATATAGATAAAGAGGGTAGTCCCCGAGTGCTCTTCAAGGGACCTTATTGTTTTTGCATAATGAAAAAGGTAGTGCGATACATACTGCATTTAACTCTAAGAACAACGAAGAAGGTTTGCATTCCACGAGCATTCTGACTCCTTGCCACAATCATCCCTCTTGCGCGCCCTGGGCTTTTGTGCATCGGTGAGGTAGTAGGAGTCGTTGCCCAGGGCCTTGATGATGATGAAAGATCCTTTCCAAGGGGCTGAGAGCTTGTGCTAGCCGGCTGTTCGCTGGATCAGCCGGAGCACAAGGTCCCCCTCGTGGAAGGAGCGTGGCCTGACCTTTTGACTATGGTAGCGGCGCAGGCCCTGCTGGTAGATGGCGGACCGGCTGAGAGCCAGCAGTCGGGCCTCCTCCAGCAGGTAAATGCCATCTTCTCATGCTTCCTTCGCCTCGGCCTCCGTGTACATGGCAACGTGAGGTGAGTCAAACTCGATGTCGGTTGGGATGATGGCCTCGGCCTCGTACACGAGGAAGAAGGGAGTGAAGCCGGTTCCTTTGTTTGGTGGGGTCCTGAGGCTCCAAAGGACGACCGACAGCTCTTCGATCCAGCAGCCGGCCAAGTGCTCCAGCAGCTCTACCAGTCGGGGCTTGATGCCGGACAGGATGATGCCGTTTACTTGATCAACCTACCCGTTTGACTACGGATGGGCAACGGACGCTAGGTCCAGTCGAATGCACTGCGTTGCGTAGAAATGTGCCAGAGCGCCTTTGGCAAAGTTTGTGCCATTGTCGGTGATGATGCTGTGCGGTACGTCGTACCAGACTGTGATGTCGGCGATGAAGGTTACAACAGTCGGACCGTTGAGCTTCTTTATTGGTTTGGCTTCAATCCACTTGGTGAATTTGTCCACAGCGACCAGCAGGTGGGTCATGCCGCAGCACATTGTCTTGAACGGGAACACCATGTCCAGCCCCAAAACGGTAAACGGCCAAGTGAGGGGAATGGTCTTGAGCGCAGGAGCCGGCAGATGTTCCTTGGAGCAGAAGTGCTGACATCCGTTGCATTTTTTGACCAAATCCTTGGCATCATCCAAAGCAGTCGGCCAGAAGAATCCATGGCGGAAAGCTTTGGTGACGAGGGACTTGGAGGCCGCATGGTGTCTCCAATCACCTTGGCGAATGCCTCTCAAGATTGCTAGGCCCTTCTCCGGCTCTACGCACCGCTGGAACACGCCGGTCACGCTCTGTCTAACGAGCTCTCTGTTTACTATTGTATAGGTTGATGCCCGGCGTTGCACCTGCCGGGCCAGGATCTCATAGGCCGGTAGCTCTCTTCTCAGCAGAAAGTTGAGGATGGGCTGTCCCCAAGACGGTGTTGTGACCGTTGTCACCTTGGCGAACGAAACCAAGGTGGTTGGGCTGGGAGGCCGCGTGTTGGAGCCGTCCGCTGCTTGCTGCATTGTTGGAGTCCCCGGGTCAGGTGCTGAAGTCCTTGGGCCGGGTGCGGTTGCCGCAGTCCCCATGCCATCTGCCGAAGTCCCCGGGCCGGTTACTGCAGCCCCCGGGCCAGGCTCTGAAGTCCTCGGGCCGGGTGCGACTGCTCCAGTCCCTGTGCCACGTGCCAAAGTCCCCGTGCCGACTGCTATAGACCCTGAGCCGGATCTGGCTACTTCAGCATCAGTCGGCGCGATGATGGCCTTTGATTCAGGCGAAGGCTCGACAGACGGCTTGCGCAGGCACTGGAGGGAGACGCCGGCTGGTATTGTTTGCCGGGTGGAGCTGATCCATGCGAGGGCATCAGATTGCTCGTTGTCGGCCCGTGGCACGTGAAGGAACTCGCACCCGTCAAAGTATCCGCTGAGCTGCTGGACCAGGAAGCGGTAGCTTGCCATATTTGCATCCTTGGCGTCCTAGTCTCCAGACGACTGTTGGACCACCAAGTCCGAGTCTCCATAGCACACCACCCGGCGGATGCCTATTTCTCTTGCCAGGCGGAGCCTGTGGATGAGTTCCTTGTACTCGGCCACGTTGTTGGAGGCGGCAAAGTGAATCTGCAGTGCGTACTTGAGCTTGTCGGCTTTGTGGGAGGTGAGGCCGACGCAGGCTCCCAAGCCGGTGCGCATCTTTGAGCGATCGAAGTGCATCCGCCAATGGGTGGTGTCCGGTGCTGGTGGCAGGTACTGGGTCTCGGCACAATCGACGAGGAAGTCGGCCAGCGCTTGGGACTTGATGGTGGTGCGGGGCTGGTAGAAGATGGTGAAGGGGGCTAGCTCCATGGCCCACTTCGCCACCCGGCCTGACGCGTCCCTGTTGCCTATGATTTCGGAAGGTGGGGCGGTGCAAACGACCGTGACGGAGTGCTCCTGGAAGTACTGCTTGAGCTTCTTGGCGGTGAAGTACACACTGGAGCACATCTTTTGGTAGTGGGGATAGTTCTGCTTGGAGGCCGACAACACCTCAATCAGGTAGTAGATGGGCCTCTGGACCGGCTGTGCCTTGACGTCTTTTGGTCGCGGGACCACGATCACGGTGCTCACCACCCGGCTGGTTGCCGCGATGTAAAGCAACATGGGTAACTTAGCAGTCGGAGCCGCTAGGACAGGCGGCATGGTCAGCGTCTTCTCTAGTTGGAGGAAAGCCTCATCCGCCTTGTCGTTCCACTCAAAGCAAGTGGTTTTCTTCATCAGCTGGTACAGGGGGAGAGACTTCTCACCCAATGATACGTGTCCAACGTATCTATAATTTTTTATTGTCCCATGCTATTATATATTCTGTTTTGGATGTTTAATGGGCTTTATTATAACTTTTATATTATTTTTGGGACTAACGTACTAACCCAAGGCCCAGTGCAAATTGTAGTTTTTCTGCCTATTTCAGTGTTTCGCAGAAAAGGAATATCAAACGGAGTCCAAACAGAATGAAACCTTCGGGAGAGTTATTTTTGGAACGATATCCACACAGAAGACTTGGAGTACACGCCAGGAAGCGAGAGAGGCAGCCACGAGGGCAGGGGGCGCGCCCAGGGGGTAGGCGCGCCCCCATCCTCGTGGTCCCCCTATGGCTCCCCTGACATCCCTCTTCCTCCTATATATACCTGCGTACCCTGAAACTATCGAGGAGCACCTCGAAACCAGAATTCCACCGCCGCAACCTTCAGTTCCCGTGAGATCCCATCTTGGGGCCTGTTCCGGAACTCCGCCGGAGGGGGCATCGATCACGCAGGGCTTCTACATCAACACCATAGCCTCTCCGATGAGTTGTGAGTAGTTTACCACAGACCTTCGGGTCCATAGTTATTAGCTAGATGGCTACTTCTCTCTCTTTGGATCTCAATACAAAGTTCTCCATGATCTTCGTGGAGAACTATTCGATGTAATTCTTTTTGCGGTGTGTTTGTCGAGATCCGATGAATTGTGGATTTATGATCAAGATTATCTATGAGCATTATTGCATTCTTTTATGAAATCTTTTATGCATGATTTAAATATCCTTGCAAGTCTCTTCGAATTATCGGTTTGGTTTGGCGTACTAGATCTATAGTTCTTGCAATGGGAGAAGTGCTTGGCTTTGGGTTCAATCTTGCAGTGTCCTTTCCTAGTGACAGCAGGAGCAGAAAGGCACGTATTGTATTGTTGCCATCGAGGTTAAAAAGATGGGGTTTATATCATATTGCTTGAGTTTATCCCTCTACATCATGTCATCTTACTTAAGGCGTTATTCTGTTCTTATGAACTTAATACTCTAGATGCATGCTGGATAGAGGTCGATGTATGGAGTAATAGTAGTAGATGCAGAATCATTTTGGTCTACTTGTCACGGACGTGATGCCTATATACAATGATCATGCCTAGATATTCTCATAACTATGCGCTTTTCTATCAATTGCTTTATAGTAATTTGATCACCCACCATAGAAATCTGCTATCATGAGAGAAGCCACTAGTAAAACCTATGGCCCCCGGGTCTATTCTCATCATATTAATCTTACATCAACTATTTACTTTACTTTGCATTATTTACTTTCAATCTCTATACCAAAAAAATTCCAAAAATATTATCTTATCATATCTATCAGATCTCACTCTCACAAGTTACCGAGAAGGGATTAACAACCCCTTTTATCGCGTTGGCTGCGAGGTTCTTATTTGTTCGTGCAGGTGCGAGGGACTCGCGCGTGGTCTCTGGATTGATACCTTGGTTCTCAAAAATTGAGGGAAATACTTACGCTACTGTGCTGCATCACCCTTTCCTCTTTGACGGAATACAACCCAAGCTCAAGAAGTAGCAAGAAGAATTTATGGCGCCGTTGCCGGGGAGATCTACGCAAAAGTCATATACCAAGTACCTATCACAAACCCTTATCCCTCGCATTACATTATTTGCCATTTTCCTCTTGTTTTCCTCTCCCCCACTTCACCCTTGACGTCTTATTCGCCCTTCTTTTTTCGTTCGCCTCTTTTTCACTTGCTTCTTGTTTGCTTGTGTGTTGGATTGCTTTCTTGTCACTAAGGCTCAAGACAATACCAAATTGTGTTACTTTTCCAATACCAATAATAATGATTTTATTAGCACTCCGATTGCTCCTATTACCGATGCTGAATCTTTTGAAATCAATGATGCTATGTTGAATCTTGTCATGAGAGATCAATTTTCTGGCCTTCCTAGTGAAGATGCCGCTACCCATCTAAACAACTTTGTTGATTTGTGTGATATGCAAACGAAGAGGGATACAGATATTGATATTGTTAAATTAAAGCTATTTCCATTTTCTCTTAGAGAGCATGCTAAAACTTGGTTCTCTTCTTTGCCTAGAATTAGTATTGATTCATGGAATAAGTGCAAAGATGCCTTTATCTCTAAGTATTTTCCTCCCGCTAAGATTATCTCTCTTAGAAACGATATCATGAATTTTAAGCAACTAGATCATGAGCATGTTGCACAAGCTTCGGAGAGGATGAAATTAATGATCCGTAATTTCCCTACACATGGTTTGAATTTATGGATGACTAAACAAAACTTTTATGCTGGCTTGAATTTTTCTTCTAGAAATATTTTAGATTCGGCCGCGGGGGGCACTTTCATGGAAATCACTTTAGAAGAAGCTACCAAACTCCTAGATAATATTATGGTTAATTACTCACAATGGCACACAGAAATATCTACTAGTAAAAAGGTTCATTCTATTGAAGAGATTAGTGTTTCGAGTGGAAAGATGGATGAACTTATGAAATTATTTGCTACTAAGAGTGCTTCTTCTAATCTTAATGATATGTCGTTGTCCACGTTGATTGAGAATAATAATGAATCTTTGGATGTGAATTTTTTTGGTAGAAATAATTTTGGAAACAATGCTTATAGAGGAAACTTTAATTCTAGGACTTTCCCTAGTAATTCCTCTAATAATTATGGTAATTCCTACAACAACTCTTGTGGAAATTTTAGTAAGATGCCCTCTGATTTTGAAACTAGAGTTAAAGAATTTATGAATTCGCAAAAGAATATCAATGTTTTGCTTGAAGAAAAAATGCTTAAGATTGATGAGTTGGCTAGGAACGTGGATAGAATTTCTCTTGATGTTGATTCTTTGAAACTTAGATCTATCCCACCTAAGCATGATATCAATGAGTCTCTCAAAGCCATGAGAATTTCCATTGGTGAGTGCAAACAAAGAACCTCTAGGATGCATGCTAAAAGAGATTGCTTTATGAAAGCGTGTTCTTCTAGTTTTCATGATAATAAAGATGAAGATCTAAAAGTGATTGATGTGTCTCCTATTAAATACTTGTTTCCTAGTATGAATCTTGATAAAGATGGGACTGGAGATGAGTCTACTTTAGTTAAAAGGAGTCCCAATGATTCGGAGTTTGTAGATCTTGATGCTAAAATTGTCAAAAGTGGGATAGAAGAGGTCAAAACTTTACATAGCAATGAACCCACTATTTTGGATTTCAAGGGATTTAATTATGATAATTGCTCTTTGATAGATTGTATTTCCTCGTTGCAATCCGCGCTAAATTATCCTCATGCTTATCCTGAAAATAGAGCTTTTACCAAACGCATAGTTGACGCTTTAATGCAATCTTATGAAGAAAAACTTGAATTAGAAGTTTCTATCCGTAAAAAGTTTTATGATGAGTGGGAAACTAATATTAAAATTAATATTAAAGATCATGAATGCTTTGATTTGTGTGATTTGGGTGCAAGTGTTTCCACTATTCCAAAAGCTTTGTGTGATATGTTAGGTTTCCATGAACTTGATGATTGTTCTTGAAATTTGCATCTTGTGGATTCCACCATTAAGAAACCTACGGGAAGGATTAATGATGTTCTTATTGTTGCAAATAGGAATTATGTGCCCGTAGATTTCATCGTTCTTGATATAGATTGCAATCCTACATGTCCTATTATTCTTGGTAGACCTTTCCTTAGAACGATTGGTGCAATTATTGATATGAAGGAAGGAAATATTAGATTCTAATTTCCATTAAGGAAAGGCATGGAACACTTTCCTAGAAAGAAAATCAAATTACCTTATGAATCTTTTATGAGAGCCACTTATGGATTGCCTACCAAAGATGGCAATACCTAGATCTACTATTGTATCATGCCTAGCTAGGGGCGTTAAACAATAGCGCTTGTTGGGAGGCAACCCAATTTTCTTTGCTTTGTTTTTGCTTCTGTTTAGGAATAAATATTGCATCTAGCTTCTGTTTAGATGTGGTTTTGTGTTTTAATTAGTGTTTGTGCCAAGTAGAACCTTTGGGAAGACTTGGGTGAAGTTTATGTGATCATGCTGTAAAAAACAGAAACTTTAGCGCTCACGAGATTAGCTACCAGTTTTTACTGGAGAGTGCTTTTTAGTTGCTTCTTTTTGAAGATGATTAATGTACTAATTTCTCATGTCCACCAATTTATTTAATTTTTTTTTAGAGTTGCAGAAGTATTCGAAAGTTATAGATTGCTACAGACTGTTATGTTTTTGACAGATTTTGTTTGTCGTGTGTTGTTTGCTTATTTTGATGAATGTATGAGTAGTATCAGGGGGTATGAATCATAGATAAGTTGGAATACAGTAGGTTTAACACCAATATAAACAAAGAATTAGTTCATTATAGTACCTTTGAGTGGTGGTTTGTTTTCTTATACTAACGGAGCTCACTGGATTTTTGGCTAAGTTTTGTGTTGTGAAGTTTTCAAGTTTTGAGTAAGGATTTGATGGACTATGGAACAAAGAGTGGCAAGATCCTAAGCTTGGGGATTCCCAAGGCACCCGAAGGTAAAATTCAAGGACAACCAAAAGCCTAAGCTTGGGGATGCCCGGGAAGGCATCCCCTCTTTTGTCTTCGTCTATCGGTAACTTTACTTGAGACTATTTTTTTATTCACCACATGATATGTGTTCTGCTTGGAGCGTCATGTATGATTTGAGTCTTTGCTTTTAATTTACCACAATCATACTTGATTGACACACCTTTTGAGAGAGACACACATGATTCGGAATTTATTATAATACTCTATGTGCTTGACTTATATCTTTTGAACTAGATAGTTTTGCTCTAGTGCTTCACTTATATCTTTTTAGAGCACGGCGGTGGTTTTATTTTATAGAAATTGTTTATCTCTCATGATTCACTTATAATATTTTGAGAGTCTATTAGAACAGCATCGTAATGTGCTTTGGTTATAAAATTTGTCCTAATATGATAGGCATCCAAGATGGGTATAGTAAAGACAGTCATATAAAGTGCATTGAATATTATGAGAAGTTTGATACTTGATGATTGTTTTGAGACATGAGGATGGTTATATTAGAGTCATGCTAGTAGAGTAGTTGTGAATTTTAGAAATACTTGTGTTGAGGTTTGCAAGTCCCGTAGCATGCACGTATGGTAACCTTTGTGTGACAAATTTAAAGCATGAGGTATTTCATTGAGTGTCATCCTTTGTGTGGAGGTCGGGATCGCGTGATGGTTAACTCCTACCAACCCTTCCCCTAGGGGCATGCGTGTAGTAATTTGTTTTGATGACTTGTAGATTTTTGCAATAAGTATGCGAGTTCTTTATGACTAATGTTGAGTCCATGGATTATACGCACTCTCACCCTTCCACCATCGCTAGCCTCTCTAGTACCGCGCAACTTTCGCCGGTAGCATACACCCACCATATACGTTCCTCAAAACAGCCACCATACCTACCTATCATGGCATTCCCATAGCCATTCAGAGATATATTGCCATGCAACTTTCCACAATTCCGTTTATTATGACATGCTTCATCATTGTCATATTTCCATGCATGATCATGTAGTTGACCTCGTATTTGTGGCTAGGCCACCATGCATAATTTTTCAAACATGTCACTCTTGATTCATTGCACATCCCGGTACACCGCCGGAGTCATTCATATATATTCATACTTTGTTCTAGTATCGAGTTGTAATATCGAGTTGTAAATCGATAGAAGTGTGATGATCATCATTATTAGAGCATTGTCCCAAAAAAAGGCCATAGAAAAAAAGAAAGGCCAAAAAAAGAAAAAAAAAGAAAAGGGGACAATGCTACTATCTTTTTCCACACTGGTTCTTCAAAGTAGCACCATGATCTTCATGATAGAGAGTCTCTTGTTTTGTCACTTTTATATACTAGTGCGAATTTTCATTATAGAACTTGGCTTGTATATTCCAACGATGGGCTTCCTCAAATGCCCTAGGTCTTCGTGAGCAAGCACGTTAGATGCACACCCACTTAGTTTCTTTCGTTGAGCTTTCATACATTTATAGCTCTAGTGCATCCGTTGCATGGCAATCCATACTCGCTCACATTGATATCTATTGATGGGCATCTCCATAGCCCATTGATACGCCTAGTTGATGTGAGACCATCTTCCTCTTTTGTCTTCTCCACAACCACCACTCTATTCCACCTATAGTGCTATATACATGGCTCACGCTCATGTATTGCGTGAGAGTTGAAAAAGTTTGAAAACATTAAAGTGTGAAACAATTGCTTGGCTGAAACCGGGTTTGTGCATGATTTGAGTATTTTGTGTGACGAAGATGGAGCATAGCCAAACTATATGATTTTGTAGGGATGAACTTTCTTTGGCCATATTATTTTGAGAAGACATGATTGCTTTGTTAGTATGCTTGAAGTATAACTATTCTTATGTCAATATAGATTCTGTCTTGAATCTTTCAGATCTGAACATTCATGCCACAAAAAAGAAAATTACATTGAGATTTATGTTGGTTAGCATTCCACATCAAAAATTCTGTTTTTATCATTTACCTACTAGAGGACGAGCTGGAATTAAGCTTGGGGATGCTTGATACGTCTCCAACGTATCTATAATTTTTTATTGTTCCATGCTATTATATATTCTGTTTTGGATGTTTAATGGGCTTTATTATACACTTTTATATTATTTTTGGGACTAACCTACTAACCCAAGGCCCAGTGCAAATTGCTGTTTTTTTGCCTATTTCAGTGTTTCGCAGAAAAGGAATATCAAACAGAGTCCAAACAGAATGAGACCTTCGGCAGAGTTATCTTTCGAATGATATCAACACAAAAGACTTGGAGTACATGCCAGGAAGCGAGAGAGGCGGCCACGAGGGCAGGGGTGCGCCCAGGGGGGTAGGCACGCCCCCACCCTTGTGAGCCCCCTGTGGCTCCCCAGACGTCCCTCTACCTCCTATATATACCTACGTACCCTGAAACTATCGAGGAGCACCACGAAACCATAATTCCACCGCCGCAACCTTCTGTTCTCGTGAGATCCCATCTTGGGGCCTGTTCCGGAGCTCCGCCGGAGGGGGAATCGATCATGGAGGGGCTTCTACATCAACACCATAACCTCTCCGATGAGTTATGAGTTGTTTACCATAGACCTTCATGTCCATAGTTATTAGCTAGGTGGCTTGTTCTCTCTCTTTGGATCTCAATACAAAGTTCTCCAAAATCTACGTGGAAATCTATTCGATGTAATTATTTTTGTGGTTTGTTTGTCGAGATCCGATGAATTGTGGGTTTATGATCAAGATTGTCTATGAACAATATTGGATTCTTTTCTGAAATCTTTTATGCTTGATTTAAATATCCTTGCAAGTCTCTTCGAATTATCGGTTTGGTTTGGCCTACCAGATCTATAGTTCTTGCAATGGGAGAAGTGCTTGGATTTAGGTTCAATCTTGCGGTGTCCTATCCCAGTGAGAGCAAGTGTAGCAAGGCACGTATTGTATTGTTGCCATCGAGGATAAAAAGATGGGGTTTATATCATATTTCTTGAGTTTATCCCTCTACGTCATGTCATCTTTCTTAAGGCGTTACTCTGTTCTTATGAACTTAATACTCTAGATGCATGCTGGATAGCGTTCGATGTGTGGATAGCGATAGTAGTAGATGCATAATCGTGTCGGTCCACTTGTCACGGACATGATGCCTATATACAATGATCATGCCTAGATATTCTCATAAATATGCGCTTTTCTATCAATTGCTCGAAAGTAATTTGTTCACCCACCGTAGAAATCTGCTATCATGAGAGGAGCCACTAGTGAAACCTATGGCCCCCGGGTCTATTCTCATCATATCAATCTTCCATCAACTATTTACTTTACTTTGCATTATTTACTTTCAATCTCTATACCAAAAAAATACCAAAAATATTATCTTATCATATTTATTAGATCTCACTCTCGTAAGAGACCGAGAAGGGATTGACAACCCCTTTTATCGCGTTGGCTGCGAGGTTCTTAGTTGTTTGTGCAGGTGCGAGGGACTCGCGCGTGGTCTCCTACTAGATTGATACCTTGGTTCTCAAAACTGAGGGAAATACTTCTGCTACTGTGCTGCATCACCCTTTCCTCTTTGAGGGAATACAACGCAAGCTCGAGAAGTAGCACCCAGCTGGCTAATGAACCGGCTGAGAGATGCTAGGCACCCGGTGAATTTCTGGACGGCTCGCAGGCGGTTCGGTCTTTCCATCCACTCAATGGCCTTGATCTTCACAGTATTTCATTCAATGCCGCGTTCAAAAACCATGAAGCCAAGGAGCTGGCCGGCTAGTACCCCGAAGACACATTTCTCCGGGTTTATCTTGATATGAAATCGGCGCAGATTGTCAAAGGTTTCCTTGAGATCTTCCAACAGTGTGCCACGCTTCTCCGTCTTCACCAGAATATCGTATACATAGACGTGGGCATTTCTGTCGAGCTGCTTGAGGAGGAATCTCTGCATGCAATGCTGAAACATGGCACCAGCATTACTCAAGCCGAACGTCATGGTCAGGTAGCAGAAAGCTCCGAATGGTGTGATGAAGGTGGTCTCCAGCCGATCGGCCGGGTCCAAGTTGATCTCGTAGTAGCCGGAGTAAGCATCAAGGAACTACAATAGCTTGCATCCGGCCGTGGAGTCGATCACTTGATCTATCTGTGGCAGGGCTAATGGATCCTTTGGGCAGGCTTTGTTGAGGCTGTTGTGGTCGATGCACGTGTGCCACTTGTTGTTTTTCTTCAACACGAGGACCGGATTGGCGAGCCACTCCGGGTAGAACACTTCCATGATGAAGCCGGCTGCTAACAGCTGGGGAATCTCTTCACCAACAATTCTTCTTTTTTCTTCTGACATGCGGTGGAGTGGTTGCTTGACCGGCTTCGCATCCGACCTGACATGTAGCTTGTGCTCGGCGAAATCCGTCGGAACACCCGACATGTCCTTGGGGGACCATGCGAAGATGTCTCAATTCTCATGGAGGAAATCGACGAGCTCGCTTTCCTATTTGCTGTCAAGGTTTGTCCCTACGACAACGAACCTCTCTGGGTGTGCTGGGTCCAAGGCAATCTTCTTGGTCTCTTTGGCCGGTTGGAAGGAGCCTCGAGGTTTCGCGTCCTTTGGATCGGATGGCATGCCTGACTGCTCGCCGGCCATTGCCACCACCCGATCAAGGAGGCGCTTCTCTTCACTTATGACGAGGGACTCGGACAGCCGACTACTAGCTGCAGCGCAGGCTACCGACTTCTGGTAGTTTCTAGAGATGGTGATGATGCCCTTGGGACACGGCATCTTCATCTTGAGGTAGGCATAGTGCGGTACCGCCATGAACTTGGCAAGTGCTGGTCGGCCCAAGAGTGCATGGTAGGGGTTTTCCAGGTCAACCACCTAGAACTAGACCGACTGTCGGCGGAAATGTTTCTCATCGCCAAACAGAACATCTATCTTGATATTGCCGATTGGAGAGCAGGAAAGGCCAGGCACAATGCCATGGAAGACACTCCAACTGGGCTGGAGCTGTTTCTCCTTCATGCACAGTTTCTCCATTGTGTCGCGGTAGAGGATGTTGATGCTGATGTCGCCGTCTATCAGGATCCGGGAGAAACGGCAGGCCCACCTCTCGGTTGCGAATGTGGAGTCGAGAACGAGAGAGTAAGCACCCGGCGATGGAATCATGGCCGGGTGGTCGGCTCGGCTCCAGCTGATGGGCCTCTTAGACCAATGCATGAACTCTAGGGTTTCCGAGGCGACACTTTTCACCTCCCGGTGTTGCTGACGCCGGTTGTGCCTGTCGTCGGCCACGTTGGTGAAGACGACATAGGCTCCATGGGCTTTAGGGAACTCATCTTGGACTGCGCCGACTGGTCGAGGCACCGGCTGTCGAGGAGGCGGAGCCGAAGGGCCGGCTGGTGGAGGAGGCAGGCCTTCGCCCTTGGCGAGTCTGGTGAGCCAGTGGAACTTCCGATTTGTGTGGTAGTACGGCTTCGCACCGCTGTGGAACTTGCAAGGAGCATCGAGGGCCTGCTCGAAGGAAAAGGCGGGCTGCCAAGGAGGCTTTCCACCCTTCTGACGCTTGTGGCCACCTTGTTCTTCTGGCTGCTGGCTTACGACTGCCGCCACTTGCCGACTGGTGGAAGCTGGCGGCGTGGCTTTGCACTTGTTGTCACTGAGGTGTGCTCGCCGGCTGGATTCAAAAGCCGGCGTCCAAGGAGATGGAGGGATCTTCTTCCCAGATGCGTCCACCTGCAGCTCCTCCTTCATGGAGGAGTCGGCCGTGGCGTACTTGTCTGCTATGATTAGCAGTTCGTCTAGCATTGTGGGCTCGTCGCACAAGAGCTTGTCCTTGAGCAAGGTCCTTGTCGGATCTAGGGTTCCGACAAAACGCTTAAGGTTCGAACTCTGGGGTGCGCACGAAGATCTCTCCTTCCACCCTAGCTCGTCGACTCAACAGTCCTAGGCCTAGCTTGTCAGATCCGATGAACAAGCGACACAAGATTTATACTGGTTCGGGCCACCGTTGCGGTGTAATACCCTAATCCAGTGTGGTATGGTGGATTACCTTGTAGGCTGATGAAGAACCAGTACATGGATGAACTGCCTCCTGAGGAGAGGAGTTCTTGAGCTCGGGCGAGCTTGTCGTGTGTAAGAGGTCTCGATTATCCGATCCCTTTCTAAGGTGGTGGCTAGTCCTATTTATAGTGGCCAGGGTCGTCTTCCCAAATACTGAGCGGGAAGGAATCCTGCAACAACCAAATTTGAATGGGGATAGCTAGTAAAAGCTATCCTGACAAAAGGTGGTTTTCGCCTGCCAAAGGCTCTGGTGGTGACGCCACCGTGGGCTCGGCGATGACCTCCGTCCTGCCATCCTGTTGGTCTTGGTCTCGTTGCACCGATATGGAAACCTTTTCCTGACGCCTCAGGACTCTTCGTCTGCACCTGCTCTTTTAGCACCAAAGGGGAAACTGGCACTCTGCGCCCGCTGGCGCCCGCCTGGCCTTGGTCATCACTGCTCACGTCACGAGGACCTCGCGAGGAGTCCCTCACCTCGATATCTCCGATCCTCACGTGCCGGCCCGGTGAGGCCGCCCCAAGGGATGCCCTGTGTCGTCCGCCTCACGAGGCTTGACCCCTCGCGAGGGTCTTGAGTGGTCGATGAAGATGCTGGGTCGTACCAGGCCACCTGATGAGCCATGCCCTGGGCCGCAGGCAGGCATGTCTGGGTACCCCCGTTCCCAGAACGCTGATAGTAGCCCCCGGTCCCAAGGTGCGCTCGGGCTTGGCTACGCGGCGAAGCCAAGGTCTTAGTGCGGAGCGCCGCGGGCCCCAAAGCCCGCGGCCTTGTATGGCGCATGGTGGTTGATGGGACGTGGGCGTCTCCACTTCCCCGCGCAGCGTCGGCGGCTGCGCGACTTGACAAGTCCCTGCGTGCATAGTAACTCATCATTACCTGCAATTACGGAGGCCGGCGCTTGGCCTTCTCCTGGCTATAAACAAGGCGGCGAGCGGAGCCTCCGCCGCCCATCTTCTTCCTTCATTCCTCTTGCCTCTTCTTCCTTGCCACGTGCTCGTCCATGCCGCTCATGGTGCCGATCCGACGATTGTCCGCCGTCGAGAAGGGGAAGACTCCTCGCGAGGAGCCAGAGGTACTCCCTCCGAAGAAAAGACCACTTCGTCTTCATGGCGTCGTCATGAGACCGGAAGTGACGAGACCTAGGCACGAGCGGCCTCCCCCTGGCTACCCGTTACCCCTTTACGCTAGGGCACCAGGCCATGGTGAGGAAGTTGGCGCTCAGCGCTGCCCGCGCCATTGCCGTACCGACCGTGCCATTGTGGTGCACGCTGCCGTCCCACGATCTCACACCAGAGGCTCCTCGCGTGAGTTCGTGGTGTGGACAGCGATGCCTCCTAGATCTTGGATTCGCCTCCCGCCATTCATCGCCCAAGGAGGTGCCACCGAGGGGCCCGCTCGGGCTGTGGTTGCGACACGCCGAGTGCCGGGCCCCGGCGACGAGGGCGGAAGCTGAGGTCATCTCCCCATGCAAGGTCTTCATGACTCATGGATTGGGCGAGGTCGCCCGCGCCTGCGACTCAGAAGGCGCGCTCGCCATCCACTTCGAGTTCGACAGCGTGTCCATCTTGTGCTTCCAGGTGTTCGCTGAGGAAGGATGCCGCCTGGAATGTTGCCCTAGAGGGGGCCACCAGGGGGATGCTGCTGCCGGTGATGCGCCGGACATCGATTCCGTCACTATCTCATCTAGCGGTAGCGATGGCCTCCGGAGGTCCACCCGCTCCTCTAAGTCTGCCGAGTCCCGGGAGACAAGCGACGACAGCTACGCGCCCCCGAGCTCACGGCGCTCACGTAACGTGTCGGGCTCGTGGGCATGTCGCTAGTGGTGACCCGCCTAGGGTCGGAGGCAGGCCATCGTGGCCCACTATTGATGATGGTGTCGGTGATGGCGACCGTAGTAAGGATCCCCTGAAAGCCTTTTGTGGTGTTCCCTATAAGGATTCAAAGCCAACTACACGGGGGTGTGTAAAGAACTTGTAATGCTTTTGCTTTTATCTTGCCGTTTTGCCAGCACACTCTGCTCGCAAGCCTCGTTTCAGCAATAGTGCTCTACGCCGTTTGGCCCCAGTCCCAAGGCAAGTTGTAGACGTCGCTGGTATGCCAGGTCGCTATGTCTGGTCAAGTCCAGGAGGTGAGCGGCCCGAGGTTTGGTAAGAGCTCCTGAGGCACGATACTCAAGAGGTCCCCCTTGGCGTGCAAGCCGCTTCCGGAGGCTAAGAAAGTGAGGCGGCATTGCTGAAGCGTTACTACCGAATCCCACTGAGCTAGCGAGGATGGGGCATCAAGGGATTAATGACTTATCTTGACGGTCACGGGGTGGTTCCCCCAAACAGCGCACCCGGTTTGTTCATGAGGCTGAGATTTCGTGATTCCCTCCTGCTGGCCCTGGAGTTCTGCGTCAGCACGGCCCGGCCCCGCGCGTACCTCAGCCGCCGTTGGACTTGATCGGAAACTAGGACAAGACCAGGGAGTGAGGGTCTATGGGACCAGCTAGGCCCTTGGGTCGCGATGCCCAACGGTCCCCCTTGACGTACGAATGGACCTGAAGGAAGGGAATGCTAGACTTAGGCCTTGATGTTCTACGTCGGTAGGGCCCGCACCCTCGCGTACCTCACCCGCCGCTGGCCTTGACCGGAAACCAGGACAAGACCAGGGAGTGAGGGGCTACAGAGCCAGTTAGGCCCTTGGGTCACGATGCCCAAGGGTCCCCCTTGACATACGAACAGGCCCAAGCTCTCTGAACTGACTCCCCTCCCCTCGTCCTTCCTGATGCTCTGCGTCCTCGGGTCCCGATCCTCGAGCAAAGCTCAGCCGCCGTTGGTATGCCAGGTCGCGATGTCGTGGTCAAGGCCAAGGGGTGAGGGCTGGAGAATCAGTAAGAGCCCCTGAGACGCGATGCTCATCCCCCCCCCCTTTAACGCGCAAGAAAACTACGTGGGGAGGGGAGACCGACGGGACTGCCTGTCGGCATGCTCCTGAGACTCCGGTGGGTTAGCCTGTAGCAGAACGACTTAGGGCCACGCCTGCGCTGGGCTTCCGGGAAGTCCACAGGGATACGAAGGCACTGAGGTCCTGGTGAGGTTACGCTTGCGGAACGGGCCGCGGGTCAGAGCTCGGTCCATCGGGTTTGACACAGTTGCAGGGACGGACCTGAGCACAAGCGCCGTGCCAACGCATGCAGCCCCGTTGCGAGATGAACAGAAGTCCATTCGGTGGCGAAGGTGACCCGGAGGGGTGATGGTTAGTCAAGTGATTCAAATGCAACATGACAGAGACAGCAACACCAGCTTAGGGAAAATGCAAGGGAGATACATGCCACCAGGACGAACCTATGCGGCCTGGGGATAATGCAGCCCGAGGGGCGCCCCCACAAGGTGATCTGAGATGCAAAAGGATACGCGTCACAGGGACAGGCCAGTGCGACCTGGGAATAATGCAGCCCGAGGAGCGCTTCCAGTTGAACAAAAACCGGAAGATGACACGTGGCTTAATTGCTGGAGTAGTGTTGGTGTAGCTGAAAGTGCTCGACGAAGACGTTGTTCCTTACATGTCGCCTGGCTCCGGCCCCTCGCGGGGCTCTGGGGTTCCCAAGATCTCGCGGAGGGCCGAGTCCAACTCCGCCTAGATCTCCTTGTGCCTGGCCTCGCGAGCCGCCAGGACTTCCCGCATGTGGCGCTGGTGCAGGGCCACCTTGTTCGGCAGGCTGAAGGGCATGCACACATAGCTGTGAGGGGGACCCTGGCGTCGGCCCACCTGGGAAGGCTAGTAGAGCTCCTGAGACGCGATCCTGTTGAGTGCAGGAACGTTGAAGCAGACGCGCATCCCATCTCCTAAGCCTGGACCGACAGCCGCCCTTAGAGGAGGCGGGCGACTCTCGCCCCGCATGGCTTTCGGCTCCTGTAGGTCTTCAATGGTCTGGCTGATGAACTCCTGAGCACTTGGGGCCTCACGCCTTGAGGCCTCTCGAGGGAAGTGTGCAGCAGAGCAATCTTCCACATGGTGCCCGAGCACCTCCCTCGTGACATTGGCTAGGTCAGAGGCACTCTAGAGGAGAGTCCCCGAGCCCAGCCTGAGGGGGCGCCCGGCTTGTCTTCCTATGCGAGAGAGGGAGGAGGCCCCTCTCTAGGTGCAGGTCCCGAGGTGATGCCGCCCTGTGCTGCGTCCTCATGAGGCTCCAGGGCCAGTAGATGCTTCTTCTTCATGGGGACGACCTCAGGTGGGTAGATGATGTTGTCGCTGTCCGGATCCTCAACTGCCGCCACCTGGTAAGCGCACTCGAGTGAGCACACTACGTCCTTCTCCTCGCAGGCGATGGTGATGATGCCTCCGCTTCCTGGTATCTGGAGAACATTGTAGCCGTGGTGAGTCACCGCCATGAACTTGGCCAGGGCTGGATACCCGAGGATGGCGTTGTAAGGGAGATGGATGTGGGCGACATCGAAGTCGATGAGCTCAGTGTGGTAGTTTTCACACTTGCCGAAGGTTACAGGTAGGCCAACTTGCCCCACGGGAGTGGTGGAGCCGTCAGTCACTTCGGAGAAGGGCTTGGTAGGCAGCAGTTGATCGTAGGGTACTTGGAGGCTGTTGAATGTCTCAATGGACAGGACGTTGAGTCATGTGCCACCATCGATGAGGGTCTTGGTAACTTGGACGTTGCTGATAATGGGAGAACAAAGCATTGGGAGGGGGCCAGCTGTAGCAGCGCACTTAGAGTTGGTCTGCTGAACTGAAGGTGATGGGGCATCTGGACCACCTAAGTGGGCGAGTAGCCTCGAGCTTAGGGAGAGCCACGTTTACTTCACGGGCGAACTGCTTGAAGAGGTGCTGAGAAGCTGGGGCCTGTGCTCTGTCCAAGATGCAAGCGATGGAACGCTGCTCCTGGAAGCCCCCAGCCCCCTCGTCCTGGTCGTCGTTTCTCCTTGGTAGTGGCAGAGGTGGTAGGACGGCCCTACCCTGAGGACGGTCCTCTAGGGGCTGGTCCCTCCAGGCGTCCTCGCGAGGTTGGCCGCGCCAGCGCTCCTCCCGAGGCTGATCGCGCCACTCCTGGTGGGGGCCGCGGTCGTCCCAGCGTCCCCCGGCCCAACTTCCTCCGCAGCCATAGCCACGGTTGCCGCGATCGGGGTGTTGGATGACGCGTCCTTCACGGAGGGCCCTGAGCTCTTGAGAGTCATGAGAGTTGTGGCTGTGCACATTGTGGAAGCCGCAAAATGCTCGGCCGTTCTTGGGCAGCTCTGGGTAGTTGCGACCGCGCTTCATTTCTGGTTCGGCTACAAGCACTGCCGCTCCCTTGCGCTTTACATCCTTGCCTTTGGCCTTCTTGTCTTCGGGTTCAGCAGCGGGGAGCTCGACGAGTGAGAGGTGCCCCTCCTCGGCCCTGGCGCACTTGGTCGCGAGGTTCAACAGTTCCAAGGACGTGCACAAATCTTGATGGATGGCGAGCTCTTCTTTCATCTTGACGTCGCGGACGCCATCCGAGAACGCCGAAATGATGGCCTCGCCCGTGACCTTGGGGATCTTGATGTGCACACTGTTGAAGCGTTGGATGAACTTCTGCAGGTTTTCTCTTGGTTGTTGCTTGATACGCCGTAGGTCACCCGCGGCCGGGGCCGGTCTCGAGTGCCCTGGAAGTTGGCGATGAACCGCTCGCGCATCTCACTCCAGGTGGAGATCGATCCTGCGGGCAGGTTCAAGAGCCATGAGCGCACGCCATCCTTGAGGGCCATGGGGAACCAGTTCGCCATGATCTTCTAGTTGCCGCCGGACGCTTCGATGCTCCGCTCGTAGAGCTGCAGGAACTCCGCAGGGTCGGGGGTGTCGTCATAGCATCGAGGCAGGTCGGGCTTGAATTTCCCAGGACAGTTGACGTTTCGTAGCTCGGGGGCGAGGGCCTTGCAGCCTTTTGTCGACACCAGAGCTTGTTGGGGAGGTGGAGCTTGGTCTCGGTCCTTGCACGTCGCCACGGCAGGGGGCGCGCGGTCTCGACGCAGGAGGGAGTGTGGGTGCTCCTCCGCGAGGCCGCTGGATCTCTTGGCAGCTTCCTTCTTCACGCACTGGCGCCACGCGTGGGCGGTCATGACGCAGGGCCACGTGCCTTGGGTCTTGGACGACGCCTTGACGCGGGGGTAGCAGTGGAGCTTCTTCAGCCTCGTCGTCCTCATGGGGAGGCAGACGAAGCCTACGCGTCCGCGGCGAGCATGGGACGAAGAGGCCGCAGGAGTCAGCGATGGGGTAGCGGTGCGTCCATCACGCCACACGGAGGGGTGCAGGGACGAGGCCAGTTGTTCATGCCGCGCCGGACCGGTGGCGGCGTTTGCGGCAGGCGATGGAGAGTGACGGGGTGGTCCACCGGCAATAGCAGTCTGAGCGACGCGGGCAGCGAGGGCAGAGCGTCGCTCAGCATGGGCTCTGTGAGCGTCGGCCATGGAACTGCTGGAATGAACGAGCACTGATCGACGGAAGGGAAATTTCGGCACACCCCTACCTGGCGCGCCAAATGTCGGATCTAGGGTTCTGGCAAAACCCTTAAGGTTCGAACTCTGGGGTGCGCACGAAGATCTCTCCTTCCGCCCGAGCTCGTCTAATCAACTGCCCTAGGCCTAGCTCGTCAGATCCGATGAACAAGAGACACAAGATTTATACTGGTTTGGGCCACCGTTGTGGTGTAATACCCTAATCTAGTGTGGTGTGGTGGATTGCCTTGTGGGCTGATGAAGAACTAGTACATGGATGAACTGCCTCCTAAGGAGATGAGTTCTTGAGCTCGGGCGAGCTTATTGTGTGTAAGAGGTCTCGATTATCCGATCCCTTTCTAAGGTGGTGGCTAGTCATATTTATACTGGCCAGGGTCCTCTTCCCAAATATTGAGCGGGAAGGAATCCCACAACGGCCAAATTTGAAGGGGGGCAGCTAGTACAAGCTATCCTGACAAAAGGTGGTCTTCGCCTGCCAAACGCTCTGGTGGTGACGCCGCCGTGGGCTCCGCAATGACCTCCGTCCTACCGTCCTGCTGGTCTTGGTCTCGTTGCACCGATATGAAAACCTTTGCCTGACGTCTCAGGACTCTTCGTCTGTACCTGCTCCTTTAGCACCAAAGGGGAAACTGTCAATCTGCGCCCGTGTGGCCTTGGTCATCACTGCTCATGTCACGAGGACCTCGCGAGGAGTCCCTCGCATCGATATCTTCGGTCCTCATGAGCCGGCCTGGTGAGGCTGCCCCAACGGATGCCCTGTGTCGTCCGCCTCGGGAGGCTTGGCCCCTCACGAGGGTTTTGAGTGGTCGATGAAGATTCTGGGCCATACCAGGCCGCCTGATGAGCCATGCCCTGTGCCGCAGGCAGGCAACTCTGGGTACCCCCGTTCCCAGAACGCCGATAGTCCTTCTCTGCACCCAGCGGTAAAGTACTCAATGGATTGCACTTCATGCACCCCTTCACAAGAATTATGCAGCTCAGCCCACCCCGTCAGATAATCGCGGGTGGACTCAGTCGGGGCTTGGATGCTCAGGGAGAGCTGGCGGGGCTTGGGCGTCTGCTTGTAGGTGCTGGTGAAGTTGTGGGTGAAGACGTCGGTGAAGTCCAGCCAGCAGTTGATGTTGTAGGGCTTGAGGCTGTTACCATGTCCGGGCCGTACCCTGGAGCATGAGCGGAACATACTTCACGACAACGTGCTTGTTGCCGTTTGCTATGCTGACGATAGTGGAGTAGTCTACCAGCCATTCGTCCGGCTCCATGGAGCCGTTGTACTTGGGAGTATCTCTAGGGAGCGAGAACCCTTTGGGGAAGGGCTCGTCGCGAATGCGGGAGCCTAAGCAAGGCGGCCCGATGGCATCTTCTTCTTCTAGCGTGAAGCATCGGGCGAGCCGATCAACCTGATGACATGCGTCATTTTCTCTGACACCTTCGCGGCTGCCCTGCCGGACTTCGAGAGTCGGGTGGTCAATAGGCGGCGGGGATGCACTCCTCTCCTGGCTGGGAGGAGGAGGCGGGCGATCACTCCGCAGTTCCACTGCTCGTGGGCGGTCGTCCTGGTCGCGTTCGATGGAGATGGGGGTGCGCCAACTGCGGCTGGCAGACGGCTCGAGGTCTCGGCGACCGAGGGTGCCGCATGTTGGGGTTCGGGAGGAAGCCCCTTGCTCACGGCGGGGAGGAGGGCTCTTGGCCCGAGCGCCGGCATCCAGCGCGCGGTGGAGAGTCTCCTGCTTCTCGGTAGCCGTGTCGAGGAGCTGCTGGAGACGTGCCGTCATGTAGCGGCGCTCGTCGCCCTCCAGGTGGTCTAGCTCGTCAGCTACCACATGCGTGGCGCGTAGGTTCTCCATTGGGGTGGCGTAGACTGGGCGCTCGGCCCCAAACATGCTGGCTGGCGGCGGCCCACTACCGGACCGCGCCGGCCCGGCTTGGCTCGCCCGCAGCCGGCGTGCCGCCTATAGAGTGGTCGGTCTCGCGCTGGTAGGCTTCGGTGAGGTGCCTCATAGTGGCCAGCTTGTTGGCGCTTTCGAGGAGCGAGATGTGGAGCGTCTCCAACGTCGCATCATCAGCCCCCGCAGCAACAGGGGCAGACAAGTCCCGCGCTGCCGCCTGCAGCGGATTTGGGCCAGCGGCGTTAGAGGCTCCATTCTGGCTGGCACTAGCACTATGGGTCGCAGGAGGGAGCGGGTCGTCGATGACCACCACATGGTCGGCGAATGCGTCAGTTGGCGCTTTGTCGAAATCAATGAGCATGTCGACAGGCGGGTCGGTGGAGCCAACGGACTCCAGGTCGGAGGTGGACTCGTAGACGAGGTGGAGCTTGTCGAGGAGATCGACGAGGCAGCACTCTGCATTGGCAGCTCCCGCATCGGGCGCTGGCTCGTCCGCGATGTGGAGTTTGTCAAGGAAGTCGACGAGGTGGCTCTCACAGCCAACTGCTCCCGCGTTGGCCGTTGGCTCGTCAGGGAGGCGGATCCCGCTGAGGATATCGGTGAGGCTGCCCGCCGCGCAAGCGGCTTCCACGCCGCGAAGTGCATCGGTGCTAACACCGTCGAACGTAGCCGGCTGGCTGCGCTCGCTAGGGAGGAAAAGGGTTCCCGTCCAGAACGTGTTTCCGGACGATGGTCCACGTAGCCCAACGGTAGGCGCCAAATGTCGGGGGTTTCGTGCGACATATGCCAAAGGATGGCTTATCATGGTGGGGGTCGGTAGAACGTCGTTTGGTCATGGAAGCGGGATAAGGCGATATCTAGAACGCCTACGGGATTTACCCAGGTTCGGAGCTCTCCATGGAGATAACACCCCTAGTCCTGCTCTGCAGGGACTCTGCGTCATGACTATCATCAATAGAGTGGCTACAAGGTTGCTCCTTGAGATGTCTTGGCTAGAGGAAGAAGAATAGAAAGGCTAGCTCTAGCTCCTCCTTCTCTAGATGAGTGTATCTTGGCTAGGATTCTAAACCGCCTGCATGGGGAGACCTGGTGGGTTTATATAGGACTACCCTCTAGGGGTACAATGGTAATCCGGCCGGGTGTCGGCCCCGGCCATTAGTGTCTCTGATTACCGGCTTCTCCGCTGGCTACTGGAGCCCGCCGGTTGGTGGGTCCCGCTGACTGTCGGAGACACGACCGATAGATGGAAGCCGCCGCGTGCGGACCCCGCTGACTGCTTTACACTGTAGCCTCGCCTCTGATGACGGGGGCTTTGTCGGGGAGAGCATGGCTACAGTCTCGCCGCCTGGTAGTCGTTCACTGTAGCCATACCAATCCCATGGCGCGCAGACTCCAAGGGAGAGGAGGGTCGCCTGCTTGGAGTAGGCCCACCCTTGTTGCCGCCTGCTTAGAGTTCGCCGCCTTTTGATGGCTCGCGGACAGGTAGGGCCCGCCGCTGATAACCCAAAAGTGAAGGGGATCAGTTGTAGCCTCTTTCGATAAGTAAGAGTGTCAAACCCAACGAGGAGCTAAAGGTAGAACAAATATTCACTCAAGTTCTATCGACCACCGATACAACTCTATGCACGCTTCACGTTTACTTTACCTAGAACAATTATGAAACTAGAAGTACTTTGTAGTTTTTGTGGGATAGGTTTGCAAGATAATAAAGAGCGCGTAAATAAATAGTAGGGGCTGTTTAGATAAAGACACAACTAAATTAGTTTTAGTAGAGAGCTTTTTGTCACGAGAAAGTTATTTGTCCCTAGGCAATCGATAACTAGACCGGGAATCACTATTGCAATCTTATTTGAGGGAGAGACATAAGCTAACATACTTTCTCTTCTTAGATCATATGTCCCAAAATAGTATAAAAAGTTGCCAAAAGTATATGAAAGTTGTATAATATTAGCATGGAACAATCAAAAATTATAGATACGACGGAGACGTATCAGCATCCCCAAGTTTAATTCCTGCTCGTCCTCGAGTAGGTAACTGATAAAAAAGATAATTTTTGATGTGGAATGCTACCTAGCAAAATCTTGATCATGTAGTCTAATCCTGGCATGAATATTAAGACATGAGTGATTCAAAGCAATAGTCTATCATTTGACATAAAATAATTTAATACTCGGGCATCCCAACAAACAATCAAGTCTTTCAAAATATCAATGCTAAAGAACGTTATCCCTACAAAATCATATAGCCTTTTATGCTCCCTTTTCTTAACACAAGGTACCCCTCATGCCCATCCCGGTGTTAGCCAAGTAATTGTTTTCATACTTTACTTTTTCGAACTTTTTCAACTCTTCACGCAATACATGAGCGTGAGTCATGGACATAGCACTATGGGTGGAATAGAAGGTGGTAGTAGACAAAAGTAGGGAGAAAGTTTCACATTACCTAGGCATATCAATGGACTATGGAGATGTCCATCAACCGATATCAATGTGAGTGAGTAGGGATTGCCATGTATCGGATGCACTAGAGCTATAAGTGTATGAAAACTCAAAAGAAAACTAGTGGGTGTGCATCCACTTGCTTTCTCATGAAGACCTAGGGCATTTGAGGAAGCCCGTCGTTGGAATATACAAGCCAAGTTCTATAATGAAAATTCCCACTAGTATATGGAAGTGAAAACATAGGAGACTCTCTATCATGAAGATCATGGTGCTACTTTGAAGCACAAGTGTGGAAAAAAGATAGTAGCATTGTCCCCTTTTTTCTTTTCCTTTTTTTCTTTTTTTTTTGGCCTTCCCTTTTTTATTTGACCTTTCGGTCTTTTTTGGCCTTTTTGCCTTTTTTTCCTTTTTCAAGGGACAAAGCTCTAATAATGACCATCACACTTCTATTTACATACAACTCGATATTACAACTCTATACTAGAACAAAAATATGACTCTATATGAATGCGTCTGACGGTGTACCGGGATGTGCAATGATCTAGCGTAGCAATGACATCAAAAAACGGAGAGGCCATGGAAACATCATGCTAGCTATCTTACGATCATCCAAGGCAATATGACAATGATGGTGCGTGTCATAATAAACGAAACGGTGGAGTTACATGGCAATATATCCCGTAATGGCTATGGAAATGCCATGATAGGTAGGTATGGTGGCTGTTTCGAGGAAGGTATATGGTGGGTGTATGGTACCAGCGAAAGTTGCGGGGTAAAAGAGAGGCTAGCAATGGTGGAAGGGTGAGAGTGCGTATAATCCATGGACTCAACATTAGTCATAAAGAACTCACATACTTATTGCGAAAAATCTATTACCCTCGAAGTAAACATACTATGACGCATGCTCCTAGGGGGGAGGTTGGTAGGAGTTAACCATCGCGCGCTGTCGGTGTATTTGGATCGACACCTATGGGATCACACGAATCCGTACTACGTTTGCGTGGCACGGGGTTGAGAGAAGAGCGGATCTAACGGTCAGGACACAGTTCCTTTACCCAGGTTCGGGCCGCAAAGATGCGTAAAACCCTACTCCTGCTTTGGTGGATTATCTGTTGGTGTTCTTCAGCTAGTGAGGAGCTCCAAGAGGGTCGTGAGGAGTTCTAAAAAGCCTAATCCTCCTCCTAGTCGCCTCGGGCCTCCTTTTATAGGGAAAAGGGGTTGCCAAAGTGGCACACAGGAGGTGTAAAGGGTATAGTGATGCGAGGTTATCCCTCGTATTACAGGATAAGGTGCATTTAATGCGCCCAGCTTTGGTGTCCTTGCTTTATCGGGGACGAGGGGAGACGACCGTCTTGTCCGTCGCCGCCCCTCCTCGTGTTGACACGCGCCCTGGCCAGCGGTGCCTGAGGTGCCATGTAGGCAGACAGGCAGCTGAGGTGGCGCAACGGCGGGTCCCCACGAAGATCTGTGGGTTGCCACGCAGGAGCCTGTCCAGCTGGTTGGGTCGGCAGCCGCGTGGGTCGGTGGAAACCCAGTTGGTGCGGGCCTGATGGTGGCCCCGTGGATGTCCTTGGCAAGGGCCCGGCAAGGTGCTTGCTGGGGGCCTTCTAGTCCTCCTTGGCTGGAATCCCGCCAAGGGTTGTCGTCTTCTTAACTTGCATCTGATCTTGAATGTCTTCACAAAGATCTGCATGCCACCACGGGGATATCTCCCGAATCCTCGCCCCATGGGGGCGGGGGACTCAAGGGTGATTCGCTCCGTAGGCGCGGGGCGAGCTGCCGCGGCAAGGGTCTTGCCGGGGCTGCCAGAGCTGGCCACGGCAAGGATCTGGCCGGGGGGAAGCTGCTTCGTCGCTTTGCTCTTTGTGGTCTTGTTCTTGGCGTTGCTCCAGTCTCCATTGAGCTTCAGTCTTGCCCAGGCTCGCCTACCTCGCCATGCTTAGTGTGGTGGCGCCGTGGCTCAGACTGCCCATGCACAGTCATAGGGGTACAAAAATTGTACCCCTCTTTTTGTACACCGACACGCTCCCCCGACCTTCACGCAAAGATAAATAATTAATATACAATGCGCGCCAATTTGGTTACATAGTTAGGAGACCATACGTGCATGCTTCGGGAATCACAAACCTTAACACCAATATTATTACTAAACCACAATCATTCACTAGTACCTCCCACATATTAGCATCTCTATATCGCAAAACTATTGCAAGGAATCAAACATATCATATTCAGCGATCTAAAAGTTTATGTAGGATTTTATGACTAACCATGTGAATGACCAATTCCTGTCAACTCTCTAAATGGATATAAGTGAAGCAAGAGAGTTTTAATTCTTTCTACAAAAGATATGCCCACCCTCTTACCATTATAAGCGAAGCAAAAGAGCATTCTACAACTGACGATTTTCTATGTAAGGAAAAAACAAGCAATCCAAACTTCAAATGATATAAGTGAAGCACAAGAAGCATTCTATAAAGCCATACTCAAAAGATATAAGTGAAGTGCAAAGAGAATTCTATAAATCAACCAAGTAATATCTCATACCAGCATGGTGCATTTATTAAAAGAAAAAGAAAAGGCACATGAAGCTCCAAGAGTTTACGCATATCATTTGAACGAAACGAATCCGAAAACATACCGATACTTGTTGAAGAAAGATGGGATGCCTTCCGGGGCATCCCGAAGCTTAGACGCTTGAGTATCCTTGAATATTTACTTGGGGTGCCTCGGGCATCCCCAAGCTTGAGCTCTTGCCTCTCCTCCTTCTCCTCGCATCGAGACCTCCTCGATCTTCAAACACTTCATCCACACAAAACTTAACCGATCTTTTAGTGGCGTGGTTAGTGCATATGATCAATAAAATCTCATCATGTACTGCTCTAACATTATTGTATAATTATGAACAAATATTACCTACTCTATGCTATCACAATTCTATGGCCCCAAGTCAAGGAGGCATCAACAAGAATTCAAACATATGCGAATAATGAAGCTATAATAGCAATCTATGAAAACAGGACAGTCTGTAGTAATTTGAACATTAACCATACTTCTGTTACTCTAAATATTATGGCAAAATTAAAAAAAACAAATATTTGTATAGAAAGACTTTGCAAAAAGTTTCAGATACTTTCGACGTTCCAGTAAAAAATGTAAAATAGCGCACTACAGCCAAAGTTTCTGTTTTTGCACCGCACAAACCAACAAGCAGTTTAATCATCCTAAAGGAAACTCTTGGCACATTATTTTTATAATACAATGGAATTGTACAAGGGGATAATTATTTTTGTTGAAAATTTTCTGTAATCTATGTTCACAAAGTTTCCATGGGCATGAACAAAGTTCAAGGCTAGCTCCCACTTTAACAATGCTCATCTTTCTCACTTTCGCTTTTCTCTTTGAAAAAGTTTTAGGTTCCCCTCTTTATTTTTTTGTTTTTAAACTTTAGAAAAGCACAAAACAGAAATAAATGACTCTCTAAAACTTTCGGATTGTCTCCCTGGCAGCGCTTTCTTTAAAGCCATTACGCTAGGCATATAGTGCTCAAGTAATGGATCCACCCAGATCCCAAGGTATATCAAAGCCAATTTTAATTAGCAATGATTTGGCATTTAGTAGTGAGCACAAAGTGATATGTGTCATGCAAAAACGAAGTCTAACTCTCTTCCTATGCATAGGCATGTCATACAAGAACAATTCATGCACATCAAGTAAAGTCCAATGCATAGTATAAGCAGTTTCTTGCAATTTTATCATGTTGGAAACATAGAGAGACGGAGGTGTAGTTCCTCTCTCATAATAATTGCAAGTAGGAGCAGAAAGCACATGCATATTATACTCATCAAAATCATCATGTTTAATGGAAAAAGGCAACCCATCAATATAATCCTTAATAAGTGCAAACTTCTCCAATATTGTGTAGTTTGGAGAATTCAAAAAGATAATAGGACTATCATGTCTAGGAGAAATAGCAACTATCTCATGTTTAACATAAGGAACTATAGCAAGTTCATCTGCATAAGCATAATTCATATTGGCATCTTGGCCACAAGCATATCAAGCATCATCAAAAAGGGATATTTTAAAAGAATCCAAGGGATCATAGCAATCATCATAGCATTCGTCCTTCGGTAAGCACAAAGGGAAATTAAACAATTTATGAGTTGAAGAGTTACTCTCATTAGAAGGTGGGCATAGGTAGCTAATCCGTTCTTCCTCCTTTTGTTCTTCGCTCTCCTCCTCATCTTTTTCATCCAATGAGCTCACAATGTCATTAATTTCTTCTTCCATAGACTCCTGCAAAGTATTACTCTCTTCTTGGACAGCGGAGTAGCCCTCAATGTATTGTTTAACATAGGCATTAGAAGCATAACTATCATGACAATATTTAAATATGGAAAAAAATTCAGATTTGTAAAGAGTAGCGTCATACTTTTCAATCAAAGAAGCAATTTCATAAGCACCCTTAAAAGCAACAAATTCTTCAATTTCTTGAACATCATAGTAACTATAAACACCCTTAGCATACGAAGATACGATACCATTATCACTAAACTCACAATGGTAGGGAAGGTGTTTCGTAGGGTCTTCAGAACAACAAGTAAAATCATAAATTTCACACAAATTCCAAGCATAGCATTGCAAACGATGAATTTGATCTAGTAAAAGTTTCCCTTTTTCAGATATGCGGTGCTGCACATAACAAGCATGGTCATCTAAAGATTTTCCCTCAACTAAGCAAGTTGGGGTTTCAGCCCGAGCACATAGGGATCAAAGATGAAACAACTAATAAGCTTTAGTAGTGTGATAGATTTTGAGTGGTTCTTCAACCATTGGTTCAGTAGGTACCACTAATTTTTTTTGGTATTTTACGTTTCTTGCCCATAACTAAAGATAGAAAAAACTTAGAATATCAAATAAAATCTACATAGTGATAAAGCAAACAAGCAAACACGAGAATATTCACCACACACTATTGCTCCCCGGCAACGGCACCAGAAAAAGGTCTTGATAACCCACAAGTGTAGGGGATCAGTTGTAGCCTCTTTCGATAAGTAAGAGTGTCGAACCCAACGAGGAGCTAAAGGTAGAACAAATATTCACTCAAGTTCTATCGACCACCGATACAACTCTACTCAAGCTTGACGTTTACTTTACCTAGAACAAGTATGAAACTAGAAGTACTTTGTAGTTTTTGTGGGATAGGTTTTGCAAGATAATAAAGAGCGCGTAAATAAAAAGTAGGGGTTGTTTAGATAAAGACACAACTAAATTAGTTTTAGTAGAGAGCTTTTTGTCACGAGAAAGTTATTTGTCACTAGGCAATCGATAACTAGACCGGTAATCACTATTGCAATCTTATTTGAGGCAGAGACAGGAGCTAACATACTTTCTCTTCATGGATCAAATGCAGTTATGATTGGAACTCTAGCAAGCATCCGCAACTACTAAAGATCATTAAAGTAAAACCCAACCATAGCATTAAAGTATCAAGTCCTCTTTATTCCCATACGCAAACAACCTACTTACTCGGGTGTGTGCTTCTGTCACTCACGCCAGCCACCATAAGCAAATCATGAACATATTGCAAACCCTACAGCGGGGATCCCTCATGGTTGCGCGACACGGAAAGCACCATAGGACATCACCAATAATAAAACATCCAACTCAAACCAATCACGATCATCAATTAACCCATAGGACAAAACGGATCTACTCAAACATCATAGGATAGCCATACATCATTGGGAAATAATATATAGCGTTGAGCACCATGTTTAAGTAGAGATTACAGCGGGTAGAAGAGGGGTTACACCGCTTCATAGAGGGGGGAAGAGTTGGTGATGACGTCGGTGAAGTTGTTGGTGTAGATTGCGGTGATGATGATGGCCCCGGCGGCACACCGGTGCCACCGGAAGCGAGGGGGAGAGAGCCCCCCTCCTCCTTCTTCTTCCTTGACCTTCTCCCTAGATGGGAGAAGGGTTTCCCCTCTGGTCCATGGTCTCCATGGCGTGGGAGGGGCGGGAGACCCTCCGTGATTGGATCTGTCTCTCTGTCTCTCTCTGTTTCTGCGTTCCTAGATTCTGGCCCTTCACCGTTTCTTATATTCCCGGAGATCCGTAACTCCGATTGCGCTAAATTATGGACACGATTTTTATCCGGATATTAGCTTTCTTGCGGCGAAAGAAGGGCATCAACCGCCTTATGGAGTGGCCACGAGGGCCCAAGGCGCCCCTGCCCCCTGGGCACACCCCCACCCTCGTGGGCCACTCGGGCATCGTCTCACGTTGGTTCCGCTTCCCAAAATTCACATATATTCCAAAAAGAAATCCGTCCGTTTTTTTCCCGTTTGGACTCCGTTTGATATGGATATTCTGCGAAACAAAAAATATGCAACAAACAGGAAATGACACTCGGCACTGGATCAATATGTTAGTCCCAAAAATAGCATAAAAAATTGCCAAAAGTATATAAAAGTTGTATAATATTGGCATGGAACAATAAAAAATTATAGATACGACGGAGACGTATCAGCCGCCTGCGGGCCGTACCGACCGCTCGTCCTGGGAACGTGGCTCCCTCGTGCGTGGGTGATGTCATGGGCCGCGTGGCTACAGTGCTGCGCCGGTCGAGGAATGTCCGCTTGGTACACCCATACTGTTGCCACGCTCTGCCCTAGATTCGGGGGTGACAGTTTGTACTCTAGCCACGCCTCGTCTCTTCATGGTAATGGAGCGCTAACTTTGATGGGGCGAGGGGCCGCCTTCCAGGAGTCGGCCCCTCATGGCCACCTATTGTAGCCAGGGGCGGAGCTAAGGGGGGACGAGCCGGGGCCA
>LR738711.1:66848708-66876219 GCA_902687465.1 Secale cereale
CAAGGTTGAAACCCAAGTGCTTTCCTATTTGAAGCCCATATCTATTTACTTGTCAGACCACGCTAGGGGAAACAAACAGCCAGGTAGTAATTCTGGAATCTGACGAGGCCACTAATCCACGATCGAGGGCATCTATCATTCGTTTCGGCGCCGGCACACGCGCTCGCTTCGCATAGATCCTAGGAGATTCGGCGATGGCATCTGTACAACGGATGAACTCTACAACACGCTGATGGCAAAATAATCCTGCGGTGACTCTCCTTGATTCCTTTGTAGATTTATATATTATCAAATATTGATGATGAACTGATCCCCATCTGCCTCGAAAAGACTAGATTTTTTTTGCTTTAGATGGAATTAATTAGGTGTAGCAATTTCTTGTTTTATTCTAAAAAAATAGGTACTGTAATTTAGGCATGCACTGATTTCATCATCTAAGTTTTAAATTTCACCCTTAGGACAAACGTAGTATTATTATTAGATATGCACAAACTGTTAGATGCTTGTTTGTATTTTTGGTAACATTATAAATCTACCACCTTGTATACATGATGGATTTAATATCAAATTAGCTGATACACAAACTACCGATCAAATATTCTAGCACGAGTAAAATTTACACAACAAGCTAGAATTGCCATATAAGATTACCGACTTTATTCTATGTGTTTAAGGTGTAAGAGTCGCATACAAACTAATGAAGAAAAATACAATTTTCTAATTGCAAAATACATATTATCTTGTGTTCCTTTACGTATGGTCATTGTCAGGAAAAAAACTTTGATGTGTTCATTGTCTTTTTCGCCCCCCCCCCCCATGGTCAAATCCTGGCTCCGCCCCTGGTTGTAGCTTCACCGTCTTCTAGCAGCTGGCCTCTTGGACCAGCCGACCGAAGGAGGCGGTCGGTGCCGTTGGGAGGCGTGAGGGGCGCTACTTGCCCCGATGTCTTAAAACTTCATACGATGCTGCTGAGGATACCCGTGGTAATTTACTCCGACATTCGTATAACGAGTCCTGCGTCGTGCGTACAGCGTTGCTGGAACAACAGAGGATGATGGCATCACTATAGAGATATGCAATACCGATCTATTAAAATGAATGTATATTTCTTTAACAAAAAAAACCGATCTACAAGCTAGCCATTCTTCACATGTATACATACGAGCAAGAATATCCTATGAGTAGCAACTTATAATTGTTCTGCACATCAGATTAACACACGGACAAGTACTAGAATACATCAAATTCAGATCCACTTAAAACACATCAAGAAAGCAACACACACGTTGCTAGCCTGGGCAACCTAGATCCACCAGGAAAAGCAGTGCTACAACCGAACCAAATGTGTACAGGACCCCGGTTCCAACCAGCAAATATACTGGAGGACGGCACCAGTGCGACGAGGACGGGCATGGAAGCGCGCCAGTGGCGGGGTGTGAAAGCGGATGCTGGCTTCAGTAGGAGCAGTGAAGCAGCTGGGCCGAGAGTTATTGCCAGAATTGCTGTTGGGGCGGCCAACACCGGTAGATAGATCTAGCGCGCCTGCAGCTCAACGCGGCCACATGCATGGATCCCTTGGGGCGGCGATGCGATTGACGTCGGGTGGTGCGAAGCTCCGCAGCCGTCCATGGCATCGGGTGCCTGAGAGGGAGAGGGCAACGGGTGAGGTATGGGGGAGAGATAGAGAACGAGGAAGACATGCAAGAGGAAGCAGAATGAGGTAGGGGCGGCCAAGCTTGACCTAGTGCTCGTCAGCGGCTTGGGGAACGGTGGGAGGTGGAGGTGCATCTCGGCTAGGAAGGATGAGAGGCATGGGGGACGGGAGAGAGAGAAGATGATAGGGAGAGAGAGAGAAGAGGATAATTGGTGGAGCTAGACCGTGCACAGGAGCAGCACGTGGTGCTGGATTGCTGCCACGTCGTCTATCCGTGAGGTGGATCCGCGTGCTGTGTTTTCTCTTTGTCGTCTGTGGTTTTTTCTACACTTGGCGAAATAAGATCTTTGCCGTCTGTATCAAAAAACATAGACGGCAAACTCTTTGCCGTCTGCGTTTTTTATTACAAACAGCAAAGTGTGCTCTTTGGAGTTTGTAAATAACATTGCAGATGGCAAAGACTATTTGCTGTTTGCGATTTTGTTGTAGACGGCAAAGTATGTATTTTTTTGTCATCCGTTATTTGTCGTCTGCTAATGACGGCAAACCCTTTCTTGGGCGTGTGCCCCAACGAAATGCTGACAACAAAGAAAGTATTGACAGAAAATCTCCTATTTCTTGTATTAGTTTCCTTTTTCCTTGTGGGTCCGACATGTAATTCACATAACCCATCTTGTAGTTACCCACTTTACTCACCCATTTTACTTTCCTTTTCCTTGTGAGTCTGATCTGTAACTAACATAACCCATCTAGCAAATACCTAGAGGCCGGAGAGGTAATCCTTTCCAGGCTCATGAACAAGACACGCTTGGCCTTCATATCTATCATAACATTCATGGTCGGGCCGGGCATAGCCACGATGGCTATGGCTGCTGATAGGATTCTTTTTCCAATAATTAGGATTCGTTTCCGAATTGCAATTTTAGTCTTGTGGTTAATTTTCTATTACCTACTAGTCGTCATTCCGTGCGTTTGCATGGGCTAGTATACGAAAGCACTTACAAATTAAATTTAGGTAGTAAGAAATTACGGTTTAAAAACATTTAAAAAAATGCCAGTTTTAACCTAAGAGGTTCTTAACGGACACTAGTAAAAAAAGGTCAAACGTGGAGCACATCAGTCCCGGTTTGTAACAGAACTGGCACTAATGTGACCATTAGTTCCGGTTCCAACGGCTAGGCGGGCGGAGATCATTAGTACCGGTTGGTGGGCAACCTCTAGTATCGGTTAATGCCACGAACCTGTACTAATGATGTTGTGTCAGGCTGTTGTCCGGCTAGGCACCTTTAGTACCGGTTCATGGCATGAACCGGTACTAGAATATCTTAGTAAGCTGATTTTTAGTCCCACCTCGCAAAGAGAGAGGCACTAGGAGCGGTTTATAAGCCTTGAGTGCACAGACAATGTGGGAGAGGCGCAATGTTCACCTGCACGTTGCTTAGCTTCAAACCTTGAGAAATAGTGTAGACTGCACGGAGCTATGTGCAGTGCTTTGTACACTCTTCTGAAAGGCATGAAGCTAATTAACGAGCATTGCGCCTTTTTTGAACTTATTTGAACTCCAGACTTTTTGTGTGTTCAAAATGTACCATTCAAATCCACATCATCAATTATTAGCCCTTTCTGAATTCATTTGATATTTTTTATTCATTTACTGATTTGTTTTGAGAGAGCTAAATGACCGTGAAATTGAAAAGCACTACAAATTGAAGTCTGAAAAGGTTGAAACTTGGCATGGTATCATCATTTCAACCACATGGCATGTGCAAAAAAGTAGAGAGGGTCACGGCAAGAACTGGATGCACTTCGTGTACAAAATGGACAATCTCTTTCGAGGTATCAGGGTTTAGGTCGAAAACTCATATGTTACAAAGGCATTGCATTTTTTTGAACTCCAGAGTTTTTTTGTGTTCAAAATGCACCATTCAAATCCACATCATCAATTATCAGCCCTTTCTGAATTCATTTGGTATTTTTCATTCATTTACTGATTTATTTTGACAGAGCTAAATGACCGTGAAATTGAAAAGCACTACAAATTGAAGTCTGAAAAGGTTGAAACTTGGCGTGGTATCATCATTTCACCCATATGGCATGTGCAAAAAAGTAGAGAGGGTCACGGCAAAAACTGGATGCACTTTGTGTACAAAATGGACAATCCCTTTCGAGGCGTCAGGGTTTAGGACGAAAACTCATATGTTACAAAGGCCTTGCATTTTTTTGAACTTTTTTGAACTCCAGACTTGTTGTGTGTTCAAAATGCATCATTCAAATCCACAGAATCAATTATTAACCCTTTCTGAATTCATTTGGTATTTTTCATTCATTTACTGATTTGTTTTTAGAGAGTTAAATGAGATATAAAATGTTTGTTAGATAATTTTAGATATAGAAATATTAGTTAGATATAAAATTTTAGATATAGAAATGTTAGATAGAAATTTTAGATATATTTGTGGCAATGTTAGATAGATAAATTTTAGATATAGAAATGTTAGTTAGATATAAAATAAAATACCATATAAAAAAATTGTTTTCGCGCTACCCAATGGGCCTGTATTTGCAGGCCCATAAAGGCCCAGCAGACTCATAGGGCAGCGCGGCAAAGTTAGGCCCACAAGCCTGCAGTAGAGAGGAGCTCGAAGGAGCAGTCGCGGCGGGGTTTATAAACCAGTGCGGCTGCCCCTCGGATAGCGAGGTAGGACTAAACTTGCCGCACCGCACCTGCGCCAGCGCACCCCCTTTAATACCGGGTCGTGGCACCAACCGATACTAAAGGGGTGTCTTTAGTACCGGTTGGAGCCACCAACCGGTACTAAAGGGTCGGCGCTTCCCGCCGCTTGGTCTGGCCAAAACAGGCCTTTAGTACCGGTTGGTGGCCCCAACCGGTACTAAAGGTGCCTTCTATATATACAGCACTTCAAAAAAAATTCAGTTTCCCTCTGTTATCTTGTTCTGTTTCTCGCTCTCCGTTGACGCCGTCGCAGCCCCCGTTGCACGTTGCACCCGTCCCCGTTGTCGTCGCCGTTCCCGTCGCCGTCGCCGCCTCCATCGCCGTCACGCGCCGTCCCCGTCGCCGTCCCCGTCGCCGTCCCCTCGACCTTGCCGTTGCGTCGCCTCGACCTCGCTGTTGCCGTCCCCGTCGTTGCCGCCCCGTCCCTGTCCCCGTCGTCGCCATCCCCGTCGTCGCCGCGCCCGTCGTCGTCCCCGTCGCCGCCCCCCGTCACCTCTCGCCTCGCCGGTGAGCACACACACACACATACATTTTTTTTATTTTTTAGTTATAAAAAAGTTAGAATTGTTAGAAATTTTTATGTTTTTTAGTTATAGAAATAGTTATAAAAAAGTTAGAATTTTTTCTTTTTTTTTAGTTCTAGAAATATTAGAAATGTTCTACAAATGTTAGTTATATATATAGAAATGTTATAATTTTTTTTCTGTTTTTTAGTTATAGAAATATTAGAAATGTTATAGAAATGTTAGTTATATAGCATTGTTAGAAATGTTATAGAAATCTTAGTTATATAGAAATGTTAGAAATTTTAGTTATCAAAATCCAATCATTAAAAAAATGTTACATTTTGCGGGCATATAGCTAGTATTTGTTCTCGACGATGCCCGGCCAGCATCCTCGCCGTCGACCCGGACGTCCGGCTGACCCATGTCCGGGACTGGGCTCCGCCGGGCTGGCACTTGGAGGTGCTGCCTGGAGGGGCGCGCCGCTTGATGAGGAACCCGGCCCCAGGTCCCGTCGTCGACCCTGATCTCGTTTGGTGGCGTTCCCGTGGGCCAGTTTCCGTGCGGAGGGAGCCGGCTCCGCCGGAGATGGTACGTCGCCGTGTCAGGGAGGAGGACGAGCACGTCCATCGCTACATGGTTGCGTTAGAGGGCGGCAAGTTCTCCAATACCTGGCAGTTTCTTCAGGGATCTCACTTCAGCTATGATCCTGTGATGGTTCCTTCTCTTTGGGTGTCAACCGCCCGCGCCGCAGGAACCGCGAGTGTCATAGATTCTTCTGTAGTATTCGATATTTATTAGCTACCTAGCCAGTGATGTATTAGATATTATATATTATTCGAGACGATGTATTCAAGATTATATCTATTATTCGAGACGATGTATTCGAGATTATATCTATTATACGTGACGATGTAATTTGAATACTAAATTGTTTTATATTTCTTTTGGATTAGTTAAATAAAAGCTATGGCGGACAATACGGGCATAGAGGGAGAACAAACCCTGTTCGATATGATACGCCATCCTTGCGGGCCAGATGATGATCAGAATGAAGAAGATTATGACGGCTCCGAATTTCTAAACAACACCGAAGAGGGTGATATGATATTCGATCGCGATGACCGAATTGATGAAGTCATGAACTACGATTACGATGATGACGAAGAAAATGTTGATCTTGAAACAATAAAGACCGGCGAGGTATATATATTTATATAAGGAGGCACATCTGGTGATCATCACATTTTTAAATGAGTTGAAGATATATTAACGAATCGATCTTTCTTCTTTCAGCCATCCAGATCGAGCAAATCTTCAGGCAACAGGACGAAACGAGGCCCGAACAAATTGTTGAAGCAGGTCGTAAAGTACAATATCGAGGCAATCAGACCTAATGGCGAACCATTAGCACCTAAGAAGATTGTAGACAAGTTCATTCGTCAGTGCGGAGTTCTTGTGACGGACCAACTCCCGATCTCCCTTCAAGAATGGAGAGAGCCAGCAAAGCCACGTCCAGATCTTACTTTTGTCGACGACAGACAAAAAAGTCTGCTTTGGGATACTCTCATGGAACATTTCACCCTACCAGATCATTTCACAGAAGCAGATGTGCAGAAAGTCAAGGACGCTGCTCTTAGGAAGATGGCGGTTGCATTCAAGAACCACAAGAATCATGAATGGGACAACTACGTCAAGGGAGGAAGGAAGACTCCAGTATTCGAGGGAACACTAGAGAAGCATAGTGCTCATTGGGACGATTTCGTGAAATTCAAAGATTCAGAATTAGCTAAGGAACGGTCAAGAATAAACAAGAAGAATGCCGAAAAAAATGATAAGTTCCATAAGCAGGGGCCAGGTGGCTACGCGGTGGCAATGCCTAAGTGGGATAAGTTTGAGAAAGAGATGGAGAATGCCGGTGTCACTCCGGTTACTAGGAGCTGGCCCCCCAGGTGCAAGACTTGGTTCTATGCGCATGGGGGGGGGGGGTGTTGGACCCGAAGACAGGCAAAGTTTCGACGAAGGCATGTCTGAAAGGAGCCGACGATAAGATACTTGTTGCAATAGAAGAGGCTCGATCGGGGGTGTTCCAGCCCAACAGAGAGAACGACGAGCTTACGCGTGCCCTGGGAAATCATGAACACCCGGGAAGAACAAGAGGCAAGGGCGCTATTCCGTGATATGAGCGGTTTTCGGACTGGAACGACGACTACAGAACCCGTGCGAGAAGGAAGATTGCGGAGGAGAAGCAGAGGAAGATGGAGGAGGAGTAGAGGAAGGTGGACTATGAACGCCTTCAAGGCCTGTAATCAGAGCACGCGGACTTGGAAGTCAAATTTCAGCGGCAATAGGAGCAGATCGACTCACTTAGCCAGCAAAGGGGGTCTCAGCAGCTGCATCAGCTAGCGGATGATCCAGCATTGGATACCACCGCCCCATCCATGCCGAGAAGCAGCGTGGGTTCCGCCCTGGGCGACGCAATGCTGGATAGATACCCTGCGGATGACATCATGGAGAACACTAACTGCGAGCTACACTTCAAAATGAAGAACATATCCATGAAGGTGGCGGACGCCGTTGCTTTTACAAATCCACCCGAGGCAACCTTCCTTTGCAACCCGATTCCAGCAGGCTATGCTCGTGTCTTGGTTGATGAGTGGTGTACCAATATTCGGGGCTAGAGCTTTACATTCCTGGAGGTGACGAGGAGCACACACTCGGAGAGGCCAAACATCGTATCATCCTATGGAGAAAGGATTGCATCATCTTTCTAAGGCCACCGACACCGCGTCAGCTGACTCCTCGTCAAAGTCCGCCACCGAGTCAGCAGACTCCCGCTCCTACAAGTCCACCAACACGTCCGGCCACTCCTCCTCCTCCAAGTCCGGCAAAGCGTCAGGCCACTCCTCCTCCAAGTCCGACACAGCGTCAGACGTCCACTCCTCCTCCAAGTCCGGCACAACTTCAGGCCACTCCTCCCCCAAGTCCGGCACAGCTTCAGGCCACTCCTCCTCGTCAAACTCAGCCCCGTCAGCCGTCTCCGCCGCCTCAGCAATCGCAGAAAAGACACCCCGCAGCTATGGTGCGTAGCGGTACGAGTCGAGGCAGTACAGGAAGTACAAGTGGAGGCAAGCGATATAAATATGATCCAAACCTCACTGATCTTCCTCAGAGGGCTTACGATAGGACCGAGGAGCAAACCAAGGCCATAATGCGGGCAGAAGTGGACGCCCATTTTGGACCGAAACCGCCACCGCCGCCAAGGGAGAAAGTGCCTGAGGAAAAGATTGACCACTTCATTCGTATGGCTCAACCACCAGCTCCCAAGCCTGTTGACACAGACTATGAGCGCCACATCAGCAAGTTAAATCCAGCACGTCTACAGAAGGAGGCGAGCTCGAGCTCGAGCAAACAACAAGCAGCTTTGAAAAAATGCGGGAAAACCGTTCCCCAGCTGGGAGAACAGGCGGCAATCGATCCCCTCGCTTGTTGTGCCAACAACACATGAGAGTACGCGCGCCCAATATTATTGTGGGCAAACAGTTTACATTCCCGAGGTGGGCAATGTGGTAAATACCGAGGAGCATATAACGCAAGCTGAAATTCTCAACATCACTGTTGGACAACTCCTCGAGATCGAGCCCATGCTTGTGCTTACAGAGGAGAAAAAAAAACCGAAATATGTCCGGGGCGAACCTTTGGTCAAGCCAGACAAGGTCAAGAAGCTCCCAACGAGAATGTATGAATTGCATCAATGGTACATGGACATTACCAAGAGTTCCAATCGAGAGTCCCTCATGGTGGAAGTCAAGAAGGATCATTACTACCATGAGAAAGTTGTGTCCGCTGAGTATAATGAACTGCTTCAGTTATACAATCAAGACGCACTCGACAAATCTATCGTCAGTTGCTATATATATATGCATAACGTGTACAATGTGTACTATCGTAAAATACCAGCAAACGATTTTTTTTAATGGAAAACACAAAATTAAATGAAAAAGAAATCATAAAACCAAAAAAAACCAAACCTTGTAGAACCGGTTGGTTGGTACTAAAGGGCTCCCGGCCCCCGGAGCTGGCTCATGCCACGTGGTTGCCCTTTAGCACCGGTTCGTGCTGAACCGGTACTAAAGGAGGGGGGCTTTAGTGTCCACACTTTAGTTCCGGTTATGGAACCGGCACTAAAGGGCCTTACGAACCGGTGCTATTGCCCGGTTCTGCACTAGTGGGATTGAGCTTTTGCATAATAAGGCAAGACAGCTACAGAGAGATTGACCAATTACGTTTCATTACCATTTAGAATCCATGTCAAATATGCGAATTGCTTAAGTCTTGTCGAAACCATGGATTTACGTACTCACAAGTGTGAACTCATCATAATTAATAATCACTTATACCTGATACAATGGATGATGACATTGAAACAACTCAAAGGCTGTCCTTATGGTTTAACATCCGTATTTAATATCTCAAACTTCCTTGATTGTTGCGGAAAGCATGGATTAGGTGTCAATTAAATACGATTCAATGATCACGTACCTGAAACAAAAGGCACAAATCATATATTTGCTAATAATCCATTGGCTCTCTTGTTGCTAGAAAACACGAAGTGCTCCACCTCAAAGCCGACCACCCCACTCGTTTAAGAACTCAACTAAAAGAAAAAGGTGCAAAAAATTATAAGGAGAAATGGATTAATCAAACCTCAAGTGCACCCTATATGAAAGCCACGTGACTACCCTACACAAAATAGGACTTATTTATCAAATGGAGGGAATTAACTTAATTACTTACAGATACTTGGCCGAGTTAGATGCCATGGGTGAGGATGTTTAATTTCTGATATGATGCCTAGTCTGGAACATCAGCGGAGGAGAGAACAACGTCGATAGTAATCTGTCACCCTGGCATGGCTGCGACGAAAGCAGAGAACCTTAGCTACGGGTAGGACGCCTTAACGTTGAAAGTGTACAATTGAGGAGGACAGAGGCATCATGGGTGCTGAGTGGCAGATATGGTGCACCTAGACACAATGGAGGAAATCAAGGGGGTTCAGAATATCTAGGCATAGTATGGTGGGGATAGGTGTACCAATTGCGCCACATAAAAATGTGTTGTAACTTATAATTGTAATTGGGTGCCAAAAGAATTTGTACCAAATTCCCTTAAGCTCGTACATGCTTGGAATGAGCCTCCAATAAGTAAAGACATAAGGTTTAGAGATGAAGAAAATATTTCCTGTAGAAAACGAACAATTAAGTGAATGGTTGTTACATATTCTCTGTTATATTATAGTTACGTACCAAAATCTGAGATGTCCACCTTTATATTAAGCTAAATAGTGAAATTCCATTGTATCATTATGGCGTTACTATGAAAACGGTAGAAAGAATGAGATTAATAGTTAATGTATATACCTGAATTGAATAGAAACTATCATGATCATTTCATATCCCATTCCGTACACACCCTATCAAATTTAGGAACGGCAACAAACTACTGGATTTTTATACCAACAACAAAAAGTAAAATTAGCAATATTCTTCTTGAGCAACACTAACAGAACATCTAACAAATCTCAGCAATCCAAAATTATTAGCATGCATGGTCGTCAAAGCCTATCTGCAAGCATAGACTCAAACACAAAGTTAACAAAAGCTATTGGAACTTTTACGCGTAAGATATAGGATTGCAGGCAACAGTACTGATCCACATGTACTCCGAATCTTCCCTCAACATTTCAGGTTTGGCCAGAAAAACAAAGAACAAATTATACACCTTGTTTCATATTGTTCTGAAAAATATAGGAAGTCCTAGTATGCTGGATGACTTAAGCATATGAGTATATTCATTGTCTAGGCATCATATATTCATCTAATTATGCGAAAGTGATACGGTATGCAATGTTGATAATCCAAGTTTAAGCATGTATTTGGAATAAATAGCATACACCATCAAAATCCTTTAGATCAAAAATATAAATAATCCTGTTAACTAACATGGTGGGACATGGAAAATGATATATATCTTGTGCCTCAAATAGACACCAAAGTAACGGTGCGTGGATTGCAGATATAGAGCCCAGGCTGATTCTTAATACAAATTAGGACGACCATGGAATGACTTATAACACTTGATAACCATAGAAGAAACACATCAGTTCTACCTATTGAGACAAAAGTCTGAAAATTTTAAGACTTCTCGCTGACACTTGTTAACCTGGTCAAAGTGTTTCACCATTGAAAGTAATAATCAAAATTCATCATTTTTCTAAGACACTAAAAATGTTTGCATGAAGATAATAAATAGATTGTTTTTCCTGCAAACAGTTGGCCCTTATGCAGGAAACAAATTACTGAACTAATAAAAAGTAGATTGTAGATCATCCAAAGTTCAGCGGCTTAACAGATAGAGGATGATTGAGTTGCAATACTCTGCGTGGTGAAAAAATGAATATTTGTCTAAGACCGTATTCAACAAAATAAATGAGATCAATGGGGGGCAACTGGAATTTTTATTTTCTTCAAACCCACGGTTTGTTAGTTCTAGCCTACTTCAATGCTTCGCCTTATATTACAATGTTTTAGAGTCCATCACGTGTACTCATTAAGTAATATCATACAGCGTGGGAAGTAGATGTAGCATCGCATTCAAGATTTTGTGCACGCACCACACTAATTTTGAGTAGCCACACTTATACATCAGCTCACTAATTAGCGGCATATTAATTATGGTCACAGGAAACTCTAAAGCTATTTCCTGTTGTCTTAAAAAGGAATTGATGTTTTTTGCATGAGGTCAGATGAGTAATTTCAGGATAAACAGCGATTGCTTGCTGCCAAAAAAGTCAACTCAATGCGACAATTTGCCATATGAAGCAAGAAGAGACATACCATTGAAACTGAACATACATCAAAGGATGCATTTTTGGCGAGGTGGTCAAACCGTCAAAACGTGGAAGCTGCGCCTATGTGGAGCATCATAACTATCGCCACTCATTGTCTAAAATGGTCAATCCGCTTGTTGCGTTAACATATGACAATCGTTAGGGACACAACTACATGGCAGTATCTTCAGCAAGCATGCCTGATGGCCAGATCCCACAGATGTCGCGTCAACGTATGACAACCATTAGGGACACAACTACATGAACTGAGATCAGCGGGCTGATTGTCACTATGGCCGTTAGCACATGATACATGTTGATCAGAGTGCATTGAGCTAATCAACCCTGTTTGGATAAGGCAAGCTCGGTAACTAACTGAAGACGTCCCAAATTATGGGGATCAGCTTGTTTAATAATACCGTGCAGGTGCAGCCTTGCGCATGTTCCCTTAGAAATATACGAAGACTTCTTTGTGCCTCCTTGTGCCAAACTACGTGTGAATAAGAGGTTGCTGAGAGTTCGCCTGCTTCCTTTGCCTCTAATCCAACTGGACTGAAATTACATCTGAATATATGAAAACTCCTCATCATATTTTCTGCAAGTGTAACCTGTAAACATTTGATCTTTGCTGCAGGATCCGTGCTTCTCTTCTTGGACGCAACAATTCCAAGGGATGTGGCACATCAATACGTCCTTGCCGACTTGCAACAGGATTCGTTGCTTTCTTGCCTGAAAGTAACAAAACTGTGAGAAGAACGTAGGGACATGGACAATGGGATTGGTGAGAGATTGGATTGGGATTTGAGTAAGCCCTTACATGGATTGGAGAACCAATGCAGCAGATGTGTTTTTCCATTTTTTTGACATGATTGGATTGGGATTTGAGTAAGCCCTAATGTGGATTCGAGAGCCTGCACCAACACCATGATGAGTTGATGATTTGCGCTGCTACCAGCGCAATCTCCTCTGCTATGTACGTCAACCAATCAGTAGTCCATGCAAATAAATCTGGCGATGGTGTGCATTATGATTAGGCCGGCCGGCCGCCGGTGCAATGTGTAATCTGGTGACGATGAGGTTGATGATTCGGTGTGCATTAATGGATTATTTTTCTCTAACGGGGACAGAAGGAGATTGTTATTGACGTGGCTTTTTTGGTTTTCTATTATATGAAAAATGTGGGCTCAGATTGTTGTTGTGTGGCTCCTTTGGTTTTCCATAACAAAAAAGGGAGCTCAGATTGTTGTCGTTTTTTCTGACGGGGAGAGATGGAGATTGTGATTGACGTGGCTCCTTTGGATTTTTATAAGAAAAATAAGAATAAGTATAGCACTTCTGCTTCGGTAGACCCCCTCTAAACACATGGACGGCTGAGATTACCCGATACCTCTTCGTTAGTAAGGGCATGATGGTCGTATTGGTAAAAGTAACCCACATGCGCCCTGCGTACATGTATTCTTACTTCCGTGCCGCGAGGCGTTTTCTTTTCAACCGCGTTGGGTGGTGTGATTTGTTCTTTTACTTGAGCGCCCAGCTCAACTTGGTGCGATTCGTTCTTTTACGTGAGCGCCAGCCTCGATTTGTATTTTGGGAAAGTCAAAAAAGCAGCGCAATGCAAAGTCGAACTAGTGACCTCTTCCTCAGGTGCGCATTAGCAAATGTGATATAGCCACTATGGCCGGCGTGCATATTACGACACATTCTAGGTGTTTTGCATTTCATTTTGGGGCAACCGTGATTCTTTTTTTAATTTCCGTCTGCACCATGGCCGCGATATTTGTGTTGCGTGGCACGCGTGATAGTTCAACGCGACCGAACTACAATCACGGCCGCATCCTGGCCCCGCATTCCCACCGATGCGGCGCCTTCCAACCTCTTGTCGTCGCAGCCCCCGTCAAGCTGGGGCCGGCCAGCCGTCAAACGTTGCCTCCTCCTCCTCCTCCTCAGTCCCCCGTTGCCTCGGTTTTCCGCCGTCGCCCCGGTCCTCCCCCGTCGCCCCTTCTCTTCTCAATGGCTTGCTCCGGATCTCATAGTGGAGACAACTGATCTTGGCCGTCGACTCTCTCGTGGCTGCAGGCGGAGTTGAACCACTTCAGGTTGCTCGCTCCACCCTCGGCGTGGTTGCTGAAGGATTGGCACATCACCACCGACGGATACGTGATGTTGGGGCCGGGCGCAACACCGGATCAGCTCCACTCCCACGCAAAAATGAACGAATTCTAACGCCGAGCACGTTGCAACACGTCCGGCCTCTTTTTTAAGGTTTTTTCACCAAGAAAACCGTAGAAAATGCATAGAATGTCATAAATGAACGAAACTTGGCATGCATGCTAGCCATGGTGATGCAATTGTGTGGAAACAATTTGGGTATGTTTGGTGAAGGTGAAAAAACGTGCTTTGAGACATGTCCTACCGACAGACTCCAATTGTTCCGGTTGAACATGGTGTATTTGTTGCCATGCACAAAATGACACCGAAATTTTGGGAGCATATAGTTTGGTATTAATTTGTGTTCAACATCAATTGTTGTGAATTTGTTAACAAATCTAGAATAAGTGTTCAAGTTTGTAAAGTTTTCATGGACAATTTAAAATTTTAAAATTGTTGAAAAATTTCAAGAAATGGTTAGGATATAAGAAAATGTTAATGTTGATTGATAATGGTGAAAATTGCAAATGACCGAAGCATTTAAATTAGTAAAATCTACATTGAAACCACACACTAACTAGCCGATGTACGTTTGCGTTCGTTCCTTCAGACACAACTCATTATTTGTTTTGCGTTTAATTTATTTTTGTCCGAGGACTAACATGGTGACTCATGCGACGAGAAGCTGTACGTCATGTGTACAGACAACGTGGAATGGATCATCCATCCATCTCATACATGCGGACTTTTCCTTCATTGATTTACCGAAACACGTTCACCTTTTGTATTTACTATTTTTTTTGTTTGCGTCAACTGTGTGTGTTTAACGTCACACGCGTGACTCGTTTTGTTAACACAGGGACGAGAACGTGTTTTAGAAAAACCGAAGAATACAATGGCCAAACAAAGAAAACATGACTGAGAAGATGGACAACAAGAAAGGTAAGAAAAGAAACTAGACATGATAAGGTAGCTGTCCTAGATGGTTTACATTGCGTGGAATTAAACCGAGGGGTTGGAAGTTCGAATCCTATTGCCAATCAACTATTTTTTGTGTGACACAGTGACCACTGGCTGATCGGTTTGTTTATGTATACATACAACTTGTATACAAATGTGACTATACATTATGATAAATTGACCATACTACCCTTATACGGTTTGTGAGGGGGGGGGGGTCTACCGAAGCAAGGCTCATAGTATAGATCTAATCGTTTCAGCCTAAGATTACATGGATTAATCGACACCGTTATAACTTGGTCCCACCAGATTAACGGCTCCTAATTACTGATTAATGTGGGAATTTCTAGGGAGTCTCTAATTAGTATAAGTATAGAGAGATATAGATGGGATTGGTCTTCGTCATGATCTTTCTAGTAACAATGATTGGTTACCTGTTGTGATACATGGTAGACAATGGAAAGTTTTCTCTTGTAAACCTAACCAAGGTAAGGGAAATGAAGTCAGTCACTCGACAAACGTTGCAAAAAATGGCTTAGAAGGGCCGAGAACGAGGCGAAAGAGAGGTCCAATCTGCATGCTGCTAAAATGTGGAACTTAATAAGTTGGGACAGACAAGAAGAAGCTTTCAACTATTACAATGGACATGTGGTACATTGGATGTCCGTAAATGTTGCCTCTCAGAACCCTACCCGTCTTCCCACAAAGATGGATCATCCATCCGTGCCTGGTGCATGTGGTGTGGCACCATGCCCTTTCAAAGATGTCATGCATGGGTCGTCATCAGTCCTGCCAGGTGTGAGGCAGTGGCCCTCTTCCTCTTGCAACTCTAATTCAAACATGTCAAGTGGCTCAAAGATGTGGGAAACATTTGGTTCCAGCCATTCCCGTGCCGAGTCATCCTGCATGAGCATGTTGTGTGGCAATCTATTGGGGGGCATATAAAGGCTTTTACAGTAGTGGCAGTTGCTTTGCGGATAAAGAGCGACACTTCTGCGGGATGGTTTTGCATGTGAATTAGTTTCAGTGTAGCTATCTCGCCCACTGGGATTCCAGCCTCCGGCTCCGAGGAACCCAAATGGAGACACCGGGAAGTGTGTAGGCACACCTCGAGTCTCGCGAATACGCTTGTTTGGCTTAATGGAGCGATAATTTAAATTACATATAGATAGTAGATAAACAATATTATTAATTGAGGCTAAAGGAAGATAGACGAAGAGGGTGTTTTTGGGTGTGTGAATCGCACATCTATGCGATTTGATGAGGTAGAATGTTTGTGTCATAGTTTCCTTTTCCTTGTCGGTTCCATGTATAACAGACCTAAATAATCTGGGAGTTACATGGTGGCATCAACCATTTTACTTCCCTTTTTCCTTGTGTGTCCCATGTGTAACTGACATAACCCATCTAGCAAGTATCCAGAGGCTAGACAGTTACATGACAACATCCTTTCCAGTCTCAGCGTACAAGACACGCTTTGCCTTCTTATGGATCATAACATTCATGCCCGATCCAGTGGTTATCACGATGGCTATTGATAGATATTTTTATTCTAATTATTATGATTCATTCATGTCTTTCTAAGTAAGTATCATTGTTAATTCTCTATTAACTATATGATTGGTATTCGTCCTGATCTTTCTCTAATAACAAGGATTGGTTACCTTTCCTAATGGTAGATAGTGGCAAGTTTCCTCTTGAATATCTAACCAAGCAGGTAAAGGAAATGAAGTCAGTCACTCGATAAACGTTGCAAAAAAGGGACTAATTTTTTCCAACAACTCATGTGGTTGTCCTTCAAACTTATTTTTGTGTTTCATGCACAAAACTGGTGCACACACAATCATGTGGAAATGAAGTGGACATGACAATATGATCATCTATTTTTCCTATCATTGTATTTTCCAAGTGCCACAAATAAAATATTCCATAAATAATACCTTCTACTCATCACTTTAGATGTACATAATGTATCTCACAAGGGAGAGAACGAGGCAGAAGAGATGTGCAATCTGCATGCTGTTGAAAGGAGGAACTTTAGTAGGTACAAATTGGAAAAGATGCTTTCAACTATTACCATGGACAGAAGCCTTTCAATTTTCTGCCAAGCTGCCTAGGAAGCGAGGGCACAAGGCGGCCACGCCTCTCGTGGTCTCTAAAGTTCTCCGCAGTGCCCGGCTCTCTGCTCTCAAGGGAGGCTTTCGACAAGCCCCTTTACCTGAAGATCTGCGTCTGCACTCCTCTACCCTGAAGAAGCGCAAGACCAAGGCGTCTGCGCATGGCCCGCAGCTTCCTCTGCTCAGCTCGATTGAGGATCTTCAGCGCATCGGCACTCGTCTTCGGATTGCACAGGAGAAGATAACCAAGGAGAAGCTTACTGCGGATCCTTTTGTCACCAGCAGCAAGAGTTCTAATAATCAGTAAACAATTCAGAAGGCTGGGTTTATGGCGTACCCCTCAAATCGCCATCTATCTTAGTTTTCTTTTATTTGTGATGAACTTTATGGCTCGGATATGTACTATGCTTGTCTATGGATCACTGCGTGATGCATTGTGCTACTGCTATCTATATGTTTCCTATGAATCCAAACCTTTGTAGAGCTTGGAAGGTTCTCCGCTGGAATGTTCGGGGACTCAACTCCGAGGCGCGTCAACTTGCTGTCAAGCAAAAGATTGACGAAAGTGGTTGCTCGGTAATTTGCCTTCAGGAAACCAAGTGCATTCATATTGACCATCATTTTCTTCGTAAGTTCTGTCCACGACGTTTTGAAAACTTTGTTTATGTTCCTTCTGATGGGGCCTCTGGTGGTATTGTGATCATCTGGAATTCTTCTTTCTTCATTGGCAAGCTCATTGTGGCAAAATCTTTTGGTATCGTCGTGGAATTCCGCTCCGCTCACACGTCTGAACTTTGGACGCTTGTGACAGTTTACGGACCGTGTCAGGGTCGGGCCCGTGATGATTTCGTACAATGGCTTTACAACCTCAACATTAATGCGGATGATAAGTGGCTTCTATTGGGAGAATTTAACTTCATGCGATCTTTGGAGAATCAAAACCTTCCAGGGGGCAATGTAAACGATATGTTCTTGTTCAATGAAATCATTGGGCACCTCGGCCTCATTGAGCTACCGATAAAAGGCAGACAATTCACATGGTCTAATATGCAAACACAACCCCTGCTCGAGCAATTGGATTGGTTTTTCACATCAGTTGCATGGACGCATGACCATCCCAATACTTTGGTCTACCCCCTTGCTCGTACTGCCTCGGATCATGTGCCTTGTGTGGTTTCTATTGCCACGTGCATTCCCAAGGCCAAAATTTTCCGCTTTGAGAACTACTGGATTGATCTACCTGGTTTTTTTGAATGTGTCTCCACCGTGTGGAACAGAGATTTCCGACAGATTAATATCGCTTCCAGGATTTCGGCAAAATTTAAAGCTCTCCGCTATGCCCTTAAAAAATGGCATCTTAGTCTGGCTAAGGTGAAGGCCCTCATTACTGACAGCAACAAGGTTATTCTCTTTTTTGATCAACTTGAGGAGTGTCGGCCTTTGAGTTGGCCTGAAACGAATTTTCGGCGCATCGTTAAGTCCCATCTTGCGGATATTTTGCACATGCAGTACATTTATTGGAAGCAGCGTTGCACCATCAGATCAATTAAAGTTGGTGAGGAGAATTCAAAATTCTTCCACGCAATGGCAACGGAGAGATATCGCAAGAACACTATTTCATCACTCAGAAATGCGGCGGGCGAGGTGATTTCTGACCACCAACAACTTGCTACTATGTTCTGGGCTGATTTCAAGCAGCGAATGGGCCATGCTAAAGGAATTCAAATGGATTTTGATCTTGCTTCCCTTATTGTCAAGGTCGATGGGCTTGAGGAGTTGTCCCGGCCTTTTTCAGATAAAGAAGTTGAGGATGTGATCAAACATATGCCTTCTGATCGTGCTCCGGGGCCTGATGGTTTCACTGGGCTGTTTCTGAAGAAGTGTTGGCCCATTCTGAAGCATGATTTCCTATCACTTGTCAGGGGCTTCTATGAGGGTTCATGTGATCTAGAATGCTTGAACTCTTCCCTCATTACCCTCATTCCTAAGAAGTTAAGCCCTGAGGTGGTAGGGGATTTTCGGCCAATATCCTTGACTAACACCTATTTAAAGTTTCTCACGAAACTGTTAGCTAACAGACTCCAACAGGTGATCCTCCGATGTATCCATAAAAATCAGTATGGTTTTGTTCGGTGCCGATCAATCCAGGACTGTTTAGCTTGGTGTTTTGAGTACATACACCAATGCAAAGCTTCCAAACGACCTATAGTCCTCCTCAAGCTAGACTTCACAAAGGCTTTCGATACACTGGAGCATGCTACCATTCTTCAGATGTTACACTACAAGGGATTTGATGAGCGTTGGTCTGGCTGGGTAGATGCATTGTTATCATCAGGCTCTTCTTCGGTGCTTCTCAACGGAGTCCCTGGTCAACATTTTCACTATCGAACTGGGGTGCGTCAAGGTGACCCTCTATCCCCGTTGTTGTTCGTCATTGCGGTGGACTTGCTTCAATCGGTGGTTAATGATATGTGCGCTCGCAACATTCTTTGAATGCCAATCCCTACTGGCTCCAATGATTATCCAATTGTCCAATACGCTGATGACACTCTGATCATCCTTCCGGCTGCTGATGATCAAATCATTGCTCTTAAGCAGATGCTTCAAAAGTTTGCCCGAGCCACCGGGCTCTGCGTCAACTTCAGCAAATCATCGTTGATACCTCTAAACTTGTCTGCGGAGGAAGGCTCTCGCATTGCTGCTCTCCTAGGCTGTGAGGTGGGAACCCTACCCTTCACATATCTCGGACTACCTATGGGCACTTCTAGACCTACCGTGGCGGAGCTATCACCACTTGTTGATCGTCTGGAGCGGAGGCTTTCTGCCTCCTCCTGTTTGCTGAATCAGGGCAGCCGTCTTCAACTGCTGCAATCCGTTTTAGCTTCCATGCCTATAGATTTCCTGTGTTCTTTATCTCTACCAAAAGGCATTCTTAAGCAGCTCGAAAGAATCATGCGCCAATGCCTCTGGAGGGGCAACTCGGAGACACCACGACAATCTCTAGCTGCCTGGGACCTTATATGCCGACCCAAGAAGTGTGGTGGACTTGGTGTGACACATCTGGGAATTCAAAACGAGGCTCTACTCATGAAGCATCTATACAAGTTTTTCAACAAACTTGATATACCTTGGGTTCAGTTGATCTGGGACTCTTATTATGTTTGTTCACCACCTCAGGCAACTCGTAGCTGTGGCTCTTTCTGGTGGAGGGATATCCTCCAACTCTATGATCAGTTCTGCTCCCTCGCCGTCCCGCATGTTCATTCAGGAGACACTGTGTTGTTTTGGGCTGATAAGTGGCATATTGATAATAGGGTTATTTCACTCCGGACCAGATTACCTCATCTCTACTCCTTTGTGCTTAATGACCTTATCACTGTCAAGGTCTTCTTTCTTGCACCGACTGAGGCCCAGAATTTTCATTTACCTTTGTCCATCGAAGCCTATCAGGAACTTCAGCAACTGCAGTCTATGTTGGCTACCATGCAGCTTGATCCATCAACCCATGATACCTGGCAATGGCCCTCTAAATCAGGCACCTTCCAATCCAAAGTGTACTATGACTTCATGTTCTCTCATATTGTGGTCGACCCCATCTTCAAATGGATCTGGAAATGCTCCTGCACGCTCAAGATTAAAGTCTTTGGCTGGTTATTGTTGATGGATCGCCTCAACACAAGAGATATGATGCAACAAAGACATTGGCATATCGATGACGCCAACTGTGCTTTATGCCTTCTCCCTCAACTTGAGGACCGGGAGCACCTATTCTTTGTATGCAACTTTAGTCAGCGCGTTTGGAACTATCTTGGTATCTCTTGGACATCTGAAGGTCACCCATCCACATACTCCATGGCTTTGGCAGCGCGTCGGGATTTCGGCCAACCGTTCTTCACTGAGGTAGACTTCACTGCCACTTGGAATATCTGGACTCAGAGGAATGGCAAAGTTTTCAAAAATGAGCAACCCAGCTTCAGATCCTGGAAGCGAAATTTTTCGTATGATATTTCTCTCCTTGCTCATCGAATTAAATGTAAGTATAGAGATAAGCTCCTCTCTTGGATAGCATCCCTCTAGTAGGTTAGCTGTAAGTACTCTCCTCCCTTGTACATATTTAAGACTTTTGTAACCTTCACCCTCTCTGGGTCTTTAATTTAATAAAGCACTGTGAGGCTGTTGCCTTGCAGTATATAGTCAAAAAACTATTACCATGGACATGGTTTACATTAGCCGTCCACAAACGTTTCCTTTTGGAACACTACCAGTCTTCCTAGAAGGATGGATCATCCATCCCTACCCGGAGCATGTGGTGCGGGTGCCCATGCTGGCACCATGATCTTCAGAGATGTCATGCATGTGTCGTCATTAGTGCTGATGGGTGTGAGATAGTGGACCTCTTCCTCCTGCAACTCATATTCAACATGTCAAGTGGCTTAGGGATGTAGGAAACATTTGGTCCTAGCCATTCCCGTGGTGAGTCTTCCTACATTAGCATGTTGCATGGAAATCTAATAGGGGGAAACAAAGGCATTCAAAGTAGTAATGAATCCTTTGCAGACAGAGACTGGCACACCTGTAGGATGCTTTTGAATGTGAATCAGTTTCTAGTGTAGCCATCTCACCCACTGGGATTCCATCCTCCAGCTCAGACGAACCCATTTGAAGACATCGGGAACTACCTCAGCACACCTCGAGTCTCGCGAACACGCTTGGTTAGTTTAATGGACGAAGAAGGAAACTTATATATAGATAGCAGGTGAACAATTACTAGATAAGGGCGAAGGAAGAGAGACAAAGAGGATGTTTTTTTTGGTGTGTGGATCCCACATATATGCGATATGGCAGGGAAGAATCTTTGTTTGTTAGTTTCATTTTTTCCTTGTGGGACCCATGTGTAACTAACATAACCCGTCTAGAAGTTAGGCAGTGCCATCGCCCATTTAACTTTCCTTTTTCCTTGTGGGTCCCACGTGCAACTGACATAACCCACCAAGTAAGTAGCCAAAGGCCAGAGAGGTACATGACAACAAATTTTTCAAACTCGGGATACAAGATACGCTTGGTCTTCTTATCGATCATTACTTCCATGGTCGGGCTAGGCGTAACCGCGATGGTGGTGGCAGCTAATACAATTATTTTTTCTAGTAATTAGGGTTCGTCCTCGTCTTGCTAATTAAGTCTCTTTGTTAATTTTCTATTAGATATAAGATTGGTATTTGTTATGGTGTTTGTAGTAAGAATTGTTGGTTAACTATTATGATACATTAGATTGTGGCAAGTTTTCTCTTGAATATCTAAGCTAAGAGGTAAAGAAAAGGAAGTTAGCCCCTCGACAAACATTGCAAAAACCAAATACCCTAATTTAACCGACAAGTCATGTGGTTGTCAAAAGTAATTATTGTGTTTCACGCACAAAGAAAAATGGTGCACACACACAAGCAAGTGGAAATAAAGTGGACATGATACTACGATCATGTATTTTTTCTATCACTGTATTTTCCAAATGCTACAAATAAGATATTCCCTAAATAAGACCTTTAACTTGTTACATTAGATGTATAGGATGTATCTGAGAAGTGCTAAGAATGGGCGTAAGAGAAGCGCAATCTGCATGGTGGAATTAAGTAGGGATACACTAGAAGAAGCTTTCAAGTATTACGATGGACATGGGGTACATTGGCTGTCGTCCGCAAATGTTACCTCTTAGAACCCTACCGGTCTTCCCACAAAGACGGATCATCTATTGGTGCCTGGAGCATGTGGTGTGGGTGCCCATGGTGGCTCCATGCTCTACAGAGATGCCATGCATGCGTCGTCATCGGTGCAGCCGGGTGTGAGACTGTGGCCGTCTTCCTCCTCTGACTCATATGCAAACATATCAAGCAGCTCAGCGATGTGGCTAAGATTTGGTTCCATCCATTCCCGTGGCGAGTTATCTTAAATGAGCATGCTGCATGTCAATCTGTTGGGCGGAGGCATTCACTATGGTGGCAGTGCCTTTGCAGAGAGAGACAGACACAATCACGGATTGCTTTTGGATGTGAATCAGTTTTTAGTGTAGCCATCTCACCCACTGGGATTCTAGCCTCTCGATTAGAGGAAACCATATGGAGACATACTACTTCTTGAGCTTGTGTTTGTTTTTCCCATGAAGAGGAAAGGGTGATGCACAATTGCGGGTTGTTTTTTAATGTGAATAAGTTTTCAGTGTAGCCATCTCGCCCGCTGGGATTCCAGCCTTCGACACAGAGGAACCCATATGGAGACACCGGGAACTACCTAGGAACACCTCGATTCTCGTGAATACGTTTATTTGTCTTAACGGACCAAAAGTTAAATTATATATAGATAGCAGATAAACAATATAACTAGAAAAGGGCGAAGGAAGAGATACAGAGATGGTGTTTTCTTGGTGTGTGGATCCCACATCTATACCATTTGGCAGTGCAAAATCACTACATGAAACTGTGATTTTGCTGCCAGGGAAGTACAAATGGCAAAGGGGGAATTACTGATGGCAAAACCTTTGCCGTCAACTAGCTGACGAGAAAGTTACATGACAACGCCCTAGCGGCAAAGGGGGACTTTGTCGTCAGCCTTGCACCCGGGTGAGGACAAAGATTTTGCCGTCAAGTTTTTCCTCGTGTCGGACGGCAAAGTAGGGTTTTGAGTTCTCTATTAGCAGGTGGGCCCCACATCACTTTGCGATCAGACACGTAGTCAACAGAGGGCGAAGGTTTTTCAATTAATTTAAAAGAAGCATCCGTTCGGCGTCCTTCTTACAATGAATCCGGCATCGTGCGTACAACAACGTGGCTGGAACAACAGAGGAGGATGGCATCACTGATATGCAATACAGATACAATAAAAATGAATGTGTATTTCTTTAACAAAAATAAAACGGATTTACAAGCTAGAAATTCTTCACATGTATACATACAAGCAAGAATACCCTATGAGTTGCAAATTCTAAGTGTTCTGCACATCAGATTCCCACACGGACAAGTGCCAGAATACATCAAATTCATATCCACATAAAAAGCATCAAGAAAGCAACACACACGTTACTAGACTGGGCAGCCTAGCTAGATCCATTGGGAAGTAGCAGCGCTACTACTGAACCAAATGTGTGCAGGTCCCCGGTCGCAGCCAGCAAGCATACTAGAGGACGGCACCAGTGCGACGAGGGCGGGCACAACAGCACGTCGGTGGTGGGGAATGAAAGTGGAGGCCGGCTTGGGGAGGAGCAGTGAAGTGGCTGGGCCGAGAGTCATTGCCGGACCCACTTCTGGGGCAGCCCACACCAACATATGGATCTAGCACGCGTGAGGCTCAACGCGGCCACACACACTGATCCCTTGGGGCGGCGATGCGATTGACGTCGGGTGGCCCGAAGCTCCACGCCCGTTCATGGTAAGGGCATCTTCAATGGTTGTAAGATAGTTGTTGGTAAACTTTGCCACATAGGATTTTTGATGACGTGTCATACAATAAATGAGGGAAAAGAGAAAGGTTGTATGTACATGAACCAACACCTCTTGCACAAGCTCCAATGTAGAATGAGAGAGCACCTTATTTATTATCTCACAATCCTATTGGGCAAACAAGATACAACCCATTGGAGTTGTTGTATGTTAAGGTGTTGGTTGATGACATGGCATATTTTACCAACAAGCTAACATACAAACTGTTGGAGATGCCCTAACGGGTGCCTCAGAGGGAGAGGGCAATGAGTGAGTTATGGGAAGCGACAGAGAGCGAGGATGCCATGTAGGAGGAAGTAGAAGGAGGTAGGGGCGGCGGAGCTTGAGCTGGTGCTCGTCCACGGCTTGGGGAACAGTGGGAGGTGGAGGTGGATCTCGGCTGCGAAGGACGAGATGTGTGGGTTATGGGAGAGAGAAAATGGGATAAGACGTGGCGGTGGATCGTGCACACGAGAAGCGTGTGGTGGTGGATTGCTGCCACACGTAATCTATCCGCAAGGTGGATTCGTGTGTTATGCTTTCCCTTTGCTGTCTGTGTTTTTTTTACACATGAAAAAATAAGCTCTTTGTCGTCTGTAACAAAAAACATAGACGAAAAAGTTTTGGTTGTTTGTGTTTTTTATTATACACGGCAAAGTGAGCTCTTTGTCATTTGTAAATGAAATTGCAGAGGGCAAAGAAACTTTGCCGTATGTGGTTTTATTGCAGACGGCAACGTATGTATTTACTGTCTTTCGTTCTTTGCCATCTGCTAATGACGGAAAACTCTTTCTTTGTCGTCTCCTGACGACAAATCTCTTGTTTCCCATAGTGAATTTTTGTGTATTAGTTTTCTTTTTCCTTGTGGGTCCCACATGTAATTGACATAACCCATATTGTAGTTACGTAGTTTACTCACTCATTTTACTTTCCTTTTTCCTTGTTTGTCTCATCTGTAACTGATATTACCCATCCAGCAAGTACCTAGAGTCCCGAGAGGTAATCCATTCCAGGCTCAGTGTACAAGAAACGCTTGGCCTTCATATCTATCTTAACTTTCATGGTCGGGCCGTGCATAAACGCGATGGAGGTGGTTGCTGATAGGAATATTTTTCTAGTAATTAGGATTCGTTCCCGACTTGCTAATTAATTCTTGTTATTAATTTTCTATTACATATGGTATTGGTCTTCGTCATGCACTTTCTAGTAACAATGATTGGTTACCTATCGTGATAAATGGTAGACAGTGGAATGTTTTCTCTTGTAAACCTAACCTAAGAGGTAAGGGAAACGAAGTAAGTCACTTGACATACATTGCAAAAAAGATGGCTTAGAAAGGCCGAGAACGAGGCGAAAGAGAGGTCCAATCTACATGATGCTGAAAGGTGGAATTCAAGTTGGGACAAATAGGAAGAAGCTTTCAACTATTACCATGGACATGGGGTACATTGGTTGTCCACAAATGTTGCCTCTCAGAACCCTACCAGACTTCCCACAAAGATGGATCAGCCATCCGTGACCGGAGTGTGTGGTGTGGCACCATGCTCTTTCAAAGATGTCATGCATGGGTCGTCATATGTACTGCCAGGTGTGAGACAGTGGCCCTCTTCCTCCTGTAACTCATATTCAAACATGTCAACTAGCTCAACGATTTGGGAAACATTTGGTTCTAGGCATTCTCATGGCGAGTCATCCTACATGAGCATGCTGCGTGGCAATATTTTGGGGGCAAATAAAGAATTTCACAGTAGTGCTAGCTCCTTTGCGGATAGAGACCGATACTTTCGTGGGATGGTTATGTATGTGAATCAGTTTCCAGCGTAGCCATCCCTCCCACACGGATTCCAGCCTCCGACTTTGAGGAACCCATATGGAGACACCAGGAAGTGTGTAGGCACACGTCCATTCTCGTGAATATGCTTGTTTATCTTAATGCACCGATAATGGAAATTATATATACATAGCAGATAAACAATATTACTAATTAAGGCTAAAGGAAGAGAAACGAAGAGGGTGTTTTTTGGGTTCGTGGATCGCACATCTATGCGATTTGTTGATACAGAACTTTTGTGTCGTAGTTTCCTTTGTCCTTGTTGGTTCCATGTGTAACTGACACAAAACATCTAGGAGTTACCAGGTGGCATCACCCATTTTACATGACACGCTTGGCCTTCTTACCTAGTGACAACATCCTTTCCGGTCTTAGTGTACAAGATGCTTGGCCTTCTTATCGATTATAACTTTCATGGTCGGTCCGGGTGTTACCATGATGGCTATTGATAGAATTATTTTTCTAGATATTAGATTCGTTAACGTCTTTCTAAGTAAGTATCATTGTTAATTTTCTATTACATATATGATTGGTGTTCGTCATGATCTTTCTCTAGTAACAAGGATTGGTTAATTACCTATCATGATAAATGGTAGATAGTGGCAAGTTTCCTCTTAAATATCCAACCAAGGAGATAAAGGAAAGGAAGTTGGTCACTCGACAAACATTGCAAAAAACAAACAGACTAATTTTGACCAACAAATCATGTGGTTGCCCATCAAACATGTTTTTGTGTTTCATGCACAAAAAATGGTGCACACACAATCATTTGGAAATGAAGTGGACATGACAGTACAATCATGTACATGATGTATCTCAGAATAGCAAGAACGAGGCGGAAGAGAGGTGCATCTGCATGCTATTGAAAGGAGGAACTTAAGTAGGTACACAGTGGAAAAAAGCTTTTAACTATTACCATGGACATCGGTACATAGGCCGTCCTCAAATGTTGCCCATCCTAACCCTACTAGTCTTCCCAAAAGGATGGATCATCCCTCCCTGCCCGGAGCATGTGGTGTGGGTGCCCATGGTGGCACCATACTCTTTAGAGATGTCATGCATGTGTCGTCATCAGTGTTGATGGGTGTGAGATAGTGGCCATCTTCCTGCTGCAACTCATATGCAAACATGTTAAGTGCTTTAGGGATGTGGGAAATATTTGATCCAACCCGTTCCTTTGGCGAGTCTTCCTACACGAGCATGTTGCATGGC
>LR738711.1:66876290-66989801 GCA_902687465.1 Secale cereale
GGGGGGCAAAGGCATTCACAGTAGTGAAACTCCTTTGCACCCAGAGACCGACACAATTGTGGGATGCTTTTGAATGTGAATCAGTTTATAGGGTACCCATCTCGCCCACTGGGATTCCATCCTCCGTCTCAGACAAACCCATTTGAAGACACCGGGAACTTCCTGGGCACACCTCAAGTCTCGTGAATATGCTTTGTTGGCTTAATGGACGTAGAAGGAAAATGTATATAGATAGTAGATGAACAATATTACTAGATAAGGTCGAATGAAGAGAGACAGAGAGGATGTTTATTGGTGTGTGGATCCCACATATGCGATTTTGCAGGGAAAAATCTTTGTGTATTAGTTTCCTTTTTCCTTGTGGGTCCCATGTGTAACTAACATAACCCGTCTAGATGTTACGTATTGCCATCACCCATTTAACTGTCCTTTTTCCTTGTGGGTCCCATGTGTAACTGACATGACCCGCCTAGTAAGTAGCCAGAGGCCAGAGAGGTATATGACAACATCCTTTCCGAGCTTGGCATGCATTACACACTTGGCCTTCTTATAGATCCTTACTTCCATGATCGGGCCGGGCATAACCGCGATAGTGGTGGCAGCTAATACAATTATTTTTCTAGTAATTAGGTTTCATCCTGGTCTTGCTAATTAAGACTTTTTGTTACATTTCTTTTAGCTATAAGATTGGTATTGTTATGGTGTTTCTAGTAAGATTCCATGGTTACCTATCGTGATACATGGTAGATTGTGGCAAGTTTTCTCTTGAATATCTGACCTAGGACGTAAAGAAAAGGAAATTAGTCCCTCAGCAAACATTGGAAAAACAAATATCCTAATTTAAACCGACAATTCGTGGGGTTTTCCAAAGTAATTATTAAGTGTCACGCACAAAGAAAAATGGCGCACAGACAAGCAAGTGGAAATGAAGTGGACATGACACTACGATCATGTATTTTTTTCTATCACTGTATTTTCCAAATGCCAAAAATAAAATATTTCCTGAATAAGACCTTCAACTTGTCACTTTATGTGTACATGATGTCTCTTAGAATGGCTGAGAATGAGGCGGAATAGAGGCGTAATCTGCATGCCGTTGAAAGGTGGAACTTAAGTAGGGAATACACTAGAAGAAGCTTTCAAGTATTACCATGGACATGGGGTACATTGGTTGTTGTCCACAAACGTTACCTCTTAGAACCTACCAGTTTTCCCACATAGACGGATCATCTATCAGTGCCCGGAGCATGTGGTGTGGGTGCCCATGGTGGCGCTATACTCTTCGGAGATGCCTTGGATGGGTCATCATCAGTGCAGCCTCTTGTGAGACCGTAGTCCTTTTCCTCATCCGGTTCATATGCAAACATGTCAAGCAGCTTAGCGATGTGGGTAACATTTGGGTACAGCCATTCTCGTGGCTAGACATATGCTACGTGAGAATTTTGCATGGAAATTTGTTGGGGGGAGGCATTCACTATAGTGGAAGCGCCTTTGCAGAGAGAGACCGACACAATCTCAGATTGCTTGTGCATGTGAATAAGTTTTTCGTATAGCCATCTCGCCCACTGGGATTCTAGCCTCTGGCTTAGAGGAACCCATATGGACACATGCTACTTCTTGAACCCATATGGACCCATATGGACACGCTTGGCCTTCTTATCGATCATTACTTCCAGTGTCGGATCGGGCATAACCGCGATGGTGGTGGTAGGTAATACAAATATTTTTCTAGTAATTAGGGTTCGTCCTCATCTTTCTGATTAAGTCTCCTTGTTAATTTTCTATTAGCTATAAGATTGGCATTTGTTAGGGTGTTTCTACTAAGAAGGATTGGTTACCTATCAAAATACATGGTAGATTGTGGCAAGTTTTCTCTTGAATATACGACCTAAGAAGTAAATTAAAGAAAGTTAGTCCCTCAACAGACAGTGCAAAATAACTAGCCTAATTCAAACCAACAAGCCATGTGGTTGTCCAAAGTAATTATTGTGTTTCATAGGAAAAATGATGCACACACAATCAAGTGCAAATGAATTGGACATGAAACTATGATCATGTATTTTTTCTATCGTTGTATTTTCCAAATGCTACAAATAAAATATTCCCTAATAAGACCTTCAACTCGTCACTTTAGATGTACATGATGTATCTTAGAAGGGCTAAGAATAAGGACGAAGAGAGGCGCAATCTGCTTGCCGCTGAAAGGTGGAACTTAAGTAGGGATACATTGGAAGAAGCTTTCAAGTATTACGATGGACATGGGGTACATTGGCTGCAGTCCGCAAACATTACCTCTCAGAACCCTACCGGTCTTCCCACAAAGACGGGTCATCTATCAGTCCCCGGAGACTGTGGCCCTCTGCCCCCTCCAGCTCCTATGACAACATGTCAAGCAACTAAGTGATGTGGGTAACATTTGGTTCTAGCCATTTCCGTGGCGAGTAATCCTACATGAGCATGTTGCATGGCAATCTGTTGGGGGGGAGGTATTCACTATAGTGGCAGGTCCTTTACAGAGAGAGACCGACACAATCGCGGATTGCTTTTGCATGCGAATCAGTTTTTAGTGTAGCCATCTCACCCACAAGCTCTAGCTTAGAGGAGCCCATATGGAGATATGCTACTCACTACAAAAAAATACACTTCCGTGATGATATGTGTTTGTCACAGTAGGTCACGTTTTCTGTCATGCATGTCTATCCATGAAAAATTTATGACAGAATGAAGATAGTCATGCCTGTGCTGTCGTAGAAGAGTTCCATGACATTACCAAAATTATCATCACGGAAGTGTCCACTTCCATGACGATAAATCACGCGTCATAGAAGTGCTTTCGTCAAGGGTGACCGACATATGGCATCCACCGTAATGGAACATCGTTAAGCTATCGGGTCCGGTTTTGGATCCGATAACCCATTAACAGCGCCGACCAATGGGGATTTTCCACGTGTAAAATCATCATTGTCCGGAGGAAACACATGTTGCCTCACCGGTAGGACGGATGTCAACCACTCATTGGACAGGAGATGCCTATGATAGGTCGACACATGGCACGGCCCAACAGTGGCCCATTTCGGTGAAAAAGGCCGGCCCAGTAAAAAATAGCAGGCCGGCCCATATAAGGCCTAATTGTGTCAGGTCCATTTAAGCCCACGGCCCATACGAGATGTGCCAATTCGGCCCGTCAACGACCTATTAAAGATTTGACACCATTGCAGCCCATCGTCAGTTCGAGCCCGTTAACATCCCGCTATATATTTCGGCTCAATATGGGCCCAATGAGATTTCGGCCTATTAATGGCCCATTCAGTGGATGGGCCAATTTTCACGATGTATATCTTTCGGCCTTTTAGCGACACATTTAAATATTGGGCTAATTTCCGGCCCGGTGTGTCTTTCAGCCGGTTGACGGCCCATAAATCAGTTGGGCCATTCGTAGTCGGACCTGAGTTTCGGCCTTTTAGCGACCCATTTAAGTGTTGGGCCAATTTCCGGCCTGGTGTGTCTTTCAGCCTAGTGACGGCCCATATATCTGTTGGTCCATTTGTAGTCGGACCTGAGTTTTGGCCTTTTAGCGACCCATTTAAGTGTTGGGCCAATTCCCGGCCCTGTGTACCTTTCAACCTGTTAACGGACCATAAATGAGTTGGGCCATTTGTAGTCGGACCTGAGTTTTGGCCTTTAACGGCCCATGCCCTTCATGGTCAAATACCAGCCCGGTTTCTGTTTCGGCCTGCTAAAGGCCCACAATACAGTTGGGCCATTTACAATACGACCTGACTTTCGGCCTCTTAGCGGCCCATGCTCTTCATGGTCCAGTACAAGTTCGCTCTCTCTTTCGGCCTGCTAAAGGCCCACAGTATAGTTGGGCCATACGTAGCCCAAACTTAGTAACGGCATGTTAACGGCCCGTGAAATCAATTGGGCCCACCTGTTACCCGCTTCGATGTCAGCCTGTTAACGACCCGGGAGTTAAGAGGGTCGACCATTAACTTTCGGCCTAGTAACGGCCCGTTAACTTAATGGGCCCACTAAAGTCCGTACATGTCTTTAGGCCAAATTAGATAACTTGAGCCCATTACGACGAGCAATTATGCACAGGACCAAAACCGATCAAGCAAAGGTACGGCATACAGGAAAAAACTTGGCACATCCAGCATATATTACAAGAAATTATATCCACTGGGCAATCAAAGATTGATGCCAGTGCAAATAAAATAACAGAACCTAACGATCTACAACGTCACAATCTGCAACCTCAGCACGGATGACGCCCATAAGCATGTGGGCAAGTTCTTGCTGCTTTGCTACACTGTCTCTGAAAACATTGATCAGTTGTTGTGTCGCACGACTCTGCACCTCTGATTCCTCCACCATTTCCATTATTCCTTCAGCCATTAATTGGTTCACAAACATACATTTATTCCGTTGCATTCGAGACAGAGGATACTGAACAGATTCAGATGGCGATTTTGGCAGGCTTGTATTATCGATAGGGGTGAGTGTCTCGACCACTGCATCATAACATAAATTAGGAGGGGAACCAAACAGAATAATCATGAGTTATTGGCATATTACCTAGCCTGGATTTATTGGAAAGAAACAATGGGGTTGCCTTGCTGTTTTCAGAGTTTGTCTTCTTATCTTCAGCAGCCTGAACCAAATTAAGTCACTAGCATTGCTATCGTTGGCCAAGTCAGATAATAGGAAAGCAACATTGGCACAACGAACGTTTGGGCAACTAGCCAACACAAAACTAACACAATATGGCACATCTATCATCAGTCAGGTAAGGTAATATGAAAGCAACATTGACACAATGAATGAATGGGCAACCAGAGCAGCACTACAATTCAGTAATGTGCATGATATGAGATAGTACACTCATGGAGCTCACTATGCAAAACTACCACACAATTTTCTTTACAAAAATCAACATTGGTGCCTTTAACATTTTGCTACCACTAATTTTAGATCACACAAACGTTGGATTCACGCCGATTAACAAAATACATGCTGATGTAAAAATATAGTGATATACAACAGGTACTTACATCAACATTGGAGCACAGAGAATTCCCGCAAGATATTTTCGTCGAATACAATGCCAATGAAGGAAACCTTCTATCATTTAACCTTATTTTATAAAAGAGAGATGGGTAAGAAACATGTAGAAAATATGATCAGAATGCTATAAAATTTCATGATGAGAGGATACGCACACGCTTCTTAGAATGGAGTTGACATTTTTTTGCTGGACTGGAGCGGACTAGTTCTTTGGCCACTGGAATCTGCTTATTATCAGTGGGTGTTGGGTTTCTCTATGATGGAGCAGTATCTATGAAAAATGGATTTGATTTATTATCTACTGGCATTTGGATCTTTTGCGAAGACCTGGTTTGTAACCCTTCAGATTCTAACATAGCTGTCTTCCCCTTGCATGCCTTATATACAAGAATGGTGCTTCAATTATAAAACATGCTACAGCAGAGATGGAATAGGTACTGAAGAATAGAAAGGCATGACATATTGACATGTATTCCCTCCATCCGGAAAAAAATGGATGGGTCTAGGCGTATTTCAATTCTAGATACATCCAGTTTTATCCATTTCCGCGACATGTAATCCAGACGCAGGGAGTATGATGTAACAGCTAGGGATACGACAGGACAACACAATAAAAATACACTGAAAACCCACTTCAGAACCAAAGTAATCAAACCCACTGATATGAGATAGTACACTCATGCAGCTCAGGATGCAAAACTACCACGCAGTTTTCCTTACAAAAATCAGCATTGTGGCCTTTAATCATACATTTTGCTACTCCTAAATTTAGATCAGATAAAGGTTGGATTCATGCCGATTAACAAAAATACATGTTGATGTAAAAATATAGTGATATACAATAGGTACTTACATCTGCATTGGAGTACAGAGAATTCCTGCAAGAATCTTTCCTCACAGACGATACCAGTGCAGAAATTCTTCTATCTGTTAAGCTTATTTTTCTAAAAGAGAGATGGGTAAGAAACATGTAGAAAATATGATCAGCATGCTATAAAATTTCATGATGAAAGGATACGCCCAGGATTCTTAGAATGGAGTTGACATATTTTTGCTGGACTGGAGCGGATTAGTTCTTTGTCCACTGGAATGTGCTTATTATCAGTAGGAGCTGGGTTTCTCTGTGCTAGAGCAGTATCTATAAAAACTAGAGTTTGTTTATTATCTCCTGGCATTTCGATCTTTTTCAAATACCTGATTTGTAACCCTTCAGATTCTAACATAGTCGTCTTCCCCTTGCATGCCTTGTATAGAAGAATGGTGCTTGAGTTATAAAACATGCTACAACAGAGAGATGGAATAGGTACTGAAGAATAGAAAGGCATGACATATTGACATGTATTCCCTCCATCCGAAAAAATGGATGGGTCTAGGCATATTTCAGTTCTAGATACATCCTTTTTTATCCATTTCGGCAACATGTAATCCGGACCGAGGGAGTATGGTGTAAGAGCTAGGGATACGACAGGACAACACAGTAAAAAACACTAGTTGAATGTAAAACTGTATGCTGGCAGAATACGTACAGAAAAAACCAAGGCAACATACACGTGTATTTTTGGGAAACTAAGATGGCATTGCAACAGAGCACTAGAACAACACTTCAATGTAAAAAAACATGGTATGGTAGACAGATGAAGTACATACCGATGAATAACAATGCATAAGATATTCAGAAGCATGATGTCCAAATTAAGAAAATTTCATTGCGATAGAGTAGAATGACAGTACTTGAATTTGAAAACAAGTTATCATGAATGGAATAGGTACTGGAAAACAGGAAGGCATGACATATTTACATGCATGATCAGCATGCTAAGCACATGGCATTGCAACAGAGTAGATACACTCCAAGACATTATATGCATGTTGTACCCATATAACGGGCCAAGTTAGAGCAAGGACCTTGTGGGGTGAAGAGGATTCAACATCTTTCTGCAAGTATTCTCAAGAACTGCCTTTACATGTTCCATCATATCGGGTATGATTGATACCAAGTTTATTGGCCTTTACATTGCTCCGTGAGGTTCTTGTGGATATATCAGTGTGTGCAATTATATCTGACATGCATGGAAGACAACTAGTAGTTAGATTTATGTAATGAGTGCATGTAGGAGACGACATAAATAGTAGGACTGGGGTTAACTAGCAGCAACAGGTCTCAAAAACTAATGGGAGAACACAGATGAAAGCTACATAATATGTATCGTTTGTACTCGAGATTAACTAGATGGCACACAAAAGTATTAAAGAACAACATAGGTAATACTAGAAGTGGTATAATACTATAATCACCAGACTGTGGGATATCATTGGCTAATGGATGATAACTATGGAATAGCGTTAATTAAAGAACAAGTATCTTAGCTGAACTATGGAACAACGTTAACTCCTGAACAAGACCCGTAAGAGATCAGCATGAATATATAGTGAAATGTGATAATCTATTTTCCATGCTTAGATGAATAACAAAGCCATAAATGTTGCACACAAGTAAGATGAGGGTACAACCTATCTGGCCGCCATCCATAGGAGTGAGAATCATGTGCTGACTTGTCGATGGCCCTACAGTTGTTGTGGTTGTCCATGTCGGGCACGCGCATTCGATGCAGGGAACTGTTGAGTGGGGACTATAGCTCCCTTCTGGTGTATGCTTCCCTTGTTGGAGCAGCTGCGGCGAGTCGGATGACGGTGTGGCTCAGGATGCAGATAATGCATAATGTTAAGAATCACACATCTCTTTGATATGAAGAAATACACTAAGAGATCAACAGCAAGGTACGAGAGTGGTCACACGTCTGTTGACTCAGACTAAATTGGGGTCACACGATTTTATTTTATTTTGGTACTGTCCGATCTACCCCGGATGGCTCGATGACCGTCGTGTGCGTCCCGGCTAACACTATTAGGAATCTTCCCCGAAGAGCCAGCGACCAACGGCAGAGCAGCTTGCCTCCGCCGTCCGTGGCCCCGGCCAAAACCCCGCTCCCTGCCCCACCGCACTACCGTGGTTACGCCGCCCCCGGGCCAATCCACAAAGACTCCCCGTCATCTAGATCCGGCGGCGGCAGTACCTTGAACCCACGCAACTCTAAGATAGCCATCGAAGCGCTGCTTCCGCGGTGAAGTTGCGACCCCGCACCCTTACGTTAGACACCAGCCAACCGGCAGCCTAGGAGCTCCGCCGCCTCGAGGGGTGCTGCTTCCCAATGGGAATCGATTGGCCCAGAAAAAAATTTCAAACAACTGACGCCAAAATAAAGTGATTTGAGATGAGGGTGCGACCTATTTGGCGGCATGGTGAAGTAGGCAAGTCCAGCTGCCGAGTCGGTGAGGCCGGCACGGTTGCGGTGGCCACCGGCGTTAGGGAAACAATGATGTCGCGATGGTCGACGGCTACGGGAAAGCAGCGCCGGGTCTCTGGACGGATCCGAAGTTGGAGGCGCTCCGGCGCTGTGAACAATGGCGGGGGTGAATCGGCTCCAGTATGGTTCACGCGGCCGTCGTCGAAGCAGCTCTAGCAGCACGGAGTAAGAGGCACATGGCCCAGTGGACGACGGCAAATGGACAACGTCTCCGGCATTAGGAAGGAGGGCGGCTGTAAAATTGGTGCGGTGGGGGCGCCATGGAGGAGGGACTGTGGTTTCGCGGCTTCGGAGAAGGGAGCTTCCGAGGAGATGGTGATTTGGCGCCCACGAGGTATGAATGGGGGGGGGGATTGGGAGGGGAGTGGAATCATGTATGCATTTGTCTAAAATGTGAGGGGGAGTTACAGTTCTACCCCTGCCTTTAGGCTTCTCGGCTTGGATCTGTGTACTATGGGTCGGGGATAGTAGAGTAACATTGCTTCTCCCCAAATAGTGGGCGGGAGCGGTTTCGGGCGAGGAGGGCGTGTTTTGAAATATAGTGGGCGCGAGCGACTTCGGGCGAGGAGAGTGTGTTTTCAAATAGTGGGCGCGAGCTATTTCGGGCGAGGAGAGCGTGTTTTGCCGACCATGGTTTATGAATTATTCGGCACATGTCATTTCGTCCGAGGAGAAGGCGCGCCTGGATGAAGTTATGAACCTACCCTCGATGCACAACGAGCCAATTAATGCGTCTCCCACATAGGACGATAATTGTGTTTCTCCAATTTATTTGCTCGGGCAAATTCCACCGAGCAGAGGATGTTTAACGGTTCGTTCAAAATTTGGGAGAAGGAACATCCACGTCCACCTTACCAAGTCGATTCGAATCAAATTTAGAAATATTAGCTTGTCACTTCTTTTTTAGATGGAGAGATGATGCTCGGGAGTGATGTGTTTTTACATGCTCGTTGCTAGCGATTTACTATATGACAAATAGTTGACCCACTCAAAAACGGGAATCAAACCCAAAATGCAATATCTTGATTCAATGAAATAGCTCGTTCACCTGGTCGAAATAGTGAACTAAATCCAAAATTGAACACCTCAGTCGAATAGCATGTTGTACAGTATTACAGTACTCCATGAACATGTTGAAAGTCAAATTAATAAACTTGTTGGATATACGCATATATCCATTCATGTGTGGATTGCAGACAACATGTTCTCCAACTTAAATATTTGAATGCAAGTTTATATCGAAACATGGTTTATATTAGTTTTTGATGCATAAAACGCGACCTCCCGCTCTCTCAGACTCCTGCTCTCTCTCTCTCTCGCGCCGACAATCTTCAATTCTGTCGCACGCATCCAACACACAAACCTTGTTGGTCCTCTCTCTTTCTCTCCATCTCTCTCTCTCTCTCTCTCTCTCTCTCTCTCTTTCTCTCTCTCTCTCTCTCTCTCTCTCTCTTTGTGTGTGTGCGTGGGGGGGGGGGTCTTTCTAGTTCGCATGCATATATATATACTCCATCTATAGGTCTCTCTCGCACACTATGTATGATTCTCTAGTCCAAGCTAGATATCTTGGGTGCACTCATCGTACGCACACAAATTCCTTGGCTCGTTGCCCGAAACTCTCTCACGCACCACTATGTCGTCTAGGAACACTTCCCCCTCTCTCTCAAACTCTCCATCTACCCGGGTCACACATACACATGCATATCTCACTCGTACTTGATAGGCCCATCTAAAACTCTATCTCTCTCCCTCGTTCCCTCCATCTCACACGCACACACACACACACAATCTCATGCCTAGCTAGCCAAATATGATGGTCTCTCACTCAATTGTAGGCACACACAGTCCCCCCCTATATGTATATGACTAGCTAATCTTAGTCTCCATCACAAACATGTGCATGGTCTATCTCGATTTCTCTCGGGGCATCTTTCTATCGCGCACGCACCTCCCTCGATCTCCCACCCATATAGCCCCCTCATGATCTCGAGGGGGTCTCTCTATCGTAAACACACCCTCTTGCCCTCCCCATGCATCCATGTTATCCATGTGTCCCTTTCGACCTTTGTACCTTGTTGGCCAGACCTCTATTGGACATGTGCTATAGAGGTGTCTCTCTCCGTTGCAAACAATCACACACTAGCTATCTTTGTGTATCTCCTTGTCTCTCTTTTCTATCTCGGAGATGCATGCGTGATATGTTCGCCTAAGAAACGAAAAAACACACTCTCTCTCTCTCTCTCTCTAATTTATCGTCTGTTGTCACTTTCTCTTTCACACACATACTCTTTTTGCACACTTACTCATTCTCCTTCACACGCACTTGATCCCTCTCGACTTAGGCACTCTCCTTGGTCCATAACATATTGATTTATTGAAAAGTCAAACATCACAAAGTTTGACCATGTAAGTGGAGAAAAACAATTACATCTGGAATGGCAAACATATTGTTTCGTATAATGTATCTTTGGTATTGAAGATATAAATAACATTTGTGTAAACCTGATCAAAGTTTCCAAAGTTTAACTTCTAAAAAAATTACATGCACTGCATTATCGAGCGGATGGAATATCTCTTTCTCCCTCTCAGCTATTTGACGCACCACTCAGCCTTATTGGGGCTCCTCAATCTCTCTCAAACTTTATATCTCCCTGGTTCACACATACACATATCTCGCTCATGCTATACATATAGACCCATCCAACACTCTTCGCCCTTGTTCTCTCTCTATGCGACACGCACCCCCTAAGAAGTACCATAATACCTCACTCCATCATAGGCGCAAGCACTCCCCCTCCTAAGTATGATTATCTCTCACTAGCCATCAGGAACACATGTATTGTCTCCCTCCATCCATACGTCTATCTCGATATCTCTCGGGGTATCTTCTATCGCGCACACACCTTGTCACTCGATCTCCCACCCATGTAGTCCCATCACGATCTCCAGGGGATCTCTCTATGACAAACATACACTCTCTCCTCCCCATGTCTGCATTTTCTCCGTACGTCTCTCTCGACCTCTCTCCCTTGTTTGCCAGACCCCTCTTGGCCACGTGCTAGGGGTCTTGCTCTCTCGGTTGCAAGCAACCACACACTATCTTCTCACCTTGCTTCTGTTGTCGAAGATGCATGTGTGATATGGATGTCCATGTCTCTTTCACACACGCACACACACTTTTTCACTCACTCTTTCTATTTCACTCACTCTCTCTCTCTCTCTCTCTCTCTCTCTCTCTCTCTAGTTAGGGACTCTCTCACGTCCATAAGCATATGGATGTTTTGAAAAGTCAAACCTCAGAAAAGTTTGACCAGGTATATGTGGAGAAAAACATTTACATCTAGAAAGATCATTAGATTCATCACAACATGTACTTACTTCATCCTATCATTTATCTTTGGTATTGTAGATATAAGTAATTTCTTTATAAACTTGGTCAAAGTTTCAAAAGTTAGACTTTTAAAAAAATGTTGGAACTACATTATCGAATGGAGGGAGTAGCTCTTTCTCTCTCTCTCTTTGCTATCTCTCACGGGCCTCCCCTCTCACACGAACACTCTATACCGACGGATTATACGCTCACTGTGTCAGCTTATAGCTCCGTATATTGTTTAGTTGACCGGTCAACCAGTCCACATGCTGCCTTGTCAGCTCGTGTTATGTATCTTCGTGTGCTGGCCGATGTGGCAGTGGGTGAAAATAATTAAACTAGAGGCCCATCTGACACGCGGTGAAGTAACAAAGTTGAAACCATTCGTGGTAGCACCCCGCACGCTAGTAAATTAACTACAAGAAATATGTCAACTAGTGACCTTCTGTTAGTGACCCTGGAAGAATTGGTCATAGATCTATGACCATTTCAGACCAATTGGTCAAAAGTTGTTCGGGGGGCTCCAAACCCTAAACTATAATGACCATTTTGGTCAGAAAGGTCGTAATTTCCTTACACGAAATGGTCATAAAGCAGATAGCACTGGTCCGTTGCCTTATTTCTAGCTGATCATGACAAATATAGATGGTCATAACCTTGTAAATTGTGGTGGGTTGCTACGACTAGGCGCCACCTCATCAGTTTTGCCTATGTGTCATGTCCATGTGGAAATTTTTGCCCTAGGTTGTGAAGCAAGCTATATTTCTGTCATTCCCAAAATTCCCCAAAAAACCTTCCTTGCCTAGTTCAAAAATAATTCAAAAATATTCATTTTCCTATTCTGTTTAAAAAAACACTTTGTGAAGGAAGTACCACTTTGGCATGTCCAAATGGTATCCATTTTCTACGGTGCTTTCCTATGCCCAAATAACTATCCTCCACCAAATGCCAGCTCAATTCATTCATTATTTTGAGCCCAGCTTCAACATTCGTATTTATGTCCAGTGTGGTACTTTGCAAAGCAAGTACCACATAGACTCCTCCTTTTGAGCTGAAAATTTGTGAAGACGGTCTTCTTATTAACTGATCATCCTCAACCAAAACTCACGCCCATTAGCCATGTGCATTTCCCGTACCGCTAATCAAATACTTGGCTGCTAATTCATGTTTGAGCATCGATCGGTCTCCTCGTGAGAATCTTATGTTGTAATTTTCTTCCTAGTACCTACCTGGGGTGTGCCCAACCCACTAGACATGCCTAGGCCTCCCAGAACACATGGCAACGCCACAATCACGTGGTGACCACGCGGCGGGCATGCAAGTTTACGCGCTATAGAGTTGGGGCCCTCGACCACCGCCCAAACCTCGACGTCATGCCACCAAACCATGTATTTATGATTAAATAGGTACTTATGTAACTAGAAAAGATTTTTGGAAAAAAATAGCAAACTATGAGGCAGCTGCAGTTCAAATTTGACCCGCTTCCAACTAAAACAGCGGAAATTTGTCTTTTTCACGAGAGGTGGATCAAAACTTTTTACACCCAACCATTTTGTCAATTGTGCATTAAATCTGTCCTAGTATTTTAGAAAATTGATTTGGTCCAATTTTGCAACAATTATTTGGGAGGTCCTTCACCAAAAAACCTCCTTTTAGGCACTCAAAAAATGGAAAATGATTTTTTCGTCCAAAGAAAATGAAAACTTCCTTAGGCAATATTGTTTGCCATTCCAAGATGCACCCTTGTGCACAATATGAGAACATTTGAACAAACTATGCCATGAATATGGCCATAGGATTGATCATTTGGCTTGAAAGCCATGCATCTTCACGCATGATAGCTCATTTCTGAGAACACTTTTTTTAAAAGAATTTTCGTATTACAAGTTTATTATTTTTCTTGGTAACTTGTTCATATATAATGACACAATTCAAAGGTTTTCCAATTTTTTATTTTTATTTTATTTTTTATGCCCGTTTCAAAATGCCGTCAAAACGGCGGGAATGACCGTTCCTAGCTAGTGGTTGAATCTTGGTATTTTTTTGGTGTTTCTCTGATTAAATAGATACTTATGTATCTAGAAATTATTTTTGTAAAAAAATAAAGAGCAAACTACAAGGCAGCTACAGTTCAAATTTGACCCACTTCCACAAAATCGGTCGAAATTTGTCTTTTTCACGAGAGGTGGATCAAAACTTTTTACAGCCAACCATTTGGTCAATTGTGCATTAAATATGGCCTAGTATTTTATAAAAAAGATTTGGTCCAATTTTGCAACATTTATTTGGGAGGTCCTTCACCAAAAAACCTCCCTTTGGGCACTCGAAAAATTGAAAATGAATTTTTCGTCCAAAGAAAGTGAAAACTCCCTTAGGCAACATTGTTTGCCATTCCAAGATGCACCCTTGTGCACAATATGAGATCATTTGAACAAACTATGCCATGAATGTGGCCATAAGAATAATCATTTGGCTTGAAAGCCATGAATCTTCACGCATGATAACTCATTTCTGAGAACACTTATTAAAAATATTTTCCGTATTACAAGTTTATTATTTTTCCTGGAAACTTGGTCACATATAATGACACAATGCGAAGATTTTCCATTTTTTTTGATTTTTTTCGAATTTTTTATGTCCGTTTCAAAATGCGGTCGAAACGACGGGCTTGACCGTTCCTAGCTAGTGGTTGAATCTTGGAAAACTTTTGATGTTTCTCTGATTAAATAGGTACTTATGTACCTATAAATGATTTTTGGAAAAAATAAAGAGCAAACAATGAGGCAACTGCAGTTCAAATTTGACCCGCTTCCAACTGAACCGGCAGAAATTTGCCTTTTTCACCAGAGGTGGATAAAAGCTTTGGACACCCAACCATTTTGTGAATCATGCATTAAATATGGCCTAGTATTTTAAAAAATTATTTGGTACAAAATTGCAACAAATATATGGTAGGTCCTTCACAAAAGAACTCATTTCGGACACTCGAAAAATAGAAAATGAATTTTTCGTGGAAAGAAAATGAAAACTTCCTTAGGCAACATTGTTTGCCATTCCAAGATGCCCCTGTGTGCACGATATGAGAATCATTTGAACAAACTATGCAATGAATGTGGTCATAAGATTGATCATTTGGCTTGAAAGACATGAATCTTTACACATGATAGCTCATTTCTGAGAATTTTTTTTAAAAATAATTGCCATATTACAAGTTTATAATTTTTTCTGATAACTTGGTCACCTATAATGACACAATGCGAAGGTTTTCCAATTTTTTTTTTGAATTTTTTATGCCCGTTTCAAAATGCGGTCAAAACGGTGGGCATGACCGTTCCTGGTTAGTGGTTGAATCTTGGAAAACTTCTGGTATTTCTCTAAATAAATAGATACTTAGGTACCCATAAATGATTTTTGGAAAAAATAAAGAGCAAACTACAAGGCATCTACAGTTCAAATTTTACGCGCTTCCCGCTGAATCGGCGGAAATTTGTCTTTTTCATGATAGGTGGATCGAAGCTTTTGACACCCAACTATTTGGTCATTTGTGCATTAAATATGGCCTAGTATTTTAGAAATTGATTTGGTCTAATTTTGCAACTAATATATGGTAGGTCCTTCACAAAAGAAATTCATTTTGGACAATCAAAAAATAGAAAATGAAATTTCCGTGGAAAGAAAATGAAAATTTCCTTTGTCAACATTGTTTCTCATTCCAAGATGCAAACTTGTGTAAAATATAATCTCATTTGAACTATTCGAAGATGCAAACTTATGCAAATATTTTCTTTTTTTATTTCTCAAGTCATAAAATAGTTGACAAGATTTTTAACAAATTATTTTTAGTCAGCTACGACCAATTTAGATGGTCATAACGTCGTACTGCATTCTGATTGGTCCGTGGACGTATCACGCGGATCATGCATCAAACACTGTCAGATGCTCATGGATCCAACGGCAGTCCTCAACCCTTCCACACCAAGACTGAAACCCTAGATGGTCATTTTGCATCCACCCCCCGCCTCCTTTCTTTCAACATCCATCTATCGATCCCCTTCCAGATCCCCGTCTCCTCGCAGTCTCGCCCGATGGAGAGAGAGAGAGCGAGAGCTCGCCTCCTCCCGTCCAGATCCATCGCCACCACCACCTCCCTCCGGCGGAGCTCATCGCTTATCCCCATGCCCTCCTCCACTCGCCCCTCCCCTTCCGACTCCCCACAGCGATGGCCGACGGCCTCGCCGCGGTGTGAAATCCCCCACCACCGTGAAGCCAGTGAGGATGTTCCCGTGCCGACCGCTAGTGTCCCCGCTGCTACCGCGTGCCCTCGCCGCAGGGGCGCCCTTCTCCGTGCGGCGGCTGCCGTGGCCGTCGACGTCGCATTGCGTGGTGCGGTGCATGGCCAAGGTGTGGCGGGTGCAGATGGTGGCAAAGCGGATCCAGCGGTCCCGTCATCCCCGCGGCCCCGTCATCCCCGCGACCGCCCTCGGCGCCGACCCCTACCTCTCCTCCCTCACCACCATCGCCGACGTCGAGCTCTCCAACGACCTCCAGGTCACGCCCGGACCCTCCCTCGAAACGATGCGGCTTCGCTGCAATCTAGGATGTTGAGTTCCTTGTCTTTGCTCCAGTCTGTGTCTGCAGGTCTGCAAGGTGTATGTGTCCGTGTTCGGGGACGAGATGGGAAAGAAGGTTGCCATGGCCGGGCTCAAGGACAAGACCAAGTACGCCAGGAGCCAGATTGGCAAGTGGATGAAGCTGCGCCTCACGCCCGAGATACGGTTCATCGAAGACGAGTCCATGGAGCGCGGAAGCAGGGTATGCTTGATTATGTTTTTGTCAGACAATGGCGTGTTACGCAGTGCAATGTTTGCCTCCGCTGCACCATCACCACGAGCTTTCACCCCTTTTTTATTTTTCACTAGTTCATGGTCAGACCATATTCAGTACTGCCTGCTATCATTTGTTACTAGTACCATCGCTGCTGCTGTAGAGCAGAGTTATCGACACCATGTTTCTTTAAATTCATTTGCCTGATCATATATTTGATAAATGATCCGTAATACTATCTTCTGCGCTTGTTGTAAAATACTTATCTTAACTGCTTCCCTTGCAATTTGCATGCTGTACTTGACAGACACTTGCTTCTATGTTTACATTTTGTACTGTATTTGAAGTTAACTATAATGTGAAAACTAGAATCATCATTTCCTTGTTATATGGATAAGAATCGATATATATGTTTTGTAAATAATATATTAGATCTGTACTTCTCTGTAGAATGGAACAAAGAGAAGGATGTTCCCGTGCCGCCCGCTGGTGTCCCCGCCGCTGGTATACGTTGCATAGCTGCGCGTCATCCACGTGGGAAGGTAATTGTGTTGATCCACTTTAGTTTGAGGCTAGGAGGTTTGGGTGAAATGATATGTCGAATTCCGAACTGGATCAAGCAGCAACAATTGGTTGTTTCATCAGGATCGGACTGTCTAATTCTGCTACTGTGTTCTATGCTTGTTGAGGTTGTATGCTTCAGGTGTAGAATATCCTACCCACTTCCGCACTTGAGTCGCCGGAGAACCATGCACTACTAAGCAATGCAGTAGAATGTCACACTGAAGCATACACTACTTTTTGTACACTTATGCTAGTTGTTATTGAAATTTGCCCTGTCAATTCCTTATTGAAATTTCCTCCTGTTGAATTCTTAATGAAATTGTAAGCTTTGTTACTGAATTACAGAAGTATCATTGCTTGTTCAAGAACAAATGTTTGACTGTATCTCCCATGCACTCAATCGTTCTTTGTGATTACAGTTTTGAGTGTATCTCCAGCCTTGAAAATACCATTGCTTGTTCAAATTTATACTGGAGTTGCTTGTCCAACACTGATAAAACATCATTGCTTGTTCAATTTATACTCCACTACAACACATAAAATTTCTGAAAGGCTCTTATGTTTTCTGCTTTACAAAAGATTGCAAGGCTGACTTCACAAATACTTCCCTTGACTGACATGTGATGTGGTTTCCTTCCATGGATGAGCAACTGCAGCCGAATGGATATAGGACGCCAGCCATGGACGAGCAGCAGCAGCCGGATGGATGTGGTTTCGCTTGCTGCATGACGTGGGTGTTGGAAAAAAAGTGTCCTTGCACGAGCTCGACCCTGGCGCTCTTCCTAAGGTCCATCTTCCAGTTCCTCTTCCCCTGTTCCCCTCCTGATGTGATTTTTTGGACAGATTGCTCTTTTCTCTTTTATTGGTTTCTCAACTCTCAATTCTGAATAAATAAGTAGCTGACCCTATTGGTTCTTTCTTTCTTCAGGGCTATGAGTTGATGGCCAAGCTGCTGTTTTGCCCTGCTTGATAATTCTTTTACTGTCTGGTCTGCTCTGCTCTGCATAGTTTTCAATTGCTTAGAAAATGATAAAACAGTGGTGATGTGTGGTCCGACAATGGCTTGTAATTTTGGTTTCATCCCCAACCTCTCCAGCTAGCTTCTTCACATCATATCATATTTGCACCTGCTGCTGCATAATGGATTGGATGGTCACCTACTAGCTAAGTAGCTTCACGAATTAGTCAATACTATTTCACTTTGCTTGTTTCTTGTACCAGGTCTGTTAGTTGCAACATAAACAAACAAATTGCTTAGCTCTCAACTATAAATACATAGCTAGATGAACCTTGTCTTTCTTTCTCTCTTCAGAGCTATGACTTATATGGGTCAAGCTGTTGTTTTGATGTGGTCGATGATACTATTGATGCATGTATACTGATACATGTTGTGATATTTACCTGAACTGAAGTTGTGAATGTACCATTATTTTCCTGCTCACAAGCATATGCACCTGCACGTCTAGTCTGTGGTAATTTGTTTTAGTCCATGGTGGATCTCTCCATCTCTTGCATGCTCCGGTTGATCTTGGTTGGAACATTTGGCCATTTGCTATTATAGTTTGTAACTTGTAAATTATCTTCTTGTTCGCACTAGTCTAATTTCCCTATGTATTACACAACTTAATCCTCAACATGAATTGTTTGTGGAAATGCATGTGTCATTGTTCATCTGTCTTATAAGTGTATTGCTGTGGATGAGGTGTGCTGTATATTATCAATTGGCATCTAAATTAGTTCGTCTTCCCACTTCCCTACCTGCTATAATGGGCTTGCAAGCTCAAATTTTGTGCTTCTATTACTACATGCTATAATGTGCTTGCGTGCTAAAATTTTGTGCTTCTATTGCTATGGGCCGGTCTTTTGAAGTAAAATAATGATGTTAGATGTCTGTTGGTTGCTGTATATGGGGAAGACGAATTGAATCCGGTAGTGTACTTGTCAATTATAGCTTACATTGTAGTTTTTCGATCCTGTTCTAATTAATGTGTATAGTTCAAGCCCTTGTTTCTATCTAAATGTGTGCACTGAAGTTCAGTTTCCTTCTGAAAAATTATTGGTGCATTTTTTGTTTCTCAAATACAAAATAGCTTGCTCATTTCCGCTATGACATCCCTGCTGTTAGCTTTCATATTATGTCTTTGTTTTCTTGTATGAGAGTATCTCATTTTAAATAGCTGGTGAACAAAAAGCATGGTACTAGCTCAATTTGTTATCATTCTAAATAACTATCCTTTTCTTGAATGGTCTGTTCAAAATATATTTGCCCCAGTATTTTTGATTCTTCTCTACTGATTCAGGTAACAGGGCGACCGAGGAAGGCATGTTGTCTGTTTTCTTGAAGGCCGTTTTGTTTGTTCCCAGCCCTCACTATGGTTGTCCAGCTAGTTCGACATGTTGTTCATCTGACTATGGTAGTCCAACGAGTTTGTCATGTTATGAGTTTGGCATGTTCATGATAGGAGCAGGTGCCAGTTTGTGATTGCTTGTAAGGATCTTATAAAGCTTCTAAGGTACTGTATTACACTTGTAGTCATTACAGTGATTGCCACTGTATTACACTTGTAAGGATCTGGTTGCTCTCATTTGAAGTATCATGTGTGTTTTCTGTGTTTGCCAATTTAAATACTAGTTGAATTATGAAGACTATGAGCCTGATATATGGGAACCACTTACCAGAACATGACAAATGGGACCTAGTTACCAGAACACGACAATAGGGACCCATCTGACCCATTTTATAAAAAATGAAAAATGAAACTGCTGAGACAAAAAGGCCACGGCCCAAAAATGAAAAGGCTGCAATGTTGGGCTTGGCCCATGAAGTCAACCAAAAATTTATAGGAAAAAAATATATAAAGGCTGAATTGTTGGGCTCGGCCCATGTAAAGTATCAAAATGGACCGGGCTGATTCTTGTCAACGAACTTTTCATTTGGTCACAATTTTGCCACGTCAGCTTGCCACGTCGGATCCTACGTGGCCTGGGCAGACAGCTAGTGACCAAAGCAAAAGGTCATCAAACCAATGACCTTTTGTTTTGGTCGTAAACGTCTATGACTTTCTCACAGAGAAGGTCGTTAATTTCAGTTTACAACGGCCAGCTTTTGACCATCTGTTTTTGGTCACAAAAAGGTCACAAATGGAAAATAATGACCATTCAGTGACCAATAGTCAAGGTCACAAGTTGACATATTTCTTGTAGTGATTGAGGGCGCATTGAGGACTGAGGCAATAAAAAACACTTGTTTGGGAGAGTGAGAGGCTAGTGTAGTTGGTTTGATTGATTTGTTTATACATGTGGGTCTATGTGCACAGTGGTGCCAACTCTCTCACATCGCGAGAGCGGTGCGAAAATCTCTTGATTTGACATCGATGCGTATTATGTGGCATACTTTTGCGAACTATGGCATCAGCCACATACTGGAAGCCAACAAATGCCCAAGCTCTTCACGTACTCCTAGGTAAATGTCAGGAGAGAGAGAGAGAGAGAGAGAGAGAGAGAGAGAGAGAGAGAGAGAGAGAAAATGTATCACTAGCGAGCCAACCCTATCATATGAGCGAATGATATTGGTACCTCTTGATGACACGGCAATATTATACATCTAGCTGCTCTAATATGTTCTCTTCTTTTGTAGATAAAAAAAGACCCGAAAGTGAAAAATGTGCTGCACTATAACAATCTCATCGAATGCCTTGATCTCCATCTTACAGAAATTGATTTGATCGACTATCGAGGCAGCACATCTGAGATTAAATTGGCCAGCTTCTTTGTTCTGGAGGCAAGTGTGCTCAAGGTAATGAGGTTTGGCGTTCTCTGTCGTAACAATGAATGGCGTGCTGATCACCGCAAGCGTCTAAGCCTAAATGACAAAGTCTCCGCAGAAGCTGATACGTCCAAAACGTATCTATAATTTCTGCTTGCTCCATGCCACTTTTGGGTGATATTGCTATGATATTCATACACTTCCATACACTTTTGATCATATTTGGACTAACTTACCAATCCAGTGCACCCCAGTGCCAGTTTCTGTTTTCGGCTATTTTTGTATTTTAGGTTTTCACGTTTCGAGAACTGCCCAGAAAAATCCAGAAACATTATATAAAAAATCAGCGAACCGGAAACAACACTGCGTCCGAAGGGGAGCCTGGGGGGACCACAGGGGCTCCAGGCGCCCTGTGGGCGCGCCCCCCCTGGGCCGCGCCGGGGGGGCGCCTGGGCCCCCCGAGGCTCCCCCGGTGCCCTACTTTGGCATATATTTAAAGGGTTCCCCGTAACCCTCAGAACAGGACTTCTTTTCGCGATCCCATCCCTGTTCCGCCGCCACCGCCGCTTCCAAGATCGGGAGCACCAGGAGAACTCTTCCCGGCACCCTGCCGGAGGGGAGGATCACCACCGGGAGCTTCTCCACCACCATGGACGCCTCCCGGATGACTCGTGAGTAGTCTCCCTTGGACCATGAGTCCATGACCAGTAGATATGTGATGTTCTCCTCCCGTTCTTGTGCTTCACTAATTAGTCCTCGTGAGCTGCCCTACATGATCGAGGCACCTATGTAATCCTTATGCTGTTGCTATGTTGAGTTTGCTGGGATCCGATGGATTATGAGATTATGTTCAGATTGATCTTGAGTAATATATTTGATTCACCTCTTTTATATTTTAGTTCATAAGTAATTCTTGCATGTTCTCCGTTGTTATTTATTGCTTTGGCCGAGTAATAGGTAGTGACTCCAAGAGGGAACGTTATGCTCGATTGTGGGTTCAGGCCCCTCGATGACTAGCTTGAGTGACAGAAACATGAGTCTAGGGGATGTGCTGTTGCCACAAGGGGGAAAGCAACGGTGCTTGTGCTCGCGGGTACAAGGATTGTTTACTTTACGCAAAGTTCTTTTAATGCAGTTGTCTGTTGCATTGAGTTTACACTATGGGTGGGACTCGCAACTTAATACCAGCGAGATGTTCTGGATAGATATCTCAAGGTGGATGATTAGTAGTAGATATTGATGGATTTCGATCTACTTACTTTGGCGTACCGCCCATGCTTTGAACCTCAACCTTTCTTGCAATGTAGTCAGCATTGGTTTGCGTTCATGGTCCTGTCAATTGCCCAGCTGTAATTTGTTTACCTCACATAGCTGTTTTATTGTCTTTTGGGAGAGAGACATCACTAGTGAACATCATGATACTCCGGTCCATATTACCATCATTGATGACATCCACTATTTACTTTTTGCTATTTTATTTACTATTGCAAAACACTATCTATCACTACTATCACATTGCTTTTAACCCTTTGTGAACTACAAGGCCGGAGAGATTGACAACCTCTCTGTACTCGTTGGGAGCAAAGTTATTTGTATCTGTGTGCAGGTCCACGTTGATTGCTAATTGCGTCGTTAGCAGTTGACACCTACCTGTTGAACCTAGGAGTCTCTGGGGATTCGATCATTGGCATCTTTGGTAGGGGAAAACACTTCTACTTACTGCATCTTACACCTTCCACTTGGGGTAACCAACGAGGGGTTCGAGGCCCATCAAGGAGTATTTTCTGGCGCCGTTGCCGGGGACTCCACTCTTCAGGATAGGGGAGTTGCATGCTATCTTTTACCTTTGCTTTTTAGTCTTGATTAGTTTACCTATCATTTTTGCTTTAGTTCCTTTTATTGAAAATCACAAAAAATAGTTATCTTGCTTGCTTGCTACTATGGGTTCCACCGAGAACACCAAGTTGTGTGACTTCACTAGTCACAACAACGATGACTTTATTAGCACACCTATCACTACACCTGCCACTTCAGCACCTTCATATGAAATTAAACCTGCTTTACTGAACTTAGTTATGAAAGAACAATTCTCCGGTGCTGGAGATGATGCTGCTTTACACTTGAACAACTTTGTTGAACTTTGTGATATGCAAAAGTACCAAGAAATAGATGGTAATATTGTTAAGCTTAAGCTTTTTCCTTTCTCTTTGAGAGGAGGAGCTAAAATTTGGTTTCAGTCTTTGCCTAGAAATAGCATAGATTCATGGGACAAGTGCAAAGATGCTTTTATCGGAAAATACTATCCACCTGCTAAAATTATCCAACTTAGAAGTAACATCATGAATTTTAAACAATTGGATAATGAACACGTTGCCCAAGCTTGGGAACGTATGAAATCTCTTATCAAAAACTGCCCTACTCACGGTTTGACTACTTGGATGGTTATCCAAACTTTTTATGCAGGCTTGAACTTTACCTCGCAGAACTTGTTAGATTCGGCCGCGGGAGGAACTTTTATGTCAACTACACTTGGTGCTACCACAGAGCTTCTCGATGAGATGATGACCAACTATTCCCAATGGCACACCGAACGCGCTCCAACAAGTAGGAAGGTAAACTCTGTCGAGGAGATTTCCTCCCTCAATGAAAAAGTTGACTTGATCATGTCTCTACTTTCGAAGCAATCTACTGTTGATCCTCGTGATGTTCCTTTAAATTCTTTGATTGCTCAAGAACAAGTAGATATGAATTTTATCTCTAGAAATAATTTTAACAACAATGCTTATAGGAGTAACTTTGGTAACAATTCTAGACCGTTCCCCTCTAACTCTTATGGGAACAACAATGCTTATCCTAGTACCAAGAACTCCAATACTGAACTAGAGACCATGCTTAGAGATTTCATCACTACCCAAAAAGCCTTTAATAAGAATGTAGAAGAGAAATTACATAAACTAGATGATCTTTCTTTTAAGGTAGACCACTTAGCCAATGAGGTAAAATTGCTAAAAATTGAAACTTCTCCTAAGGAGAGGGAAGTCATCCCTATTAATGCTACTCAAGTACAAATTAATGAAAATATTAGGATGATGGCTAAGCTTAAAGAGATATGGGCTAGAGAAAGGGAGGAAGAGGAAAGAATTAAGAGCCTTCCTACCCACCACACTGTTGCTACTATCCAAGTTATTGAGGATGTTCACACTCTTAGCACCCAATGTACTCCTGGTCCCAATGGACCTATTAATGGTGATGCTATGACTATAGAAACTACCAAACAAATGAACCTTGAGGACACCACTACCACTTTACTTGATGCTCGTGACCTTAATTTTGATAATTGCACTCTTACAGAAGTTATTGATTTCCTTCACAAGATGTCTAGAGATCCCCGCACTAGCACGCTTAACCTTGCCTTCACAGATCATATCACTAATGCTCTCATCAAAGCTAGGGAGGAGAAACTTAGAGTAGAAGCCTCCATACCTAGAAAGCTAGAAGATGGTTGGGATCCTATGATAAAAATTTATTTGAATGACTTCTCTTGTTATGCGTTACGTGATGTTGGTGCTAGTACCTCTGTTATGCCCAAAAGGATATATGATATGCTTAAATTGAAACCTTATGATTCTTGTTCTTTTGGTGTTCGTCTCGTTGATTCTTCCATAAAGAAACCTTTGGGGAGGATTGACGATGTTCTTATTGTTGTCAATGATACCAGCGAGATGTTCTGGATAGATATCTCAAGGTGGATGATTAGTAGTAGATATTGATGGATTTCGGTCTACTTACTTTGGCGTACCGCCCATGCTTTGAACCTCAACCTTTCTTGCAATGTTGTCAGCATTGGTTTGCGTTCGTGGTCCTGTCAATTGCCCAGCTATAATTTGTTTACCTCACATAGCTGTTTTATTGTCTTTTGGGAGAGAGACATCACTAGTGAACATCATGAGACTCTGGTCCATATTACCATCATTGATCACATCCACTATTTACTTTTCCCTATTTTATTTACTATTGCAAAACACTATCTATCACTACTATCATATTGCTTTTAACCCTTTGTGAGCTACAAGGCCGGAGAGATTGACAACCTCTCTGTACTCGTTGGGAGCAAAGTTATTTGTATCTGTGTGCAGGTCCACGTTGATTGCTAATTGCGCCGTTAGCAGTTGACACCTACCTGTTGAACCTAGGAGTCTCTGGGGATTCGATCCTTGGCATCTTTGCTAGGGGAAAACACTTCTACTTACTGCATCTTACACCTTCCACTTGGGGTAACCAACGAGGGGTTCGAGGCCCATCAGAAGCTAAGTTTGTTTTTGAAACATCAAGTGGCCAGAGACTCGAAAATTTATTTGCCCATTAGTGACTTGTTAGGGCGGAGGTTTTTAATTTGTACGATAATGCTGCATCCACCTAAAGTAACGAAAGTTCTTACGTAAACTTCCTAGTAATTCCCTCTTCGTAGGTGCAACATTACTCCTAACATTTGTAATATCTGTTTGAAACTTGTAATATTGCCATGTCCTATTCCGGCATTTTTAAAATCCTGCAAATCAAACAGGTCCTGAGTTGGTGATGATGTTGTGCCTGCCATCTTTCACCAATAGCCATCGGATCTAGATCTGACTCATACAAAACAAACTTCTCCAGTTTTGCAAAAAGATGCCCGCACATGTTCGCTATTTACAAAAAACTCCTTGTCTCTCACAATCAGCCTTATCTCCTCCCCACCACATCTAGAAGGCCATTGAAAAATCTGGCGCGATGGCCGCTGCCGGCGCCGTCCACTCTCCAATCTTGATTGGTGTTCCGTGCAATGCACGGCCATCTACGCACGGGAAATTATGTCGAACACGGCTAGTTGTAAGCAGGCTAGGTCTACATCCATGATGATAGTGACTGTAGACGGTGAGGCTGACTATGGTATGCCGAACACGGTGCCTATACTAAGGTATCATCTCTGGTGTATGGTCTTGTCACTTCACTAAGAGGAGCAGCACGTAATAATTTTACCAACGGGTAGTACAGTGCTACTACATTGGTAGTACTACTACTACTAGTACTAGCACCACCGCCTGGATTTAGTAGTACTACCACGTCCATCTGGATTTAGTATTTGACTAGCAATATCTAGTAATGCATGTCACAAAAAATGTACTACTCCCTCTGTAAATAAATACATGGTGTATTGTTTTATTCCTATCCGCGATATAAATTATTGTCTTTTTGCTACTTCATAGGATTACATGCAATTAACTAACCACTGCATGTGATGTTTGGTAGTCTCAAGTCATTGAAAGCATGCACACGGGCACGGAGGGGGACACATCTTCCTTGACTGACTGCACCTGCCTTTGGGTGTATGACACGTGGGCCCAACGGGTGGCTGGCCAACCTGTCATACAGCCAAAGGCAGGTGCAGTAGCTAGAGGGGCGAGGAGTAGATGGCCAACACGCACGTGAATTCAACGCAGACCGCACTTCTCATATAAAGGCTCCCGCCAGTCCAATCTACAAAATCCTACGCACCTACTCACCCAAGGGCAAGAGTGATCACTCCAATTGCAAGATCAGTTGACTAGAAGCTAGACCCATGGATGCGATGTGCGCGAGCATCAGCCGGCTGTGCCAGATGGTCCACGAGGCCGGCTTGAGGCCCGGCACCGAGGAACGTCTCCAGGTAGTGCTTGAGGCCGCCAGGGCGAGGGGCCGCTTGGACGACAACTTCGTCTCCTTATTCGACGAGGTCCTCGTCGGCTTCCTTGACCAATTCACCATCGTCAAGAAGCTCGCGGACGACCTTGACGTACACCTCCAGCCCACGCGGCCAGGCTCTGCGATGCCTGCCACCCTCAATGGCCTCTATGGTGACAACCTCTTCGACGCACTCGTGGCCCTGCGACTGCCCGCCGTCGTGCCGGAAAATTTCCACCTCGAGGTCGCGCTCCCCGTGCAGCGCCTAGCGCAGCAAGTCACCATTGACATAATCACTCACGTCTACGCGCAAATCGTCAACAAGGACTACTACATGCAGGCAACCTTGGACGATAGGACGCTGGCCTTCTTGGACCGCAGGGCAACCTTGGACGACATTATTCAGAATCACGTTGAGCTTGCCGCCAACGCCGCTGCTCCTCACACATTGGTTGGTGACCCGGTGCACTAGGGCGTGAGGATGTCGTTGATGGATCCGTATGTATCTTTATCTTTCCGTCAAATCCATGTAGTAGTATATGGTACTACTAATAATTATCTTACCTTTCGCATCAACTTCATAATTTTCCTACGTACTCCATGGATGAACCGAACCAGAACCAAACTTCTCATTACTCTACGGAAAATCGTTATTTCTATCTATCCCCCGTGTTTGTGTCGCACCCCCACACGGTTGGTCCGGCACGCCGCTCAAGGGGGAAAGTGTGATGTGTTGCATTTTCACTTACAAGTGTGACCGCGGTTGAGCAAACCGACTATCGGCAAACCACCACCCCGCCCACCGCGCGATGGCTGAGAAAACAGGAGGGAGAAGAGATGGTTGTAGCACGGACTCCAAGAAAATTGGTGTCGGATGGGACTCGTGTGGGTGGCCTGTGCCGTACCGCTAGATATGAATGCTAGTTATGGCCCATGCCATCCAACTATATCGAGGTGCTGGTTACGTAGAACAAATTTCCTGGAGTCTGTGCTCAGCCCTCCTCTATCTCTCTTCTCAGCCAGCTAGCAGACGCGCGGAGCCCATCGTCTGTTTGCTCATATGCGGTCCCACATGTTAGTGAAAACGCAAGAGGACCCACTAAACCTGCACATCTTTCACGTTGACGTGCTGGTGATGAAAAGCAAATCTAATAAAGATCTTCGGTGGCCGCTTTTGGAGTTACTCAAGAGTAGTAAGATTCTATTTACAGTTTAACCCAAGATGCACATCACGTGGCTTCAACTACCATTCTATTTTCTTGCATGACACGACCTGGATGCTGGATGTCCCACGTGTCGGCAAAAGGAGGAAGAACTTGACCAAATCTTTGGTTGTGTTCTCGGATGAGACTAGTTGTGCTAACTTAAAATTTTATTGTGTAGAATGGATGCAAGTTTTGGTATTGGGAAGAAGAGTACAACGATATATTGATAGAGCGCAATTTAGTAGATGTTCTAGCACTTTTAGCTAGCATAGAGGCTAGAGATGAGACTAGTGCACTTGTTGATAGAATAGAGGCTAGACATGTCCACTTCTTTATACTCGAAGAATAAAGAAGCAACCAGGATCGGGCCTCCGTAGATCAATAATGAATGTATCAAGAAGGCACTCATCCAACTTACAGGAGCAGTTATGGAAGTTGGATATCTTCTAAAATGTATTCTTGTGGTTCTTGTTTTTATAGTCAAAATTTTGGTGATGTATTTCCATGTACCAAAAAATCAATGATGAAAAAAGATATGTGTTTGCAAAAAAAAATGTACGCGGTCGTGATGCGTCCGCGTGTTCGACGCACGGCAAAACAGAGGTTCATTTGGGGTCGTGTGTTGGAGTTGGCCTTACAAGTGGGACCGCAGTTGAGGAAACCGACTATGGGCAAACCCCCACCTCGCCCACCGCGCGATGGCTGAGTTAGAGAAACGACGAGGTTGAAGAGATTGCTGTAGCACGGACTCTAACAAATATGGTGTCAGATGGAAGTCATGCTGGTGGCGTGTGCCGTACTCCTGGAGATGAATGCTTGTTCTGGCCCATGCCCCCTACTACTCCTACTACTTATAGTAGTAGTATCGAGGATTCGAGGTGCTGGTTACGTACAGCGAACACATTAACATATGGCCCACCTCACACTATGGCCAAATTTCGTGGAGTTCATGCTAGGTCAAAAAGTGTTCTTTGTGAGGATGGGTGGCTGGTCTCAAGTTTAAAACTTGTTGTATTACGTACGTAGACGTAGAGATAGCGCAGCATGTGAAGCTAGTACAAATAGTGTACTATTGTTGATTGGCCTCATCCGATAACATGTTGTAATGCACGTACAATTATGCATTTGGAAAATATATATTTTCCTCATCGCATCACCCACTCAGAGGAGCAACTCAAAAGCCATTCATAAATTTAGTAAGTTTATCACAGGCATATCATTCTATTACCTACAACAGGTCATCAACCCACAACGACAATGAGGATACATTATAAATACTAAAGTTTTCATCACACAACAAATAACAAGCAATGAAATGAACTTCAACTCAACTAATCCTCAGCGTTGGAAACGCTTGCTTTGAACCACAAGTGATTCTCTTGGAAGGGCCAGATAGTGTCAATCTCGAGACTAACACAGGACTGATCATCCTGGCTGAAGCGGCCTACTATATCACGACCAGGGTAGGGAGCCACCGCAATGTCCGACGTATAGATACAATTGCTTCTCATAAATGGTAGTAACGTTGTGTCAATAGCAGTTGGATCGCCTTTCACCATCATTGGGTAGTTTTGTCCAAGGAAGAGAGAGTTTGCTCCAAGACTATCAATACTGTACCAGGGAGAAGGTGTTGGCTCTAGCAGACTAGTATCCATCCCGAATACCATGCAACGGGTGTTGGAATAGGTCCGGAGAGTGCGACCATGGGAGACAGCACCTGCTCCCTCAGTAGTAACATCAGCAGTGGGCTATATATAGACAAGAAGTGGTGATCCATCGGAATTAGTTGCCAGCCGCCAGTGAGCATATGGGCCCTGCTTGTCCTCATGCTCGTGATCATCACCATCGTCATCTCCCCCTTGGTTATAATGTTTTTTCAAGTATAGGTGGTGGAATGTTCAGAGGACCTTGGAAACACAAGAAGAAGGTTAATTAATAGAGAAGGGAAACTTGCTAACTCGCATGCATGTGGATGAAACAATTATAGTTTCGATGGAAGACAAATGTACCGAAACAATAAGGATCCCATGCAAAAACAGTGCCACGAGTGGTGGCAGCAAACACAAGCCTCTCGTCTTCAATTGCATCACAGTACACATTCGGGTATAGAAACTGATTTTTGAGCAATATCCATCAAGTTGAACCATGAAGGACTACAACAAACTTTTCGAAGATAGCAACAACTTGATAGTTCTTGTAATTCCAAGAGAGGCACGGAACTCGAGAAATTGCTATCTTCTGTAGACGATAGTCACCATGATCATATTTGAACGTACGTCGATCATCTATGTGCTCAACCTCAGGGCACTCGGAGATTTTTGGAAGTTGAATCCGCTGACGAGTGCACACATTCACAAGTTCCCACTCGCAATTGTACCCAATATAAACAACCCAATCTCCATTTGCGCCTGCCCAACGCTTTCCCTCAAGCGATGGCATCTTAACATCATACGTATCATTATCAAGCGACATCAACTTGCACAAGGCGAGGCTTCCATCGCCCCCGCGCCGGTGAGTAGGGTCACGACAAAGAAGATAGGGGAGATCAAACCGCTCCTGGACCCTTGGGTTCCTTGTAATGATGTTATGAGTTGAGACGAGAATGTTCTTGAACGAACCTGCCATGCTAGCTGAGGTGATGACGTCGCACCGATCAATGAGTTTGCCCACCGCGTCATCATTCAGATCGGGGCAAGAATAACGGGGTCGTTTCCAGCTTGTTCTATCCATGGAGAAGACAACGGAACAGTGGCAGAAGGAAGGGTGAAGGCAAATGGAGGAGGGAGGAAGAGCGTGCGACAGCAGTTCCAAATTGAGAGGGAAAGGCGAAGAGTCAGTGGACGGTTGCCAGTTTGCCACGATACACGAAGAGGCGCCCCGGCCTACACATCCTTTCGGAAATTGTACAAAAGGACTCGCCGTCGTCTCACTGACATGTTGGAACCGGACCACATGTCAACTAAACATGGTGTGTAATTTCTCGTGCAAAATGTGATCTGGCCGCGTTGGCCCGAGGTGCCGCATAAGTTATCATTGAATAATATAAAATATTATGAGTGCAGACGCTCCACCCCGAGGTTTTTGGCTCCTTCTCGGTCGTCGGGAATCTATGTTCTTCCACTCTTTCGTTTAAGACATGAGCTTTGTTCATCATGTTGCCGGCACGCGGGACATCTATATGCCTCCATTTTACAAAATCATACTATATGCCTCCATGACACGCGGGACATATAGCATCAAGGTGGCGTGTCATGTAAGAAAATGGAGATATGCAGTGCGTAAGTGAGTCATGCACTTCGATGGCACCTAGTACTATGCAATATTTTTTCTCCTCGATGGCACGTGAACAGTGCACGTACTCAATGACAGAGAACGGGATGGTAGCCATGGACATGGTCGGCCGTTTTTGAAGAGAATACTAATAAATACGTAACTTTGATGTGTCCCGTCAACTCGCAGAACGACGAGAAGCTTTCTTACTACGTCTTCTCCCTCGCCAACGCATGCGCGGTGGCTCGCAGCACGAGGATAAACTTTTGCTTACAAGCGGTGCACGTGCAGAAGTTCATTTGGTGTCAGACTACGAGAAGTAGTACCATCATTATTGTTCTACTTCCGGGAGAGGAGAAGAGCCAAGCGCAAGGTCACCTACTAACCTACAGTACTACTACACCCGCAAAAAAACCTACAGTACTACTATAGAAAAAGTTGGTCCACCTTTTTAGAGCATGGTTAATTAATATTGGCGGCCCTTGCAGCGGCACATCATTTAGAGCAAGTACTCTCTTTGTAGGATCAAAGGAAGTGAATCAAAAGTTGGAGTGGATGCTAGATTGTCAATTAAAACATGATTACATAGGAAAAAAAATCCTATAGCATTCTATCCTATGAATCAAACGACCAATGTAGGAAAATTATGAGGGGGTCTCTCCAACAGTGTTCCTCGGCTCGCACCTAGCATCACGGTGGTCGAACTTGGAGTCATTCATCTATTACATGGGACAACATGTCAACGAAACATGGTGTGTAATTTCTCGTGTAAAATGCGATCTGGCCGCGTTGGCCCTAGGTGCCGCATTAGTTATCGACCTTTATTTTTTTAATGGCGTGCCGTTCAGTTTTGAAGCACGACTAACTGGTACTGTTTACAGAGAAAATATATAAACTACTCTACCACTACTCCACCTCTAGTACTAGTAGTATAAAAATGATATATAGGCTGGAGCATCAGAGCTTTCTTGCTAATGGCTGCCCAATTGCTTCTCACACTATCACCCTCTCTCCAGATCTAAAAAAGACGGCCTCTCTCTCCCTCCTCACCGGTGGTCACAGATCTGCCGGGGAAGAAAAGGACATGCAGCGTTGACGCACTCGTCGTCGGCGAGCGAGGTCACGCACTGACGACAAGGCCGTCCTCTCAGACCTAGCGCCCGTGCGGGATGGCCTCCATCCCCAAGCTCGCTGTCGTAGTGCGTGCAAAGGACGATGAACACGAGTGAAGCCACTTCCCGCCGACCCTCGGGTATGGTACCTCTTTTCGAACCATACCCTTGTTTTATTGCCCCATCTGCCCCGTCGCTGCATGTGGATCTTTTTCCACTCCACCATCTTCCCAATTTTGTACCCTCTGCTCTGCTGGTCACGTAGACGAAAACCTTAATTTGCACTTTTGAAGGAAACCCTACTTCATGCAGACTAATCCATGTATGGGTTAAATAAGGAAAGGAAGGGAGACTATACTGTCCAAGAGAGTAGGCATCGAACCCGTATCTTGGTTGAAATGGGGAAAATCAGTAGCTAAGGAACGAGTCTCATGTCTCTTGGTTGAAGAAGGGTAGAAAGGCATGACAACGGGATAGAGAGTGACCAGGTCGATCGGTTTGTTGTCCTCACATAGGAAAAAGGTGGCTGAACATAACAAAAATGGGACGTAATCCACATATGCTGCCTGGATATTTGTTGCTCTGGGCAACCATACCTTCCTCACCACTCTATGCGTCCATGGAGGTACATCGTACTGGTGCGCCCACTGTCTGAATGGGTCTCCCATGCTCTTATTGCCACTTTTTTGCTATTAGTATACCGCCAGCGGTAAAGTCAACCAATGCTACTGCTAAAGTGATGCCAGATTTAACTAATGCCGCACTAAGTCTAATGCCACTGATAAATTTAAGCAATGACATTTAATGTCTCTGGATTATTTCATGGTTAGCTGTTGATTGTGGATGTATTAAAGATTTTTCAGCTAAGGCATTCTAATGTTGTTGCACAGCCAGTATACCAATAATGAAACTTGTTACTACCTTTAGATTTTTGCATTGTTAATGCTTATAGATTACATACCTCACTTTCATGAGATAAGTCAATTTTTTTTACAGTGTTACCAAAATGCCAAGGCGCTGATGTCATTTTATTTTGGTTAAACTGCACAAAAAATTATGAAGACAAGAGGAAAGGTCAAGAGTGGGCACCTCCTTCTCCGGCTGTTTCTTTGATTCAGTTGGTCAAGTGTTATGTTTAATCGACTATCAAGATTGGGATAGCAATTTTCAGGTCCTCCCGAGGTCGAAATGATATATACCTTCAAGGTACATGGTTTGCAAAAAAATTACACTATCATTAGTTCATAATGCTAGTTACCTTCAGACTTTTGTATTTGGTTTAATGTTGTTGCCAGCTAGTATACCAATGCTGAAACTTGTTACATTTACATTTTGTATTGTTAATGCTTATAGAAATCTTCAAGTGCTAGCTTATGGAGATCATTTCAGTAAAACCATTATACTCTACCCCGTAATAAAAAAAATACTCCATTGTTCCACTAGTCAGTGGATTAGTGTATATATGTACTATTTGAATGGTGTTGCATTAGTGTATCGACATATATAAGGTGTGGCAAACTTTCCCAGAGCAACAAGTTTCAGCATTGGTATACTAGCTGTTCAACAAGTTTCAGCATTGGTACAGAGGGTGTAGAGTTCACTCAAATACTGCCAGTAAAGCTAGCCACACCTTTGTTAAGATTGGGATAGCAATTTTTCATGTTCACCTGAGTTCGAAATGATATTTATCTTGAAGGTACATGGTTTGCTATTTTTTAATACAGTCATTAGTTAATAATGCTAGTTACCTTCAGACTTTTCTATTTGGTTTAATGCTCTTGCACATATAGTATACCAATGCTGAAACATGTAACCTTTACATTTTGTATTGTTAATTCTTATAGAAATCTTCCAGTGCTAGAGCTTATGGAAATCTTCCAGTGCTAGAGCTTATATAAACCTTTTCCCATTAAGAAATTGGAATGCTTATATTTGTGAGTATATGCTTCAACTAGTGCCACTTTTATATAATCACACTTTCAATATCTATGCAAACAGGGATGCATGATTTTAGTGGAACTGTCCAACTGGTTCAACATTAGGAGCATGTATTCTTCCAAACCTTTATATCCAATAGGTGGCACTATGAGCTGTTCATTAAGAAGGTACATGGTTTGCTACTATCTTGCTACTCTTTTTGTATTGTCATTAGATAGTAATACTAGTAATTTGCATGTTAATTTATTGGCAGGGTGGGCCTACATTGGGTAAACACACAAAGTGACCACAATTTTGGTTGAACTTCACAAGAGAATACTATAGTCACTGCATGCAGTGCCATTTGAAAATAGTCATAGAAAGATTGGATAGTCACTTCATGGACTGCAGAAAAGTAGTACTGTACTATTTATTGGCCAACACTAGGTGCTTCATGGACTGCAGTTAAAGTTTGTATTCCGAAAATAGTCTCGCCGAGTGATCGTGAGAAGACCAAATCATATTGCAGTGGATGTTCCTCCATCATGTGTGGTTCATTCTGATGGTTCCAGCTGTTGGTGAAACCACTAACGTTTGCAAGAGGAGTTGTAGACTTCACAAACAAATTTGTCTTTCAGTCTGTACAGAATGTTGGCCAAGAGAAGCATCCATTTTAGTAGGAAGAACATATGTTTTTTCTAGATCGTTGCTCTTGGAGCTACATATTTGTATATGATCCGTGAATCATTGAGATGCATTAACATGTTGATCTTATGTATGAGAATCATACTAGTTGGTTTTATTTGTGTATGATCTTTGCTTTTGGAGCTACATATTTGTATATGATCTGTGAATCATTGAGATGCATTAACAGTTCCTTATATCTGTTCGCTCAGTGTTTACAAGTTACTGATCGATCACTAGCTAGCCTAGTAATGCGCTCCTGGTAGTTTTAGTTGCGACGAAAGATCCGAAGTGTCAGTTTTTTGAATAAAAATGCCTACCTCTGAAGAAACTGACAAGCTGATCTGAAGAAAATGCCATGCGAATCTGAAGAAACTGCCAGCAAAAACGTTCGCAAATGCCTTATCTCCGAGTGAATGTTCATCAGTTAATGCCATCGTACACGTACACCATCCGACCTACTTGATCCTACACGGATAAATAATGGATCATGCACGTACTACCTCCTTTCCGGTTTGCAAGGCTCAATTCAAAAAATAACCTACTTGATCCTACACAAATACATAGCGGATCACGCACGTACTATGTTTCGGTTTGCAGGGCTTAATTCAAAAATATCACCAACCAAGATAGATGATGAGTGGTGGAAGGATTTTTGACAAGGAGGGAGTACCTCATCTGGATGATTCGAGTTCGCAAATGCCTTATCTCCCAACTAAAGTTCATCAACTAATGCCCTCGGCTGCGACTCGTTGCATGCTGCTTCGTGTACTGGCTGCAAGAGATTTTGAGTGCCTGCATGCAGCACGGACAGTCAGAATTTCAGTGTCTCTAGTTTTCCACGGCAAGGTGGCGCGCAAAGCCATGCCTGCTTAATTATACATTGAATTTTGATGACCGTTGCGCTACCTTCCGCCTATAAGTACTGTTTCCCGGCCATCTATGGTGGCACCGTGACCCAACTCGCCCTATCCTCATAAACCCCCACCGGCCTGACGTCGCTCGCCACTTATCCTCGCTCTCGCCACGTACGCCATGCCCCCGCCCGTCCGCGATAGGCGAGGCCGGAGGCGGTCACCGCCGGAACTAGTGTTCAGTTTTTCATCGGAAGGCAGACGGAGGGAGGATGCATTCTATTGGTCTTTAGATGGCAATGCGGAGATCGAGGACTTGTTGGAGTGCGACCACCTGGCGGAGGAGCAGGAGTGGTTGGAGCGCGACCGCTTGGCGGAGGAGCAGCGTATCGCCGATTTGCGCCGCCAGCGGGACATGGAGAAGCAGCGCACCAACGCTCTGAGTAGTGAGCAGAGCGCCCGCAACTGGGCCGACTACGTGGAGGCCGGCGCCCGGCAATAGCCCTGGAGGCTGTCGGGCATGCACGCATTCGCGACGCCGATTTTTACTACCAGCTCGTCAAGTGGGTTTCCCGCTTAGAAGCCGAAGGTTCGGTGGACCACGCCGGCATGGAAAGGGACAACGCGCGCGAGCAACGCGCCCTATCGCACCTCTGGCAAGTCCGAGGCGAGGCGGAGGATGCCGGTCCCGGTGTTTAGCGTGTACCGCAGATGGCGGCCGACATCGTCTAGTTAGCTAAGAGTAAGTTAGTACTTGTACGCTACTAGAGTATTAGTTCGAGTAGATAGTTAACTTGGCTATGATGGTTGTCAACGTGGAAGTTTAGTACTCTATATGTGGATCAGTCCTATTACTTTGCTCGGAATGTTGAACTTTACGTTTGAACGTATGCCATCGGTTGTCATTTTTTAAAATGGGTTGTATTTGTCCTCCACGGGTTTAGAGGCTGACTTGTGGGCCTACCAAGTTGACGCGTACACAATTAGGAGATTATTGTACCTGGAGAGGATGACAGCAGGGACCCGACAAGTTCATGTTAGTACGCAAGCAAGTGCCTCCTTATTTCAAGCCAATAAAAATGGCTCCTCCTAATGGATTTGTGACATCTAGGACCCAGCAGCTCGCCCAATTATTTTTGTTTTGGGTTAATTTGATAAATGCCACTCCAAATATGGTGTTTCTAAGAAGTGCCACTGCAATTTGCAAACTTTGAAAAATGTCATTTCATGCCATTTCCAGTGGCATTTTTCAAAGTCTGGAGTGGTGTTTTTCAAAGTTTGCAAATTGCAGTGGCTTTTTCCAAAGTTTGCAAAAATTGCAGTGTCATTTTTCAATGTTTGGAAATTGCACTGGCATTTGTATGAATCGCCATAATTGGAGTGGCATTTATCTAATTTATTTTTGAGACGGAAGCAGGGTGTCAACTAGGCTGTGCGGGGCACTCTGGCCTATCTAGACAGCCTTCTCTTTTATGTTTACCACATACCAGCCCAGTAGTTTTTTTTTCTTTTTGAAATTGGCTAGCCCAATTTGTTTTGTGATTTGCCAAGTAAGTCGCTATGTCAAGCCTGTTGGGCTGCAAATCTTTCAAGACGAGGAGAGCTTCTTTCGGCTGGACGAGAAAATTTCCTATCAATAATGAGAAATGGGATGTACATTTTTTAAACACATCAAACCGGTAATTGGTTTCAAATTTTTTTTTTTCATTTCGAGATTTTAAATTGCATTAATTTTTATGCGAGGACAATTTGTTGGATTTTATATTGATATACATTTATTTTAATATCAGTTTGAATGTGACTCGAAATTTCGGGATTAAAAACAGTTGGGACCGCACCGAATTATGCAAAATTTTGTATAATTTTTTAACCGTGGCCATAATATGGGTTGTAATGCTAACAAAAAGAATATGGGATCCAAGAAAAACCTTAAGAATGAGAAAATGGGCTGTAAATTATTAGAAATAATGGCAGATGGGCTGTATGATGTTTTCCATAGATTTGCCGCTTTCCTAAAAAAAGGTTGACACATAAGCAGTGACTGTTGGATGTCCATCCAACAGTCATCGTGCTTCTTCAATCTCTGCTCTTCCTGCTCCAGCCGCTCAAACAAGCGCCGGCGGGACTGCCTGCTCTCTCCTCCCCGCGACCTTCTGTGCTGCCACGCAGGCCTCACCGCCCCACCGTACTCCCATCGCTGGCCTAGCCATCCCTCTACTCACCCACACATGCTGTTTTCTCCGGGGACGGCAGACGAACAAGTAAACCCTTGTACTCCTCCGTGTGGGAAACAACTGCCAAGTCTTCCCTAGCTCCGTGTCGTTCCCTTCCTAGGCCTCACCGTCGTCCACCACCCTGGTGGTCTCGGCGGGGCCTAGTCAACGTGGTCAATGAACGACATCCATCGGAAGTGGACTGTACGTGGAGAGGCTCACAGCTGGGTCCATGGCCACACAGAAGGAAATGCGTCCTTATTACGCGCAAAATAATGATTCCTCCACCTGACAGCTAGGACCCACGGGAAGGGCTTCTGTATTTCGCGAAAAAACGTCCCCCCCCCCCCCGCTGATAGGTCGGACCCGCCAGCTATATCTTCGCACGTAAGGAAGTGCCTCCTTATGACACACAAAAAATGAATACCCCCTTGCTAGCTGGGACCCACCATAGTGGGTGGCTGACTTGTTGGCCTACTAAGTTGAAGGCGACAGAAGGCTTTGTCAAGTTAGTCAATATGAACGATTCTAGCTCCAGTGACCGTACGATGTCCATCCAATGGCCATAATGCTTCTTCAACCTCTGGTCTTCTTGCTCCAGCCGCCCAAAGCAGCGCCGGTCGTACCGCCTGCTCTTGCCTCCCGTGGCCGGTTGTGCTGCCGTGAAGGCCTCACCGCCCCCATACTACTCCCACCACTGGCCAGGCCATCCGTCCACTCACCCACAACCCCTGTTATTCTGCGGTGACGGCAGCCTCACACCGCCGCCGAACCAGTGAACCCTCGTACTCCTCTCCGCGTGGGCATCCACTGCCGCGTCTTCCCCAGCTCCGCGTCGTCCATTTCCTAGGCCTCGCTGTCATCCACCGCCTTGGTGCGCTCGGCGCGGCGTGGTCAATGTGGTCAACGACCGACTTCCATCGGAAGAGTACTATACGTGGAGAGGCTGACAGCTGGGTCCACAATCGCAGCTGGGTCCACAGCCACAGCCATAGCCCAGTTTTTTTTGCGATTTGCCAAGTAAGTTGCTTTGTTAGGCCTGTTGGGCTGCAAATCTTTCAAGACGAGGAGAGGTTCATTGGGCTGCCCGAGAAAATGGCCTATCAGTAATGATAAATGGGTTGTACATTTTTAAAACACATCAAACCGGCAACTAGTTTCAAATTTCCTTTATTCATTTCGAGATTTTAAATTGCATTGATATTAATGCGTGGACAGTTTGTTGGATTTTATATTGATATACATTTATTTTTAAAATCAGTTTGAATGTGGCTCAAAATTTCAGGATTAAAAACAGTTCGGACCGCACCGAAAATCAAAATTTTATATAATTTTTTAACCATGGACACAATATGGGCTATAATACTAACAAAAAGAATATGGGCTCCAAAAAAACCTTAAGAATTAGCAAATGGGCTGTAAATTATTATTAATAATGGCAGATGGGCTGTATGATGTTTTCCATAGATTTGAGGCTTTCCTAGAAAAAGGTTGATGCACATGCAGTGACTGTTGGATGTCCATCCAACAGCCGTCGTGCTTCTTCAATCTCTCCTCTTCCTGCTCCAGCCGCTCAAACAAGCGCCGGCGGGACTGCCTGCTCTCTCCTCCCCGCCGCCGGCTGTGCTGCCGTGCAGGCCTCACCGCCCCCTGTACTCCCATCACTGGCCTAGCCATCCCTCTACTCACCCACACCTGCTGTTTTCTCCAGGGATGGCACACGAACCAGTAAACCCTCGTACTTCTCTGCGTGGGAAACAACTGCCGAGTCTTTCCTTGCTCCGTGTCGTTGCCTTCCTAGGCCTTGCTGTCGTCCACCGCCCTGGTGCTCTCGGCACGGCCTGGTCAACTTGGTCAACGACCGACATGCATCTGAAGTGGACTGCACGTGGAGAGGCTGACAGCTGGGTCCACGGCCGCACGCAAGGAAATTCCTCCTTATTACATGCAAAATAATGATTCCTCCACCTAACATCTGGGACCCACCGAAAGGGCCTCTTTATTCTGCGAAAAAATATTACCACCGCTGACAGCTCGGACCCACCAGCTATATCTTCGCACACAAGGCAGTGCCTCCTTATTACGCACAAATAAATGAATACTCCCCCTGTTAGTTGGGACCCAGTATAGTGGCATGCTGACTTGTGGGCCTACTAAGTTGATGGGGACGGTGGGCTTTGTCAACTTAGTCAATATGCACGATTCTAGCTCGAGTGACCATACGATGTCCATCCAACGGCCGTAGTGCTTCTTCAACCTCTGGTCTTCTTGCTCCAGCCGCCCAAACCAGCGAGCAAACCAACGCCGGTCGTGCCTCGTGCTCCTGCCTCCCGTGGCTGGCTATGCTGCCGCGGAGGCCTCACTGCCCCCTACTACTCCCACCGCTGGCCAGGCCATCCCTCCACTCACCCACACCCCCTGTTATTGTGCGGCGACGGCAGCCTCCCACCGCAACCGAACCAGCGAACCCTCGTACTCCTCTCCACGCGGTCTTCCACTTCCCCGTCTTCCCCATGCTCCACGTCGTACCCTTCCTAGGCCTTGCCGTCATTCACCGCCCTGGTGCTCTCAACGCGGCATGGTCAACGTGGTCAAGGAACGGCTTCCATCGAAAGAGTACTGTACGTGGAGAGGCTAACAGCTGGGTCCACGGCCGCAGCAAGGAAGTGCCTTCTTATTACGCGCAAAATAATTATTCGTCCACCTAACATCGGGGACCCACCGGACGGGCCACCGTATTTCGCGAAAAAATGTTTCCCCCTGACTGCTGGGATCCACCAGCTACATCTTCGCAAGCAAGGAAGTGCGTCCGGGCAAAAAAATGATTCGCCCCCTTGACTGCTAGGACCCACCAGCTAAATCTTCGCACGCAAGGAAGTGCCTGACAGTCGGGACCCACCTGGCAAAGCGTACGTATCGTTGTCATTCTGGTCGCGAACGTGTACGTACATACTGGTCATGTAGAGGCGAGCACGTCTCATAGCAGAGGCGCGCACGTTGCATGTACATGTATGTACAACAGCCAGGGTGCAAGAAAGAAAATACAGCCACGTACGTACATATGGGCGGGGTCTCGAACGCCTACTCGCGCGTACGTACGGCCAGGGCTTGTGTACATGGCTGGGTCGGAACTGAGAAACAGCGTCGTCGTCATGTTCATGGGGAGCCAACCGGCTGGGTCGGAACGAAATGCGTCGTCGTGTTCATCCGGAGGGCTTGGACGGAACAACCGATGGAAACGAGGCCTGGCGTACCGCAGAACGGAGGAAACGGCCTAGTGTTCGACCAGCCACGTTCGAAACGGGATCCTGTTCACCGGGAGGAGTCTGGCGTACCGCAAAATGGAGGAAACAGACCTCCTATGGTCGAAATGGGGGTCCTGTTGATCGGGAGGGGTGTATCGTACCGCAAAACGGAGGAAACGGACTTGTGTTGGAGCGCTACGGTCGAAACAGGGGTCCTGTTCATCAGGAGGGGTGTGGCGTATCGCAAAATGGAGGAAACGGACTTGTGTTGGAGCGCTACGGTCGAAATGGGGGTCGTGTTCATTGGGAGGGGTGTGGTGTACCGCAAAACGGGAGTCCATGGGGTACTGTTCATCACCACCGTCGACCCCCTCCAGCCTCCACGGGCTACTGTTCATCCACCGTCAACCTCCTCCAGCCTCCACCTGCGACTGTTCAGCCTCCATCGGGCGCTACTCCACCGACTACTATTCAACCAGCCCTCTCCATGGGCTCCTGTTCAGCCACCCCTCCACGGGCTACTGTTCATCCAGTCCTCCACCGTCTCCTATTCATGCATCCCTCCACGGGGTGGTCCTGTTCATGCAACCCTCCACGGGGTCCTGTTCATGTAGCCCCAACTGGCTCGATCGAACGGGGTCCTGTTCATGCAGAGGCAACACCACGGGGTCCTGTTCAGCCACCCCAACCGGGACCGGCTTCAGTTAGCAGCAGTAGCAAAGGAATCGCTCGATCGGGTTCACTTAACAGCCATCGATCGATCGCTCGGGTTCAGTAATGCGTAGCCTGCAGTGTAATCGCTCGGGTTCAGTTAGAGCTCAACGCCTCGCACCCATGTGCGTGCGTGTACGAGAGAAACGCGCATCACTCGGCCCCTACCACCCACAGTAACCGGGAACACCCCGATATTTTCCTCGCCCTCGCTTCTACCACGGTTTTTTCCGTCATGGATGGCCCAAAGAATGTCATGCAGCTGCGTCTCCGGCCCGCCCAGGACGAAAAGCCCATTTTCTGTCATGATTTTTTGTCATAGAAGTAGGACCCCACCACATATATGATGATACCATGTTTTGTCACAATTATTGTCATAGAAGTGTCATAAGTATGACAGAAGAAAGTTTCGTTCAGCCCAAAATGTCACGGATGTGTCTTTTTTTTGCAGTGACTTCTTGAGCTTGCGTTGATTTTTCCCTTGAAAAGGAAATGATGATGCACAATTGTGGGTTGTTCTTGCATGTGAATTAGTTTTCAGTGTAGCCATCTGGCTCGCTGGGATTCCAGCCTCCGGCTTAGAGGAACCCATATGGAGACACAAGGAACTACGTAGGAACACCTCGATTCTCATGAATAAGCTTATTTGGCTTAATGGACCACAAGTTAAATTACATGTAGATAGATGATAAACAATATAACAAGATAAGGACGAAGGAAGAGAGATGGAGAGGGTGTTTTCTTGGTGAGTGGAGCCCACATCTATGCGATTTGGTGGTGCATAATCAGTACGGGAAACTGCTATTTGCCGTTACGGAAGTACATACGGCAAATGAGGAATTACTGATGGCAAAGTCTTTGTTGTCAGCCAACTTACGACAAAGTTAGACGGCAATGCCCTATCAGAAAAGGGGCACTTTGCGGTCAGTCTTTCATCGGGATGACGACAAAGATTGTGCCATCAGGTTTTTCCTCGCGCTAGTTGACAAAGTAGAGTTTAGTGTATTCTGTTAGCAGGTGGGCTCCCACATCGCCTTGCCGTCAGTAACATAGTCAATATATGGCAACCGTTTTTCAATTAATTAAAAAGAAGCGTCCGTCAAGCATCCTTTGAACAACGAGTCTGACGTTGTGCGTACAGCATGGTTGGAACAACAGAGGACGATGTCATCAATACAGAGATATGCAATATAGATCCAATAAAAATGAATGTATATTTCTTTAACAAAAAGAAAACGGATTTACAAGCTAGAGAATCTTCACATGTATACATACAAGCAAAAATATCCTATGAGTAGCAACTTCTAAGTGTGTTGCACATCAGATTCCCACATGGACAAGTGCCAAAATACATCAAATTTATATCCACTTAAAACGCATCACGAAAGCAACACAAATGCTGCTAGCCTCAGCATCCTAGATCCACCGAGAAGTAGCGGCGCTGGAATCGAACCAAATGTGTATAGGGTCCCGGCCGCAGGAAACAAGCATACTAGAGGACGGCACCAGTGCGACGGGGATGGGCATGGTAGCGCGCCAGTGGCGGGGTCTGAAAGTGAAGGCCGTCTTGGGCAGGAGCAGTGAAGCGGCTAGGCCGTGAGTCATTGCCGAACCTGCTGTTGGGGCGGTACATACTGGCATATGGATCTAGCGCCCGTGCAGCTCAACGCGGCAATGCGCACTCATCCCTTGGGGCGATGATGTGGTTGAAGTCGGTTTGGCACGAAGCTCCGCGGCCGTCTATGGCATGGGGTTCCAGAGAGGGAGAGGGCAACAGGTCAGGTATGGGGGAGATATAGAGAATGACGAAGACGGGCATGAGGTAGCATAAGGAGGTAGGGGCGGTGGAGCTTGAGCTGGTGCTCGTCAGCGGCTTGGGGAACGGCGCGAGGCGGATGTGGATCTCGGCTGTGAAGGAGGAGAGGTGTGGGGGACATGAGAGAGAGAGAGAATAGGATAAGTGGGATAGAGAGAGAAAATGATAAGAGGTGGAGGTGGATCGTGCACAGGAGCAGCGCGCGCTGGTGGATTTTTGACATGTCAAATATCCGTGCGTTGTGCGTTATCTTTGCCATCTGTATTTTTTTTCTACCCACAGCAAAATAATCTCTTTGCCACCAGTAACAAAAAACATAGACGGGAAAGAGTTTGTCATTAGAGTTTTTTATTACAAACGACGAAGTGAGCTCCTTTCCATTTGTAAATAAAAGAGCACACGACAGAGACTCTTTGCCGTCTATGGTTTTGTTGTAGACGGCAATGTATTTATTTGCCGTCATCCATTATTTGTTTGCCATCTGTCCCGACGAAATGTTGACGACGGAGAAGGTACTGACGGCAAATCTCATGTTTCCCGCAGTGAATGTTTGTGTATTAGTTTCGTTTTTCCATGTAGGTCCTACGTGTAATTGACATAACCCATCTTGCACTTACTGTAGGATCGAAAGTATGTCTAGAGGGGGGGTGATTAGACTACTTGTAAATATAAAAATTCTGCCTTTTGACAAAGAACAGTTTTTGGCAGATTCACAATTATGATCAAGTCAAGCATCACCCTACACATGCAATTCTAGAGTATAGGCAGCGGAAAGTAAATTGCACATGTAGTAAAGAGAGGTGGAGAGGATCAAACGCAATTTGGAGACGCAATGATTTTCCCCGTGGTTCCGATAGGTGGTGCTATCGTACATCCACGTTGATGGAGACTTCAACCCACGGAGGTTAACGGCTGCGCGAGTCCACGGAGGGCTCCACCCACGAAGGGTCCACGAAGAAGCAACCTTGTCTATTCCATCATGGCCTACGCCCACGGAGGGCTAGCCTTACTCGGGGTAGATCTTCACGAAGTAGGCGATCTCCTTGCCCTTACAAACTTCTTGGTTCAACTCCACATCTCGATGACGGAGGCTCCCAAGCGACACCTAACCAATCTAGGAGGCACCACCCTCCAAAAGGTAATAGATGTTGTAGATGATGATGAACTCCTTGCTCTTGTGCTTCAAATGATAATCTCCCCAACACTCAACTCTCCTCACTGATTTGGCTGTGGTGGAAGATAGGATTGAGTGGAAAGCAACTTGGGAAGGTTAGAGATCAAGCTTCATATGGTGGGAGTGGAGCAACTTGATCTCAACACAAGGGTAGGTAGTTCTCTTCTCAGAAATGTAAGGTAGGAGTGGTAGTTCTTTCTGATGGCTCTCTCCACGAATGAAGAGGGGGTGGAGGGGTATAAATAGCCTCCACACAAAATCCAACTGTTACACACATTTGAGCAAACTCGGTGGGACCGAAGTGGACAACTCGGTGAGACCGAGAGTTCAAATAATGTGAACGTTGGGGTTTTCGGTGGGACCGAATATACAATCTCGGTTAGTCCGATTCGTGCAAAGACAAGAGCATGCCAGTTTTGGTGGGACCGACTTCATCATCTCGGTGACACCGATTTGATGACAGAAGGTTACAGAACCTTGGCAACTCATGTTTCGGTGAGACCGAGTTCAGAATCGGAAAATCCGAGTTTACTAGGGTTTGGCTTATGGCTGAGGTGGTTCATCTCGGTGTGACTGAGTTTGGAATATCGGTGGGACCGAGATTACTTATGAGTGTATATGGCAGTGAAAATTGCTGATAGCTTAGGAGATGTATCACTAAGCACTTGAGCAACCAGATCATCATCATAACCTCATCCCCTTTTAATAGTATTGGCTTTTCCTATGGACTCAATGTGATCTTGGATCACTAAACCAAAAATGGAGTCTTGAGCTTTTGCCAATGCTTGCCTTAGCATTTTGAGGGGTCCACTTCTTCAGTCCTTGCCATACCCATATCACTGAACTCTCTGATATGATTCTCAAGTAAATATTAGTTCAATGATATATATGTTGTTATTAATTACCAAAACCACCCGGGGATTAGTTGCACTTTCAATCTCCCCCTTTTTGGTAATTGATGACAACATATAGATCAAAGCTTCGACAAAGGATATAATCAATGAATAATATCGTCGCTTTGAGAAGTACGTGATAAGCAAGAGCTCCCCCTAAATTTGTGCATTATTTAAGATTTGCGTTTGAATGCAAATGCACAATCGATTAGGATCATGGGTCACTCTTCCATGTCACATACATCTTGGTGGAGCGCACAAAATGATAAGAATGAACAGCATGCACCCAATCACCAAGACATGAGTAAATGGTCATACGAGATAGGAATGGCATATGATAAGCATTAAGCACACATTAAAGCATAGTATGACCAAGCACTCATTAAGGTAGCATCAAACGGAGTATCAAGCACACTGAATGTCTCGAAAACCAAAAGTATCTCAAAGAGACCGCAAAAGAACGAAAGAGCAAAAGCGCAAAGACAACAGCACTCTCTCTCTCGAAGCCTTATGATCTATACAATTTCTCCCCCTTTGGCAACAAGTTACCAAAAAGTTCGAAAAAAGCATAGAGCTAAGCGTCACTGTGGACTCTGCTGGCGGCTCCCGTCTGGGTTGATGTCGGAGTGGATATGACAGCATCGGCGAAGACTTCAGCTGATGTCTGTGCTGGAGGAGTGGACACTGGAGCTGGAGCTGGAGAAACTTCTGGAACTATGGGAGGTGCTGAAGCTGTAGTCCTGGTGTCAGTCACTGGAATAGCAGCTGATCGGGATCCTTTGGGAACCGGAGCAGTCTGTCGATGAGAATCCTGGACTAAGTCATCCTGCACCTCACGCATAAGCTCTGCCTTGTCCTGCTTTGCTTCCTCAATGTCTGCCTCGAGCTTGTTGACGGTCACTTGTACTTCAGTCAGCTTCACGTCCAGAGCGTGGATCTTCTCGTCAACAATCCTCTCTAAGCTCTCCTGAGACTGTTCAATGCTGGCCAGGCGTTGTTCAATCCTTTGAGTAGCTTCAAGAATTTGCTCTCCGAAACTCTTTGGTTTAGCTGTTGCTGCTGCTGCTTTGTCAGCTTTGGCTTTCTTAGCAGCTTCGATCTTGGCTTGACCTTGAACAGATGTCGGATCCTCCTCATCCATCACAACAACATTGTCTTCATGCTCTGGCTGCAGCGGTAAATGTTTTCTATCCAACAGGAATGTGCCCGTGCCAAACTTGGCATTGATAAGCATCTGAATCTGCGGGGCAAATCCACATGACCTTTTCTGGTCAGCTGCAGTCCTCTTAATGGTTTCTACCATCAAGTCCATCACCTTGAAAGGTGCTTTCTCATCAAGTATATGCAGCATGTTGATAGAGTATCCTCTGATCATGCGATGATCTCCAGACTTGGGCATCAAGGTATGCCTCAAAATGGTATTAGTGGTAGGTAAGCCTGCCTGGAGATGGTAGACTGAGCCGAGCTTCCAAATTTCCAAATCCTCTGCTGGAATCTCTTTGTACATGTTCTTCATGGATTCATGATTCTTCCTTGGAATCCCATATACATCAATATCATCTTCTCGTTGCACTGGAGCATTCAGAATTTCTGCCCATTCTTCAACAGAAGAAGAAAACTTTTGACCTTCAGTCATCCACGTAATCTTTCCATCAGGATAGAAGTGAGCTGTGGCATAAAATTGCATTATCATCTCATCGTTCCAACTGGTCAATTTCTGACCTACAAAATCTGCAACTCCACATGCAGTGAAACTTTCATGCACATGTGGAAAGAAATCTCTGTGCTCTTCGCTGTCAATGTACTCCCAGTCAACATATCTGGTGTCTGCGACTATGGGCTTCTTGTCCATCAGCATGATCTCATAGAAGTCCTGCTGCTCTCTGGTGTGAAATCTGGGATCTACAGCAGTTCTTCTCCTCACGGCATATGGGTCAGTTTGTCTCCATAGCCTGAGACCTCTATCTTTCCTTGCCTTCATATCCTCAGCTTGAGGATGAGCATCATTATGGAGTGGCAGTTTTGGACGAAGTTTCAGCAACACTTGTCCTTCATCATCAGACTCAGCTGGTGGCACATCATCCTTGTTCTTTTCAGACGCTGGAATGTTTCTGACGGTCCTCTTGGGCTTGGCAGCAAGCTTTGCTGGAGCTGCCTTAGCTTGAGCAGATTTCTTGGGCTTTGATGTGGCTCCGGCCTTAATGGCATCAGCCATGAGCTTAGACTTCTGAGGAGGAGGCTGGGGTGCTTCCTCATCCTCATCCTCTACTGCTGCATCTGCATGAGAATCAATATACACTACCCTCTTTCTCTTGGTGGTTTTCTTCACTTTGCTTGCAGCTGCCTCTCCCAAATTCAGCTTCTTAGCAACAGTTGACTGCTTTACTTTGCTGATGCCCTTCTTAGATTGTTGACCTTGTTGCTCTTTGGCAACAACCTTCCTTTTAGGCTTTGAGGTCACTTCTTCCTCAACAACAAAATCTGAGTCCTCATCATCTGAATTCTTCTCCTTTCTGGCTCTGGTGGCTGTAGGAGGCATGCCACTTGGTGTACTCCTCTCACCATCATCAGATGAGCTGCTAGGATCAGGACTAGTGTCTGCCTCTGGAATGTCTGCAATGGGTGTCTCTGACCTGTTCTGACTGTCACTGGCATCTGACATGGCTGACAACCTGTGAATAGATAAGGTATAGGCAGAGAAGAAGAGTCATCACAAACTGCAGAAGTTTTTGCAAAAAAAAATGAGTTCAAATTCTAGTTTTAAGTTTTCACAGAAGACATTTCGGTCAGACCGAGTTTATGATTCGGTGAATCCGAAGTGTTAAACAGGGGCTTGGCACACCACTTTCGGTTAGACCGAAGTGGGTTTCGGTCCTGCCGAAAACACTAGGTTCCACAGAAACTTCATTTCAGTCACACCGATTTCGCACAACTCGGTTGGACCGAAGGGTGCAGTGCAATGGCCATAGGCCAAATCGGTCATACCGAAAATATAAAATCGGTCTCACCGAGATGTGTTCCATGGAAACCTAACCCTGAAACTTTTACTCGAATCTAGTTCAAACGAACCAATCTGGTGTACAGGAGAATTTCAATCGTGGCAAGATACTAGGCAATCCAAACGTGCATTGAATAGGAGATGGGAGCACGAGTGGGATCAAAACTCACCCTAACTTGGTGGAGTTTTTCTACGGCGGCAACGGTGCGGAGGAGATGCCCGTTGACGGCGACGGAGACCTACGGCAAGGGCGCACAGGCGACGACGGCGACGATCCAGAGACCAAGGCGACGGCAGCAGGGGATGTGGGGGCGAAACGTTTGAAGGAGGAATCAACGCGCGCGGCCCTTGGAATATATACCCCTTTGCTGTCGGTGGGACCGAGTTGTAAAACTCGGTGGCACCGAGATGGATAACTGCTAGGCAGTTATGCACTTCGGTCACGCCGAAAATCACAACTCGGTTTCACCGAGATGAAAACCTAGATCAGTCTAAATGCTTTCGGTTCGACCGAGTTTGAGTGAGTTGGTCTGACCGAAATCAATTAGAAGGTTTTGGAAATTAGCCCTTGACGGATCGGTGGCTCCGAGTGCTCCTCACCCGGAGGGTCCGAAAATGACTTGTTCAAAGTTTGTGATGTAAGCATGAATAGAATTTGAGACAAGAAAGCATAGATAGCTAGGGGAGGTACTTAGGCATTCTTGTCCATCCATTTGATCAGAAAAATCAAAACGACCAAAACAACAAATGGATGTCCTCGAATGGATAAAATCATGCATCCAACATGCTCACACAATAAGATAGCAAATGAAATATGTGTCAAACATGCACAACCAAAACTCTAGCAATTAACACACAATTTGTCGATGACTAGGTCATCTTTATATGAGTATATTGACTTAGGAGCCAAATGAGAACATTTGATCATAGGTCATACTCATCGTTTAAGCACAAGTGGGGTTACCACTTTTACATAAAGCATTGATGTGTTCACATCATTTGAAGATGCTTTAGCTCAATTTTTTTAGAGCGAAGCTCCCCCTAGATGTGAGAACCCCTTTTAAAGGGTCAAACTAACCTTGGGTTGTCGTAGAAGACTTCATGTAGATGTTGAAGATGTGGATGCTCAATGTTGATGGAGATCATCAAGAGTTGGGAGCTATCCTTTGGATTCGGGCACTTTCAATACCTACATGGGTTAGTCCCACAAGGAACAAACACGGATATCCATGGACATAGATTGAAGTTCACAATAGATGATGTCCATGAAAGCAATGATTACCTTGTCCCTTGACTTACCAACAAGAGGGTTTGTGACTCCTTGAACTAGTGCACGATGTGGAAGTTGATTGCACAAGTTTTCGCCAAAATGAATGTGAGTGAGGTATGTTGGCGGAGTCACCCTCAAGAACTTTCTAGTTCTTCTTCTTCGGGATCCACATCATCTTGATGGGAATCCTTGGGGTTGTAGTTGAGCTTGACGAAGTAGAACTTGACGTTTCCTTGGGAACCCACTTGACCATGGCTTGAGGTGCTTCAACAAATGCATCAATCTCCTCTTGAAGCTTGTCCTTGGCTTTTAGCTTGTGGTCTTGTGGTGGAAGGTCATCTTGAGCTTGTTCCACATTGGAAGAAGTAGGGTCATACTTCTCATTTTGAGGAACAAACTGTGGAGTAGGATATTGACCTTCTTCCCACTCAACACCTTTGGCGTTGAACTTTCGCTCAAAACCAATTCCTTGATTCTTCCGGTGCCTTCCTTGCTTGCGAACAATTTCCTCAAAGTTCTTGCTTCTGGCAAGGCTCTTGTAGACACCTTTCTCTATGATCCCTTTCAATAAACTATTCTCTTGCTCAAGTGTAACTTGGCTTGAAACATTGTTAGTGGAATCAAGAGAACTACTAGTAGCAACAACATTGGATTTAGCATGGTTATTGTTACTGCTAGAGGAAGAATTTTTCTTATGCTTGTCATGCTTAGTCTTAATGGGTGGCAAGAAATTAGACAAGAGAAGTCGTTTGGCAAGATATGAAGAACTCTTCTTTCGAAGATCGTCATTGATTGCTTTTAGAAACTCATGTTCTTGCTCTAGAGTGAGCTTCTTGAAGCGTAGCTTCTCATGAGATCTTAGGAGCTCTCTATGATCTTCTTGAGTTGTTTCATGAGCTAACTTAAGAATGTTTAGTTCTTTAGTTAGACGCTCAATCTCCTTCATAGCATTGTCATTCGACTCTTCTCGACTATAAAGACTACTAGCATGTTCATCGTTACTAGGCTCACTGGATTTATCATGCAAGAGTTCATCTTCACCAAGCAAGTCATCCTCATCACTATTGAAGTCAATGAATTCAGGGTGTGATACCTTGGGGCCTTTAGCCATGAAGCATCTTCCAATTCCCTCATTTGGTGAATCAAATAAGTCGTAGGAGTTGGAGTTGGAGGATACGAGAGCAAGACCGGCAACACCTTCATCTTGACTGTAGTCGGAGTCAGAGTGATAGCTTCCATCGGATTGATTGTCGGAGTCGGAGCCGGAGACCCATTCACCTACATGAGCTTGATGTTTTCTTCTTGTGTAGCTCCTTGATGACTTGTCTTTCCTCTCCGAATCCTTGCTTCTCCGAGAGGGTCTTCGTTCATAACGATCATCTCTACTCCTTCTCTCTTTCCGAGGTGACTCATCTCTTGAACTTCTTCTTCTTGGAGATTCTTCTCTTCTCTTGTGGGGAGCCGTACACTCATTTGAGTAGTGTTCGGGTCTTCCACAATTGTAGCAGTTTCGATCATGACTAGAATATCTCTTTTCATCATATGATCTAGACTTTGAGCTTCTCTCTTTGCCTCTATTCTTGTAGAATTTGTTGAAGTTCTTAACCATTAGGCTTATCTCTTCATTGGAAACTAACTTGTCACTTGAGGTTGTGGAAGCATCACTTGTAGCTTTGTAAGCACCACTCGACTTGTTGTGAAGCTCTTCCTTATCCTTAAGTGTCATCTCATGAGCAACAATTCTTCCAATGACTTCGGTTGGCTTGAGAGTCTTGTAGTTTGGCATCATTTGGATCAAAGTGCACACGGTGTCATACTTTCCATCCAAAGCTCTGAGAATCTTCTTGATGATGAATCGGTCGGTCATTTCTTCGCTTCCTAAGCCGGCAATCTCATTTGTGATGAGAGCAAGCCTAGAGTACATTTCAGCGACTCCTTCACCATCCTTCATCTTGAACTTGTCAAGTTGACCTTGAAGAATATCTAGCTTTGATTCCTTCACGGACTCGGTACCTTCGTGCATTTCAACCAAAGTATCCCAAATCTCTTTTGCATTCTCAAGACGGCTGATTTTGTTGAACTCCTCGGGACACAAGGCATTGAAGAGGATGTCACAAGCTTGAGCATTGTTTTGCAACATCCGCAATTCTTCCGGTGTAGCTTCGCGATCCGGAACTTTTCCTTCCTCGAAGAATTCACCTTGCATACCAACACAAATAATGCCCCATGCGGCTGGGTTATGACCAAGAATATGCATTTTCATTTTATGCTTCCAACTAGCAAAATTTGTACCATCAAAGTAAGGACCTCTACGAAAATTACCCTCACTAGACGCCATACTCTCCTAGGTTGTGAAACCAAGCTTATGGAGTCCAATGCAATGGAAACCAATACAATGGAGACCAAAGCTCTGATACCACTTGTAGGATCGAAAGTATGTCTAGAGGGGGGGTGATTAGACTACTTGTAAATATAAAAATTCTGCCTTTTGACAAAGAACAGTTTTTGGCAGATTCACAATTATGATCAAGTCAAGCATCACCCTACACATGTAATTCTAGAGTATAGGCAGCGGAAAGTAAATTGCACATGTAGTAAAGAGAGGTGGAGAGGATCAAACGCAATTTGGAGACGCAATGATTTTTCCCGTGGTTCCGATAGGTGGTGCTATCGTACATCCACGTTGATGGAGACTTCAACCCACGGAGGGTAACGGCTGCGCGAGTCCACGGAGGGCTCCACCCACGAAGGGTCCACGAAGAAGCAACCTTGTCTATTCCATCATGGCCTACGCCCACGGAGGGCTAGCCTTACTCGGGGTAGATCTTCACGAAGTAGGCGATCTCCTTGCCCTTACAAACTTCTTGGTTCAACTCCACATCTCGATGATGGAGGCTCCCAAGCGACACCTAACCAATCTAGGAGGCACCACCCTCCAAAAGGTAATAGATGTTGTAGATGATGATGAACTCCTTGCTCTTGTGCTTCAAATGATAATCTCCCCAACACTCAACTCTCCTCACTGATTTGGCTATGGTGGAAGAAAGGATTGAGTGGAAAGCAACTTGGGAAGGTTAGAGATCAAGCTTCATATGGTGGGAGTGGAGCAACTTGATCTCAACACAAAGGTAGGTAGTTCTCTTCTCAGAAATGTAAGGTAGGAGTGGTAGTTCTTTCTGATGGCTCTCTCCACGAATGAAGAGGGGGTGGAGGGGTATAAATATCCTCCACACAAAATCCAACCGTTACACACATTTGAGCAAACTCGGTGGGACCGAAGTGGACAACTCGGTGAGACCGAGAGTTCAAATAATGTGAACGTTGGGGTTTTCGGTGGGACCGAATATACAATCTCGGTTAGTCCGATTCGTGCAAAGACAAGAGCATGCCAGTTTCGGTGGGACCGACTTCATCATCTCGGTGACATCGATTTGATGACAGAAGGTTACAGAACCTTGGCAACTCATGTTTCGGTGAGACACAGTTCAGAATCGGAAAATTCGAGTTTACTAGGGTTTGGCTTATGGCTGAGGTGGTTCATCTCGGTGTGACTGAGTTTGGAATATCGGTGGGACCGAGATTACTTATGAGTGTATATGGCAGTGAAAATTGCTGATAGCTTAGGAGATGTATCACTAAGCACTTGAGCAACCAGATCATCATCATAACCTCATCCCCTTTTAATAGTATTGGCTTTTCCTATGGACTCAATGTGATCTTGGATCACTAAACCAAAAATGGAGTCTTGAGCTTTTTCCAATGCTTGCCTTAGCATTTTGAGGGGTCCACTTCTTCAGTCCTTGCCATACCCATATCACTGAACTCTCTGAAATGATTCTCAAGTAAATATTAGTTCAATGATATATATGTTGTTATTAATTACCAAAACCACCCGGGGATTAGTTGCACTTTCACTTACCCAGTTGACTAACCCATTTTACTTTCCTTTTTCCTTGTGGGTCCAATGTGTACCTAACATAACCCATCTAGAAAGTACCTAGAGGCCGGAGAGGTAATCATTTCCAGGCTTAGTCTACATGACACGCTAGGCCTTCATATATATCATAACTTTCATGGTCGAACGGGGCATAACCGCGATGGTGGTGGTTGCTGATTGGATTATTTTTTCAGTACTTAGGATTCATCCTGACTTGCTAATTAATTATTGTTGTTAATTTTCTCTTACCAATGGGATTGGTCTTCATCATGATCTTTCCAGTAACAATGATTGGTTACCCGTCATGATAAATGGTAGACATTCAGAGGTTTTCTCTTGTAAACCAAACCTAAGAGATAATGGAAAGGAAGTCAATCACTCCACATACATTGCAAAAAATGGCTTAGAATGGCTGAGAACAAGGCGAAAGAGAGGTCCAATTTGCGTGCTGCTGAAAGGTGGAACAAGTTGGACACACTAGAAGAAGCTTTCACTATTCCCATGGACATGGGGTACATTGGTTGACTGCAAATGTTGCCTCAGAACCCTACAAGTCTTCCCACAAAGATGGATCATCCATCCGTGCCGGGAGTGTCTAGTGTTGCACCATGCTATTTAAAAGATGGCATGCATGTGTCGTCATCAATCTTGCTAGGTGTGAGACAGTGGATCTCTTCCTCCTGCAACTCATATTCAAACATGTCAAGTAGCTCCAGGATATGGGATACATTTGGTTCTAGCCATTCCCTTGGCGAGTCATCCTACATGAGTATGTTGCATGGCAATCTATTGGAGGCAAATAAAGCCTTTATCACTAGTGGTAGCTCCTTTGCGGACAGATACCGACACTTACACGGGATGGTGTTGCACGTGAATTAGTTTCCAGTGTAGCCATCCCGCCCACTGGGATTCTAGCCTCCGGCTCCGAAGAAACCATATGGAGACACCGGAAAGTGTGTAGGTGTTGGGGATCATTGTAGAAAATCAAAAAAATTCCCTACGCATCACCAAGATCTATCAATGGAGATTACTAACAATGAGAAGGCATTGCATCTTCATACCTTTGAAGATCGCGATGCGGAAGCATTGCAAGAACACGGTCGGTGGAGTCGTACACGAAGCGATTCAGATCGCAGCCGAATCCGATCTAAGCACCGAACAACGGTGCCCCCGCGTTCAACACACGTGCAGCCCGGTGACGTCTCCTGCGCCTTGATCCAGCAAGGAGAGAGGGAGAGGTTGGTGAAGACTCCGTGCACCAGTAGCACGACGGCGTGGTGGTGATGGAGGAGCGTGGCAATCTTGCAGGGCTTCGCCAAGCACCGCGGGAGAGGAGGCGGACTTGGGAGAGGGAGAGGGCTGCGCCAGTACTTGGGTGCTACTTCCCTCCATCCCCCCACATATATATAGGGGCCAGGGAGAGGGGGGCCGGCCCCCTCAGATCCAATCTGAGGGGGGGGTGGCGGCCAGGGGGCGTGCCTTGCCCCCAAGGCAAGGGGGCGCCCCCCCTTAGGGTTCCATCGAAACCCTAGGCGCCTTGGGCCCTTGGGGGGGGGGGGTGCACCAGCCCACCAGGGGCTGGTTCCCCCCCTTCACTTGCTCCACTTGGCCCACCTAGCAGGTGGCCCCACCCGGAGGACCCCCGGACACCTTCCGGTGGCCCCGGTACAATACCGGTGACCCCCGAAATCATTCCGGTGACCAAAACGGGACTTCCCATATATAAATCTTAACCTCTTGACCATTCCGGAACTCCTCGTGACGTCCGGGATCTTATCCGGGACTCCGAACAACATTTGGTAACCACGTACTACATTCCCTATAACCCTAGCATCATCGAACCTTAAGTGTGTAGACCCTACGGTTTCGGGAACCATGAAGAAATGACCGAGACATATCCCCGACCAATAACCAACAGCGGGATGTGGCTACCCATGTTGGTTCCGACATGTTCCACGATGATCTCATCGGATGAACCACGATGTCAAGGATTCAATCAATCCCGTATACGATTCCCTTTGTCTATCGGTATAGTACATGCCCGAGATTCGATCGTCGGTATACCGATACCTTGTTCAATCTTGTTACGGCAAGTCTCTTTACTCGTTCCGTAACACATCATCCCGTGACTAACCCCTTAGTAATGTTGAGCTCATTACATTGATGTATTACCGAGTTGGCCTAGAGATACCTCTCCCTCATACGGAGTGAAAAATCCCAGTTTCGGTTCGTGCCAACCCAACAGATGCTTTTGGAGATACCCGTAGTGTACCTTTATAGCCACCCAGTTACGTTGTGATGTTTGGCACACCCAAAGTATTCTTACGGCATCTGGGAGTAGCACAACCTCATGGTCTAAGGAAAGGAGACTTGACATTAGAAAAGCTTTAGCATATGAACTACACGATCTTGTGCTAGGCTTAGGATTGGGTCTTGCCCATCACATCATTCTCCTAATGATGTGATCCCGTTATCAATGACATCCAATGTCCATGGTCAGGAAACCGTAACCATCTATTAATCAACGAGCTAGTCAACTAGAGGCTTACTAGGGAGACAATGTGGTCTAAGTATTCACACATGCATTACTGTGTCCGGATAATACAATTAAAGCATGAACAATACACAATTATCATGAACAAGGAAATATAATAATAACCATTTTATTAATTATTGCCTCTAGGGCATATTTCCAGTAGTCTCCCACTTGCACTAGAGTCAATAATCTAGTTACATTGTGATGAATCGAACACCCGTAGAGTTCTGGTGTTGATCATGTTTTGCTCGTGGAAGAGGTTTAGTCAACGGATCTGCGACATTCAGATCCGTATGCACTTTACAAATATCTATGTCCCCATCTTGAATATAATTCCGGATGGAGTTGAAAGGCGCTTGATGTGCTTGGTCTTGTTGTGAAACCTGGGCTCCTTGGCAATGGTAATAGCTCTAGTGTTGTCACAGAAGAGAGTCATCGGGCCCAATGCACTTGGAATAACTCCTAGGTCGGTGATGAACTCCTTCATCCAGACTCCTTCATGCGCTGCTTCGGAAGCAACTATGTACTCCGCTTCACATGTAGATGCCGCCACGACGCTTTGCTTGCAACTGCACCAGCTGACTGCCCCACCATTCAAAATATACATGTATCCGGTTGGCAACTTGGAGTCATCCAGATCTGTGTCGAAGCTAGCATCTACGTAACCCTTTACGACGAGTTCTACGTCACCTCCATAAACGAGAAACATATCCTTTGTCCTTTTCAGGTACTTCAGGATGTTCTTGACCGATGTCAAGTGTTCCATACCGGGATCACTTTGGTACCTCCCCACCAAACTTATGGCAAGGTTCACATCAGGTCTGGTCCACAACATGGCATACATAATAGAACCTATGGCTGAGGCATAGGGGATGACACTCATCTTTTCTCTATCTTTTGTCGAGGTCGGGCATTGAGCCGTGATCAATCTTATACCTTGCAATACAGGCTAGAACCCTTTCTTGGACTGATCCATATTGAACTTCTTCAATATCTTGTCAAGGTATGTGCTTTGTGAAAGACCAATGAGGCGTCTCGATCTATCTCTATAGATCTTGATGCCTAATATGTAAGCAGCTTCTCCAAGGTCCTTCATTGAAAAACACTTATTCAAGTAGGCCTTTATGCATTCCAAGAGTTCTTCATCATTTCCCATCAGCAATATGTTATCCACATATAATATGAGAAATGCTATAGAGCTCCCACTCACTTTCTTGTAAATACATGCTTCTCCCCAAGTCTGTATAAACCCAAACGCTTTGATCACCTCATCAAAGAGAATGTTCCAACTCCGAGATGTTTGCACCAGCCAATAGATGGAGCGATGGAGCTTGCATACTTTGTTTGCATTCTTAGGATTGACAAAACCTTCCGGTTGCATCATATACAGTTCTTCCTCAAGGAAGCCGTTAATGAATGCAGTTTTGACGTCCATTTGCCATATCTCATAATCATAGAATGCGGCAATTGCTAACATGATTCGGACGGACTTCAGCATCGCTACGGGAGAGAAAGTCTCGTCGTAGTCAATTCTTCGAACTTGTCGATAACCTTTAGCGACAAGCCGAGCCTTATAGATGGTCACATTACCATCCGCGTCAGTCTTCCTCTTAAAGATCCATTTATTTTATATGGCTTGCCGATCATCGGGTAATTCAACCAAAGTCCATACTTTGTTATCATACATGTATCCTATCTCGGATTTCATGGCTTCAAGCCATTTGTTGGAATCCGGGCCCGCCATCGCTTCTTCATAGTTTGAAGGTTCACCGTTGTCTAACAACATGATTTCCAGGACAGGGTTGCCATACCACTCTGGTGCGAGACGTGTCCTTGTGGACCTACAAAGTTCAGCAGTAACTTGATCTGAAGCTTCATGATCATCATCATTAACTTCCTCTCTAGTCGGTGCAGGCACCACAGAAACATCTTCGTGCGCTGCGCTACTTTCCGGTTCGGAAGAGGTGACAATCACCTCATCAAGTTCCACTTTCCTCCCAGTTACTTCTTTCGAGAGAAACTCTTTCTCCAGAAAGGATCCATTATTGGCAACAAAGACCTTGCCTTCGGATATGAGGTAGAAGGTATACCCAATAGTTTCCTTAGGGTATCCTATGAAGACGCATTTTTCGGATTTGGGTTCGAGCTTTTCAGGTTGAAGTTTCTTCACATAAGCATCGCAACCCCAAACTTTTAGAAACGACAACTTAGGATTCTTCCCAAACCATAGTTCATACGGTGTTGTCTCAACGGATTTAGACGGTGACCTATTTAAAGTGAATGCGGCAGTCTCTAAAGCATAACCCCAGAATGATAGCGGTAAGTCGGTAAGAGACATCATAGATCGCACCATGTCCAACAGGGTACGATTACGACGTTCGGACACACCATTACGCTGAGGTGTTCCGGGCAGCGTAAATTGTGAAACAATTCCACATTTCCTTAGGGGCGTGCCAAATTCGTGACTTAAATATTCTCCTCCACGATCTGATGGTAAGAACTTTATTTTTCTGTCACGTTGATTCTCGACCTCATTCTGAAACTCCTTGAACTTTTCAAAGGTCTCAGACTTGTGTTTCATCAAGTAGACATACCCATATCTACTTAAGTCATCAGTGAGGGTGAGAACATAACGATAGCCACCTCGAGCTTCAACACTCATTGGTCCGCATACATCAGTATGTATGATTTCCAACAAGTTAGATGCTCGCTCCATTGTTCCGGAAAATGGAGTCTTGGTCATCTTGCCCAAGAGGCATGGTTCACACGTGTCAAATGATTCATAATCAAGAGACTCCAAAAGTCTGTCCACATGGAGATTCTTCATACGTTTGACACCAATATGACCAAGGCGGCAGTGCCACAAGTATGTGGGACTATCATTATCAACCTTACATCTTTTGGCAACACTATGAATATGTGTAACATCATGTTCGAGATTCATTTAGAATAAACCATTGATCAGCGGGGCATGACCATAAAACATTTCTATCATATAAATAGAACAACCATTATTCTCGGATTTAAATGAGTAGCCATCTCACATTAAACGAGATCCAGATACAATGTTCATGCTCAAAGCTGGTACTAAATAACAATTATTGAGGTTTAAAACTAATCCCGAAGGTAGATGCAGAGGTAGCGTGTTGACGGCAATCACATCGACCTTGGAACCATTCCCGATGCGCATGGTCACCTCGTCCTTCGCCAGTCTCCGTTTATTCCGTAGCTCCTGCTTTGAGTTACAAATGTGAGCAACTTCGAGCGCTGGTAAGGCACACATCAATAACATGTATATCACATATACCTTTGACGTTGCCGGCCGTCTTATCTGCTAAGTATTTGGGGCAGTTCACTACTACAAACACCCCCATATACCAACACATGTGTAGCAACGATGATAGCATATGTGTTGTTTCCAAAAAAAGTCTAAGCCACCTCTCCCACGCCGGGCTAACCTCTATCCACCTCCTCCACCTATCCGTCCAAATATCACGGAGCCAAACATAAAGAAAAAACAAATATTTTATCTCCCCCACCTCTCTCCCCCGATTCCCCCTTCTCATAATGCTTCGGTTCTGCCCAAGGCTCTCTCCCCTGATTCATCTCTCTCCCACACAAAGCTGCCGCGACCAACTCCGATTCCAGGCAGCTTCGGCGCTCCTCGGTGCAGCCGCTCAATGGCCCGGATCCCCTGACCATTCTCCTCTAATTCTCCCCCTCTACAATGTTCTACGCACCCCTGCACACACTCCGGCAGAAACCCTGGTCGCCACTGGTCGCCGGCCAGCTCTCTTTCTTGTTTTTCGGCCCACTACCCTCGCGACTCCGCACGAGCGCCTACCAGCTCGGGCTCGACGGTGCTGCTCCACCCCGGCTACCTCGAGTCCAACGCCTACGGTCCAGTAAGGCACTCCACCCCTCTGCTCTTACCATTGTTGGTGCTTTGTGTGGGATTGCCATCGGAAAGATTATCTATGTTACCTTGATCACTCGCCAGATCCACTACTACCGGCATTGGCTTGCACTGGCATCGATGTCGCTCCACGGTCTGAGTTCTCCCCTACAATCATTGGGCACTGAAATACCAGATCGTAAGTACTAGGGAATCACTGTGAAATTAACTAATTTACGACTGTTTTCTGTTTCTAATAATATCTTGATGACATCGCACACACATTCTGATGTGTATTATGTAACTTCTTGTGCTTGGCACATAAATTGTCATATGCTATATTTACGCCACAAAACTCTACAGCTTAATGCTATCAATACCTTGCAATTGCGTTACAACTTTTGTTTGTGACTGACTGGCAGTATACGAAAATGTTTTATACCTTTTTTCCACCGTTACCTTATTTGAGTTTCCTAACATACAGAAATGGCCCAATGTCCTATCTCCAGTTTGTAGTTGAGATTTCATTCACGCCGAGTATGTTGTAGCAACTGGACATCATCATCACTCATTTGTGTGGCATGTGCCTTTTTTACAGACTTTAGTTCCTTACAGTACCACTTGCTTACACCAGCTGGGCATGCTAAATTCATGTTTGAAGTTTTTTACCTTAGGTGTTTTGTTACTAAATGCTTTGTTATTTAGTTGGTTGGTACTAAGTTCTAAAAATCCTCCTCCTTTTAGTGCCAAATTTCTTAAAACTTTTGAGCAAATGAATATTTAGTCTATATGCATGTAATTATCGTTCTCGACATCTCTTTTTATCCTTAATGTTGTACTATTCACAGTAACGTATGCAAGCTGGGATTTATTATCTCTATTTAAGACCATGTACACATCTTGACAATAAGTGTGAGTTCTTACTAGGACTCCATGGTAGTACCGTTGTATGCCCTTGTGTCCAAGTGATGATATTTCCGAAGATCAAAATATTCACTTGCACTTCTCATGAATAAATTGATTGTTTTATCTTCTACAGTGCCTGCTTTCTCTGATTTCATTGATGTGCCTTTATACTTTTCATATATCAGGTGAGAAAGGAACTAGGGATTGAAGTTTGCAGACTATGTTAAGGTGGTCATTTTCAACTATGGGGGATAGGTGGGCAATTAATTAAGATAGGCATTTTCTTTTCTTATACGTATGTGCTTTACTTCAGTTTTGAAAATTTATCTGATGGCAGCTAATTTCACATCTCTCAACTTTTTCCATGCAATTCTTTTATTTTCAACTTAAAATACATCAGATTTCTTGAATTTGCTGTACTTATTTGGATTTTTTTACCAACCATCTGCCAATTGTCGCCCACCTAAAGCTGCACCAAAGATGCCGACCACCATATAGATAAGCTTCTCTCACCCTCTAGTACATTGACATGTTTTCTTCTGGTTTGCTGAATGTGAAATATGAATGTGATTACTATTGTCCCCACTACAAAAGTAGCACATGAATTGAACTTGACGATACTGAAGTTAAATTAAGTATATCACCTGGCAATGCACTTCAGCTGGTTAAGAAAAAATATGCTTACATGTAATTCATATTTTTGGTTGCTATACCAATGATCAATGTTGGAAGAAGCTTACTTTCTACTAGACTCAGATTCCAGTATATAACAGACTATACACATGTTTTCCTTAATATACATAACATAAATATTTCAAATGACTTGCTTGTTTACTGGTATAACAAATCAGGGTCCAGTACATGGTTCCACAAAGGAAATTTATATTGTTCTGCACTTACTATGATAGAAATGTTCTAAATCATTGAATAACAGTTACTGCACAAAGTATTTAGTGTATTGAGGATAGAACCATAAAAACTGATAGAACTGTCAAAATGATAATATAAATTATTGGTAAAGCTATTCTTCTTTATCAAGTCAAACTTACCATAATCTGCAATTTGAAAGACTAGATGTCAAGCCAACTACAGCGTCCGCTACTTGTATGTAATGCAACTGACCTATAATATAAGAGTGAGCTTGTTAACTTTCAAAATTAATTGTGGGGAATGTGTGTTGATGCTATATTAGAAAGATATGATCAATTAATACGATCAGTCAAAAAGGTCAAAGGTAATTGTCCTGCAGCTAGATTAGTTACAACATGGCCTTCAACCTTTGTATATGTTTCCCCTCTGTTAAATATTGCTCTATTGACCAACTTTTTTGTTTCTCTAATATGGTATGTTACTAGTTTTTTTGTTCACGTAGATTGCCAAGACAAGCAAATGATGCATGGCTAAGTTGATTGCAAGGCGGGGAATGGGAACTTGTAGTTAATAGTTGTATGTTGTTGTTTAGAATGATAATTTCATGGTCAATGTATTGTTTTGATGGTCAATGTATAGAAAATCACATGTTCATTTTTGGATTTTCCCCATGTAATGCAACCTGAGTCGATATAATATATGAGATCTTTCTATTTATGATCTGCTGATCATGTGCACCATCGATATTGACCCAATAATTTTTGTTGGTAATGTATAAAATACTAATTGCTCATGCTATGCACCAACACTTGCACTGATGTAGCTATGTCCGTTTCAACTCAGTTGGGGGTAATCACCAACGCATATGAAGTGTTGTTGTGTTGTAACTATATGCGTTGCTGTCTTGCAACACTTCTTTGGGGCAATTACCAATGCATATATATGTGTTGTCGTAGACCCTTGCAACGCCACCAACGGCAACACATATACATCCGTTGGTGTAGACCTCAACAACGCTTATATGGACATTCCACAACGCATCGATGCGTTGCTAAAGGGGGGGTTCCTGTTGTAGTGGTTCCGCTTCCAGTGACTCGTTCCCTTGCAATAAAAGCACTCAGTCTCATGCTTGGGTCCATTCTTTGGCTTCTTCCCGGCAACTGGCTTACCGGGCGCGGCAACTCATTTGCCGTCCTTCTTGAAGTTCTGCTTACCCTTGCCTTTCTTGAACTTAGTGGTTTTATTCACCATCAACACTTGATGTTCTTTTTTGATCTCCACCTCCGCTGATTTCAGCATTGAATACACCTCGGGAATGAACTTCTCCATCCCTTGCATATTGAATTTCATCACGAAGCTCTTGTAGCTAGGTGGGACCGACTGAAGGATTCTGTCAACGACCGCATCATCTGGGAGATTGATTATTCCCAACTGAGACAAGCGATTGTGCAACCCAGACATTTTGAGTATATGCTCACTGACAGAACTATTCTCCTCCATCTTACAACTGTAGAACTTGTCGGAGACTTCATATCTCTCGACTCGGGCATGAGCTTGGAAAACCATTTTCAGCTCTTGGAACATCTCATATGCTCTGTGTTGCTCAAAACACTTTTGGAGCCCCTATTCTAAGCTGTAAAGCATGCCACACTGAAGCAGGAAGTAATCATCACTACACGACTGCCAGGCGTTCATAACGTCTTCAGTTGCTGGGAAAACGGGTGCATCACCTAGCGGTGCTTGAAGGACATATGCTTTCTCGGCAGCTATGAGGATGATTCTCAAGTTACGTACCCAATCCGTATAGTTGCTACCATCGTCTTTCAGCTTGGTTTTCTCTAGGAACGCATTGAAGTTGAGGGCAATATTAGCGTGGGCCATTGGATCTACAAGACATATTGTAAAGATTTTAGACTATGTTCATGACAATTAAATTCATCTAAACAAATTTAATGAACTCCTACTCAGATAGACATCTCTCTAGTCATCTAAGTGATACATGATCCGAATCGACTAGGCCCTGTCCGATCATCACGTCAGACGGACTAGTCAACAACAGTGAACACCTTCATGTTGATCGTATCTTCTATACGACTCATGTTCGACCTTTCGGTCTTCCGTGTTCCGAGGCCATGTCTATACATGCTAGGCTCGTCAAGTCAACCCTAAGTGTATTGCGTGTGTAAATCTGGCTTACACCCGTTGTATGCAAACGTTAGAGCCTATCACACCCGATCATCATGTGGTGCTTCGGAACAACGAACCTTAGCAATGGTGCACAGTTAGGGGGAACATAATTCTTGAAATTTTAGTGAGAGATCATCTTATTCACTACCTTCGTTCTATGCAAATAAGATGTAAAACATGATAAACATCACATGCAATCAAATAGTGACATGATATGGCCAATATCATTTTTCTCCTTTTGATCTTCATCTTCATGGCTCCATGATCATCATCATCATCGGCATATGACACCATGATCTCCATCATCATGATCTCCATCACCGTGTCTTCATGAAGTTGTCTCGCCAAACATTACTTCTACTACTATGGCTAACGGTTAGCAATAAAGTAAAGTAATTACATGGCGTTTTCAATGACACGCAGGTCATACAATAAAATAAGACAACTCCTATGGCTCCTGCCGGTTGTCATACTCATCGACATGCAAGTCGTGATTCCTATTACAAGAACATGATCAATCTCATACATCACATATATATAATTCATCACATCCTTTTGGCCATATCACATCACACGACACATGCTGCAAGAACAAGTTAGACATCCTCTATTTGTTGTTGCAAGTTTTTACGTGGCTGCAATAGGTTCCTAGCAAGAACGTTTCTTACCTATGCTAAGACCACAACGTGATATGCCAATTTCTATTTAACCTTTATAAGGACCCTTTTCATCGAATCCGGTCCAACTAAAGTGGGAGAGACAGACGCCCTCTAGCCACCTTATGCAACTAGTGCATGTCTCACGTAAGCATACGTGTAAGGTCGATCCGGGTAGCTTCATCCCATGATGTCGCCGAATCAAGATGACATGATCTACGCCCACAACATGATCAATCTTGTGTTCTACTCGTGCATAGTAACTACACATAGACCTAGCTCTGATACCACTGTTGGGGATCGTTGCAGAAAATCAAAAAACTTCCCTACGCGTCACAAAGATCTATCAATGGACATTACTAACAACGAGAAGGGAGTGCATCTTCATACCTTTGAAGATCGCGATGCGGAAGCGTTGCAAGAACGCGGTCGCTGGAGTTGTACATGAAGCGATTCAGATCGCGGCCGAATCCGATCTAAGCACCAAACAACGGTGCCTCCGCGTTCAACACACGTGCAGCCCGGTGACGTCTCCCGCGCCTTGATCCAGCAAGGAGAGAGGGAGTGGTTGGGGAAGACTCCGTGCAGCAGTAGCACGACGGCGTGGTGGTGATGGAGGAGCGTGGCAATCCTGCAGGGCTTCGCCAAGCACCGCGAGAGAGGGGGAGGGCTGCGCCAGTACTTGGGTGTTGCTGCCCTCCCTCCCCCCACCTATATATAGGGGACAGGGAGAGGGGGGCCGGCCCCCTTAGATCCAATCTGAGGAGGGGGCGGCGGCCGGGGGGGGTTCCTTGCCCCCCAATGCAAGGGGGCGCCCCCCTTAGGGTTCCACCCAAACCCTAGGCGCCTTGGGCCCTTGGGGGGCGCACCAGCCCACAAGGGGCTGGTTCCCCCCTTCTCTTGGTCCACTTGGCCCACCGAGCAGGTGGTCCCACCCGGAGGACCCCCGGACACCTTCCGGTGGCCCCGGTACAATACCGGTGACCCCCGAAATCATTCCGGTGACCAAAACGGGACTTCCCATATATAAATCTTTACCTCCGGACCATTCCGGAACTCCTCGTGACATCCGGGATCTTATCCGAGACTCCCAACAACATTCGGCAACCACGTACTACATTCCTATAACCCTAGCGTCATCGAACCTTAAGTGTGTAGACCTTACAGGTTCGGGAACCATGCAGACATGACCGACACATCTCTCCGGCCAATAACCAACAGCGGGATCTGGATACCCATGTTGGTTCCCACATGTTCCTTGATGATCTCATCAAATGAACCACGATGTCAAGAATTCAATCTATCCCGTATACGATTCCCTTTGTCTATCGGTTTAGTACTTGCCCGAGATTCGAGCGTCGGTATACCGATACCTTGTTCAATCTCATTATGGCAAGTCTCTTTACTCGTTCCGTAACACATCATCCCGTGACTAACCCCTTAGTCACATTGAGCTCATTACGATGATGTATTACCGAGTGGGCCCAGAGATACCTCTCCGTCATACGGAGTGACAAATCCCTGTCTCGGTTCGTGCCAACCCAACAGATGCTTTCGAAGATACCCGTAGTGTACCTTTATAGCCACCCAGTTACGTTGTGATGTTTGGCACACCCAAAGCATTCTTACGGCATCCGGGAGTTGCACAACCTCATGGTCTATGGAAAGGACACTTGACATTGGAAAAGCTTTAGCATATGAACTACACGATCTTGTGCTAGGCTTAGGATTGGGTCTTGCCCATCACGTCATTCTCCAAATGATATGATCCCGTTATCAATGACATCCAATGTCCATGGTTAGGAAACCGTAACCATATGTTGATCAACGAGCTAGTCAACAAGAGGCTTACTAGGGACACAATGTGGTCTAAGTATTCACAGATGCATTACTGTTTCCGGATAATACAATTAAAGCATGAACAATAGACAATTATCATGAACAAGGAAATATAATAATAACCATTTTATTATTTCCTCTAGGTCATATTTCCAACAGTAGGCACACCTTGAGTCTCGTGAATATGTTTGTTTGGCTTAATGGACCAATAATGATAAATATATATATAGCGTATAAACAATATTTCTAATTAAGGCTAAAGGAAGAGAGACAGAGAGGGTGTTTTTGGATGAGTGGATCGCACATCTATGCGATTTGACAAGGCAGAATGTTTGTGTCGTAGTTTCCTTTTTCATTGTCGGATCCATGTGTAAGTGACATAAAACATCTAGGAGTTACCCGGTGGCACCACCCATTTTACTTTACTTTTTCCTTGTGGGTCCCATGTGTAACTTACATACCCCATCTATCAAGCATCTAGAGGCTACAGAGGTACATGACAACATCCTTTACGGGCTCACCGTACAATACATGCTTGGCCTTCTTATGGATCATAACTTTCATGGTCGGTCCGGGTGTTATAGTTATAGCTATTGATATAATTATTTTTCTAGTTATTAGGATTGGTTCATGTCTTTCTAAGTAATTATCATTGTTAATTTTCTATTACCTATATAATTGGTATTCGTCGTGTTCTTTCTCTAGTCACTAGTAGAAAAACTACTTTACGTGAGACACATTAGTCACGATTTGTAAATGAACTGACACTATTGGCATCATTAGTCCCGGTTCGAACGGCTATGCATTAGTTCCGGTTCATTTATGACCTATAGTACCACTTGGTGGATCCAATCGGTACTAAAGGGGTGATGGCCTTTAGTACGGGTTGGTGGCTCCAACCGGTACTAAAGATCCCCCCTTTAGTACCGGTTGGAGCCACCAACCGGTACTAAAGGTGGTGCGCTGCCACCCGTAGTGCACAATATTTAGTCCCACCTCGCTAGTTGAGAGGAGCTCGCACCGGTTTATAATAACCGCCGCGGCTACTATGTCGAGCTCCTCTCTAAGCAGCACTTTGTGGGCCTATTGCAAGTCTTCTTCCTTGTGGGGCCTACTGGGCCGTACGGGCCTGCATCCTGGCCCAACTAGAGTTTGGGTTTCTAGTCGTATGAAGGTCGTGCCGGCACAGTAGGTGGACTGTTTTTGCTTTATTTCAAAAACAAAATTAAAAAAAATCAAAAAAAAATCCCCAGACCATTACGCGCCTCGTGCCACGTGTTCGGCCTTTGGTCCCGGTTCGTGTTGAACTGGGACTAAAGGTGGGGGGCCTTTAGTCCCCACACTTTAGTACCGGTTCCAGAACCAGTACTAAAGGTCGTTACGAACCGCTACTAAAAGTCGTATTTCTACTAGTGAGTAACAATGATTGGTTACCTATAATGTTAAATTGTAGATAGTGGCTAGTTTCATCTTGAATATCTAAGCAAGGAGGTAAAGGAAAGGAAGTTAGTCACTCAACAAACAATGCAAAAAAACAAACAAACTAATTTTTACCAACAACTCATGTTGTTGTACATCAAACTTATTTTTGTGTTTCATGCACAAAAAATGCTGCACACACAATCATGTGGTAATGAAGTGGACATAACAGTACGATCATGTATTTTTTCTATCACTATATTTCCCAAGTACTACAAATCAAATATTCCCTAAGTAATACCTTCCATTTGTCATTTTATATGTACATGATGTATCTTAGAAGGGTGTGAACGAGGCGGAAGAGAGGTGCAATCTGCATGCAGTTGAAAGGAGGAACTTAAGTAGGTACACCGTGGAAAAGAAGCTTTTAACTATTACCATGGACATAGGGTTCACTGGCCGTCCACAAATATTGGCTCTTGGAACCCTACTAGTCTTCCCAAAAAGATGGATCATCCATCCCTGCCGAGACCATGTGGTGCGCATGCCCAAGGTGGCACCATGATCTTCAAAGATGCCATGCATGTGTCGTCATCGGTGCCGATGGGTGTGCGATACTGGCCCTCATCATCCAGCAACTCATATGCAAACATGTCAACTAGCTCAGGGATGTAGGAATCATTTGGTTCTAACCATTCCCGTGGCGAGTCTTCCTACATGAGCATGATGCATGGCAATCTAATGGGGGGACAAAGGCATTAACAGTAGTTATAGGTCCTTTGCAGGGAGAGACCAACACAATTGCGGGATGCTTTTGAATGTGAATCGGTTTCTTGTGTAGCCATCTCGCCCACTGGGATTCCAACCTCCGGCCTATACGAACCCATTTGAAGACACTGGGAATTACCTGGGCACACCTCGAGTCCCATGAATACGCTTGGTTGGCTTAATGGACGAAGAAGGAAAGTAGATATATAGCGGATGAGCAATATTACTAGATAAGGGCGAAGGAAGAGAGATAGAGATGATATTTTTTTGGTGTGTGGATCCCACAAATATGCGATTTGGCATGGAAGAACTTTGTGCATTAGTTTACTTTTTCCTTGTGGGTCCCATGTGTAACTAACATAACCCGTCTAGAAGAAACGCGGTGCCATCACCCATTAAGTTCCCTTTTCCTTGTGAGTCCCATGTGTAACTGACATAACCCACCGCAAGTACCCAGAGGCCAGAGAGGTACATGAAAACATCCTTTCCGAGATTGGCATACAAAACACGCTTGGCCTTCTTACCGATCATTACTTGAATGGTCGGGCCGGGCGTAATCGCGATGGTGGTGGCAGGTAATATAATTTTTTTTCTATTAGTTAGGGTTCGTCCTCGTCTTTCTAATTATGTCTCGATGTTATTTTCTATTTGCTATAAGATTGGTATTTGTTATGGTGTTTCTAGTAAGAAGGGTTGGTTACCTATCGTGATACATTGTAGATTGTGGCAAGTTTTCTCTTGGATATATGACCTAAGAGGTAAACGAAAGGAAGTTAGTCCCTCAACAAACATTGCAAAAAACAATTAGCCTAATATAAACCGGACAATTCATGTGGTTGTCCAAAGTATTTATTGTGTTTCACGCAAAAAGAAAAATGGTGCACACATAATCAAGTGGAAATGGAGTGGACATGACACTACCATCATATTTTTTTTCTATCACTGTATTTTCCAAATGCTACAAATAAAATATTCCATAAATAAGATCTTCAACTTGTCACATTAGACGTACATCATGTATATTAGAAGGGCTGAGAATGAGGCAGAAGAGAGGCGCTATCAACATGCGGGTGAAAGGTGGAACTTAAGTAGGGATACACTGGAAGAAGCTTTCAAGTATTACCATGGACATGGGGTACATTAGCTGCGGTCCGCAAACATTACCTCTTAGAACCATACTGGTCTTCCCACAAAGACGGGTCATCTATCGGTGCCCGGAGCTTGTGGTGTAGGTGCCCATGGTGGCGCCATGCTCTTCGGAGATGCCATGCATGGGTCATCATCAGTGCAACCGGGTGTGAGACTGTGGCCCTCTCCCTCCTCCAGCTCATATGCAAACATGTGAAGCAGCTCAATGATGTGGGTAATATTTGGTTCCAGCCATTTCCTTGGCGAGTCATCCTACATGAGCATGCTGCAAGGAAATTTGTTGGGGGGAGGTATTCACTATAGTGGCAACTCCTTTATATAGAGAGACCGACACAATCGTGGATTGCTTTTGCATGTGAATCAGTTTTTAGTGTATCCAACTCGACAACTAGGATTCTAGCCTCTGGCTTAGAGGAACCCATGTGGAGACATGGTACATCTCGAGCTTGCGTTGTTTTTCCATTGAGGAGGAAACGGTGATGCACAATTGCGGGTTATTTTTGCATGTGAACTAGTTTTCAGTGTCGCCATCTCGCTCGCTGGCGTTCCGGCCTCCGGCTCAGAGGAAACCGTATGGAGACACCGGGAACTACCTAGGAACACCTCGATTCTTGTGAATACGCTTATTTGGCTTAATCGACCAAAACTTAAATTATATATAGATGTCAGATAAATAATATAACTAGATAAGGTCGAAGGGAGAGAGAAACAGAGGGTGTTTTCTTGGTGAGTGGATCCCACATCTATGCAATTTGGCGGTATAGAATCACTATGGGAAACAGCTATTTTGCCGTCAGGGACGTACAGTTGGCAAAGGGGTATTTTGCCGTCAGCCTTTCATCTTGATGATGACAAAGATTATGCCGTTAGGTTTTTCCTCGTGGCAGATGACAAAGTAGGGTTTAGGGTTTTCGATTAGCAAGTGGGCCCCTACATCGCTTTGTCGTCAGCCATGGAGTCAACAGATGGCAAAGTGTCGGTGTACTAAGGTAGGGGTACCCTAGTACCCCAACTTGTGCACGGGCAGTTGCAGCTTCCCGCGGCAAGGTTTACTGCGTGCTCGCCGGAGACCTCCCTGCCTCCTATTAAACCATTCAAAAACAAAGTATACAAGACAGAAGATCGAGACCCCGGCAAGAGGAGCTTGCCGGGAAGGCCGTACCAGACTCAAGACTATTCCAATAACACAAGACCCTGGCAAGAGGAGCTTGCCAGGAAGATTAGAAGGCGTTGCCTCGGCGCTATGCGCGCCCCGGCAAGGGGCCCGGGGAGCGGCGAGTTCCCGGGCCCGGCAAGATCAAGGCCCCGGCAAGGCGCTTGCCGGGAAGGCCACGCTGTGTGCCCGCGCTCCAGCTCATCGGCCCACGCGTCGCCCTGAGGTCTAACCAGGGACGCGTGGCGGATGGCTGTGCAGCCTGGGGTACACGGTGGCACACCACGGCGATAAATCCGTCGCCGTGGCGGACGGAGACGCTAAGGCGGGAGCTTTTGGGGTCGACGGCGACGGGCATTAAATGCCCTTGTCCCCCACTGTTAAAGTAGGTATAGACCACTGTTCTGTACTGTAGCTCCACTGTTCCCGCACTGTTACAACTACCGCCTCTTTTACATTTTTACCCCTTTCTCCTACGTTGACACCTGTCGGTGACCCCTTGCACTATAAAAGGAGGCCCATGCACAACGTGGAGGGGGGTTCGAAACCTAGATTACTCTCACGCACGGGGTAGCTGCTTCTTCAAGCTCCCGAGCGCTCAACTCAATACACAACCAAGCAGGAGTAGGGTTTTACGCATCCGTGCGGCCCGAACCTGGGTAAAAACTGCCCGCGCGTCTGCCTCGATCTGCTCTTTGTGCTCCCTCCGCCCTCGTACCGCACAGACAAGGGGCTCCGGTCCCATAGGTGTTCGTGGCGGACAGTTTCCCCCGACATCTTTGGCGCGCCAGGTAGGGGGCGTCGAGGTTGTGCGAACCTGATCCGGCGTTCGCGCGGGCGCATTCTTCATCAACCTCTCCAAGTTTCATCAGCAACTCCATCAGCGACAACTCCATGGCCCCGAAGAAGAAGCCTTCGGAGGTCGGAGGCCCGTCTGCGTCTCATCCGCCGCCACCAGAGCCAACGGTGGGCGGGGGAGACGCCGTCGGAAGGGTGGTTGCCGGCGAGGACACTCACGGTGCCACCAGATCCAAGAACAAGACGGATGACCGGACCTCGGTCTCCGTGGACGCGCCGCGTCCATCACAGCACACGACGACCCCGCAGCGCCATACCACGGGAGGTGGTATCCGCTTGCTGGGGCAAGGCCATACTGGAGGTTCGCGGGACGCCCCGGACCCCCGTCCGGGCACAAGCAAAGCGAAGGCGCCGGCGCGGGACCCCGCTCCTTCTAACGTCGTTAGAAGTCCGAGCGTATCCCGCTCCTCGCATCGCTCGCCCGCGTTCCCCACTACTCCGGCAGAAGCGCTCGCAAGGGCGCAGCTGCTCCTCGATTTTCCTCCAGCGGCCGACAAGGCCGAGGAATGGAGGGCCACTATCCGGAGCCTGATAGACTTCGCCAACAACGACTCTCCGCAGCAGCCGTCGGCCTCACGGCCGCGGCAGGCTGAGAAGACGAAGGCTATCGGCGACAAGACTGCCGGGGGTGCGACAAGCGTGCACTCCCCGCCGCAGAAGCAGAAGACGCCGCCCCGCCGGAACAACCCTGACGACGGCTCTACAGCCTCGTCGGACCCGCGGGCCCGTCGGGACCAGCGCCAGGTCCTCGACGACCGGCGAGATGAAGACGCTCGGACCACGATCGAGCGCCGCCGAGAAGCTCGGCGACAATCCGACAAGAGAGCTGGGAACACTGTCGACGCACCCGCGCCCGGTGAACCAGGCGACTTGCCGTACGCGGCAGGCTGCCCTGCGTTCACCCGCGAGCTGCGGCGCGTCCAGTGGCCCAGCATGAAGAACTTTAAGCCCGACGTACCGGAGAAGTACGACGGCAAGATGCACCCCTCGGAGTTTCTCAGCGTCTACACTATAGCAGTGCAAGCTGCCGGGGGGCGCGACGAGAAGATCCTAGCCAACTACTTCCCGCTCGTGCTGAAGCCGAACGTCCGTTCGTGGCTCATGCACTTGCCGGAAGGCTCTATCTCTTCTTGGGCCGACCTCTGCCATCGGTTTGTTGGCGCCTTCACCGGCGGCCACAAACCCCATGGCCAGGAGAGCGATCTCCACATTTTGGCCCAGAAGGAAGGCGAACCCCTGCGCAAGTATATCCAACGCTTCAGCCGGGTACAGCACAACATCCCAGACGTTCACCCTGCCGCGGTTATCAGCGCGTTCCATCAGAACGTGCGTAACCGCCGCATGCGTGAGGAGATGGCGATGACCAAGATCAGGGACGTCAGCGAGCTCTACGCTCTTGCCGACAAGTGCGCCCGTGCAGAAGAGGGGAGGAAACTCCCCGGGGAGGATGCTGGCGCAGGGGGAAGCGACAGCGACGACGCCGCCCCGGCAAAGAAGAGCCGGCGGCGGAACAACAGGAAGAAGGGCAAAAAGGAAGTGCTTGCCGTCGAGAAGTCCGGCAAGGAGGCCCCCGCCAAGCAAGCGCAGGCCGGCGGCTCCGGCAAGGAGCCTGCCCCTGCGGCGGCGGCCGACAAGCCGGGTAGCTCCGACAAGCAATACTGTAAGATTCACCGCACCAAGGGTCACGACCTCTCCAACTGCAAGCGCGTCGAGTACCTCGTCGAGCAGCAAAAAGCTGAGTACGAGAGGCGCGACAAGGAGAAGGCCCAAGGTGGCGGGGAAGAGCCCAGCAAGAAGCGGCCATTCAATGGCCGGGGAGGACGCCGCGGCAAGGCCAAGCAGCGGCAAGGAGATCGACCTCCCCGGGGCCGCGACAACGACGAAGACGACGATGAAGACATGGAGGACGACGAGAACAGCGAGCAGGAGTTCCAGAAAGCCACGGAGGTCCTGTGCGTCGACGGTGGCGCCTCCCTGCACACCTCCCACCGCCAGCTGAAACAGTGGGTGCGCGAGGTGAATGCAGCGGAGCCGCCCGTGGAGTCGCGCAGGCTCCTCAAATGGTCCAGCACGCCCATCATTTTTGACCTTGAGGATCACCCTGACCGCACCACGGCGGTCGGGTGCTTGCCGATGCTGGTTTCCCCCACCATCCGCAACCTCAAGGTCACCAAAATGTTGGTTGACGGCGGGGCCGGGCTAAACTTGATCTCCTCTGCTGTGATCAAGAAACTCCAGATTCAAGACGGCGAGCTCGAAGAGACCGGTTCATTCCAAGGAATCAACCCGGGAAGGAGCAAGCCCAAGGGAAAGATTACTCTGCCGGTGACCTTTGGCGGGGAGCTCAACTTCAGGACTGAGCGCATCACCTTTGACGTTGCTGATATTCCATTGCCCTACAATGGGATACTCGGCCGTCCCGCCCTCGCCAAGTTCATGGCAGCTTCCCACTATGCCTACAACGTGCTGAAGATGCCGGGGCCGATAAGCGTCATCACTGTCCACAGCGACAAGAAAGATGCGCTTATTTGCGCCGACAAGATTTACCGGGACGCGGCAGCTGCGGCCGAGAAGGATACTCTTGCCGCTGAAGCTCCCGGGGGGAAGAAGGCGAAGACCGAGTCCGGCAAATGCTCTGGGACCCGCTCCGGCAACCGCACCTCTTCGGAGTGCTGCGCTGCCGTCGAGGACGTTCCATCGAGCTCCTCCGGCAAGAGCAAGAAAGGAATGGCTGCTCCTCCGGCAACCAAGAAAGTGTCCGCAAAGGAGGATGGCACTGGTGGTACCTTCACCATCAGTGCCACCCTTGACAGCAAATAGGAAAGCGCGCTCGTCGCCTTCCTGCGGGCGAATGTCGATGTGTTCGCTTGGCAACCATCTGACATCCCCGGTGTTCCCAGGAAGGTGATTGAGCACAAGCTTGCTGTCTGTCCTCATGCGCGGCCGATCAAGCAAAAAGTGAGGAAGCAAGCCGTGGAGCGCCAAGAGTTCATCAATGAGGAGATCAAGAAACTAGAGGCAGCAGGCCTAGTTAGAGGTGTGATCCATCCGACGTGGTTGGCAAACCCAGTCGTCGTACGCAAGGCCAACGGGAAGTGGAGACTGTGTATAGACTTCACTGATGTCAATAAAGCATGTCCCAAGGATCCCTTCCCTTTGCCGCGCATTGACCAGATCGTTGACTCCACTGCCGGATGTGAGCTACTCTGTTTTCTTGATGCATACTCAGGCTATCACCAGATTTTCATGGCTAAGGAAGATGAAGAGAAGACTGCATTTATCACTCCATGTGGCACCTATTGCTTTATCCGCATGCCATTTGGACTGAAGAATGCAGGCTCAACTTTTGCAAGGGTAGTGTACACTGCTTTTGAGCCACAGATCCACAGGAATGTAGAAGCCTACATGGATGATATCGTGGTGAAGAGCAAGAGCAAAGAAACACTGATTCAAGACTTGGAAGAAACGTTTCAGAACCTGCGCAGGATACAACTCAAGCTGAACCCCGAGAAGTGCGTCTTTGGAGTTCCCTCCGGCAAGCTTCTCGGGTTCTTTGTGTCACAGAGGGGGATTGAGGCCAACCCCGACAAGATCAAAGCCATCGAGCAGATAGAAGCCCCGAAGCGCGTCAAGGATGTCAGAAGGCTTGCAGGTTGCGTTGCTGCCCTCAGTAGGTTCATTTCAAAATCCGCAGAACGCGCCCTACCTTTCTTCAAAATCTTGAAGAAGGCAGGTCCCATGAAGTGGACTCCGGAAGCGGAGGCGGCGTTGCAGGATTTGAAACGGTACCTGTCCTCCACTCCTACACTTGTCGCACCTAAACCACAGGAAAAGTTGTTGCTATACTTAGCGGCAACCAACCAGGTGGTTAGTGCTGCGTTAGTAGCGGAGAGGGAGTCCGACGAGGAGTCAGCATCACCGGCAAGCGAATCTAGCGACAAGCAGGGGGCTGTCCCGACGAGCTCTGGCCCCGACAAGGAAGACTCTGCGCAGGAACAAGGAGAGGTGCGGAAGAAGATGGTGCAGCGCCCAGTGTATTTTGTAAGTTCCCTTCTCCAGGGAGCTAGATCAAGGTACTCTGGTGTGCAAAAATTGCTTTTCGGCCTCCTCATGGCCTCGAGAAAGCTGCGCCACTACTTCCAAGCCCATGAGATAACGGTGGTCACTCGCTTTCCGTTGAAGAGGATATTGCACAATCCAGAAGCAACAGGCAGGATCGTCGAGTGGGCACTGGAGCTGTCGAGCTTTGGACTCAAGTTTGAAAGTACTTCAACTATTCAGAGCCGAGCTTTGGCAGAGTTCATTGCTGAGTGGACCCCAACGCCAGAAGAAGAAGTTCAAGAAACGAGCGTACCCGTGCAAGAAGCGACAAGTGAATGGATAATGTATTTTGACGGTGCCTTCTCGCTGCAAGGCGCCGGTGCCGGCGTGGTACTCATCGCGCCCACCGGAGAGCACCTCAAATATGTTATCCAGATGCACTTCCCCAGGGAGCAAGCGACAAACAACACTGCAGAATATGAAGGCTTGCTTGCCGGCCTCAGGATTGCGGCCGAACTTGGGATCAGAAAGCTGATTGTGCGGGGAGATTCTCAGTTGGTGGTCCGACAAGTTAACAAAAGCTATCAGAGTCCTTTGATGGAAGCATATGTCGATGAAGTGAGAAAGCTTGAAGAGCACTTTGAAGGTTTGCAGATGGAGCACGTCCCAAGAGCCCAAAATGAGATTGCAGATGGCCTTTCAAAGTGAGCCGCAATGAAGTTACCTGTGGAACCAGGGACCTTTTTGCTCAAGCTGACTCAACCATCAGTTACACCATCAATTGGGCAGTCCAAGAAGAGAAAGTTGGTCTCCGGCGACTACTTGCCGGCGGATCTTCCTGAACCCGCCGCCAAAGTTCCCAGGATCAACGATAACGCTGAGGAACAGTTTGCTCCTGCAAGCCCTCGGGCTTGTGCAGTTGAAGCAAGTGTTCTCGACAAGCCTCGCCCCGGCGAGCTTGCCGGGGGACCGTCAGCTCCGACAGGACCAGAGGTCTTTGCCGTGGAAGCTGGGGTTCCCGCAGCGGCCCTCGAGCCTTTAGTCCTTGCCGTCGAGCCCCGGGCTCCGGCATGGGCACAGCAGATCGTCCGTTTTCTGCAAACTGGAGAACTTCCCGACGACCCTCAAGAGATAGAGAAGATAACCAGGCAGTCAAGTATGTATCAGTTTGTGGATAACGAGCTATACAGAAGAAGACTCAACGGTGTCAGGTTGAAATGCATCTCCAGAGAAGATGGACAGGAGCTGTTGGCAGAAATACACGGAGGCATATGCGGCCACCACATTGGCGCAAGGGCGCTTGCCGGGAAAGCTTTCCGGCAAGGGTTCTTCTGGCAAGAAGCCCTCCAAGATGCAACTGCACTAGTAACCAAGTGTGAAGCGTGCCAGTTCCATGCAAAGCAAATTCATCAGCCAGCTCAAGCTCTCCAAACAATCCCTTTGTCATGGCCCTTCTCGGTCTGGGGGCTCGATATCCTCGGCCCTTTCCCTCGCGCTGTCGGGGGCTTTGAGTACTTGTACGTTGCAATCGACAAGTTCACAAAGTGGCCAGAAGTGGAGCCAGTGAGAAAGGTGACAGCACAGTCAGCAGTCAGGTTCTTCAGGTCGATTGTTTGCCGTTTCGGGATCCCTAACAGGATCATCACCGACAACGGTACGCAATTCACTAGTCGCACCTTCATGCAGTACGTCCAAGACCTTGGCGCCAAGGTCTGTTTCGCTTCTGTTGCTCACCCGAGGAGCAACGGCCAAGCGGAGAGGGCAAATGCTGAAGTGCTGCGCGGACTTAAGACAAGGACCTTTGACAGGCTGCGCAAGTGCGGAAGGAATTGGATAGAGGAGCTCCCGGCGGCTCTTTGGTCAATCAGAACGACACCGAGTCGAGCCACCGGGCAGACACCTTTTGCTCTAGTCTATGGAGCAGAGGCAGTTCTCCCCACGGAACTCGTATACGGATCTCCTCGAGTACTCGCTTATGATGAGCTCGAGCAAGAGCAACTGCGGCAAGATGACGCATTGCTCCTTGAGGAGGGACGTCTCCAGGCTGCTGTACGAGCTGCTCGATACCAGCAAGCTTTGCGCCGCTACCATAGCCGCAAAGTCAAGGCCAGGAGTCTCGAGGAAGGCGACCTTGTTCTTCGGCGTGTTCAGTCCGCCAAGAATTCCAACAAGTTGACGCCGAAGTGGGAAGGCCCTTATCGGGTGAGACAAGTTACGAGGCCCGGCGCTGTCCGCCTCGAGACCGAAGAAGGCTTACCGGTGAGCAACTCCTGGAACATAGAGCATCTTCGCAAGTTTCACCCCTAAGGCGCGGTTGCCGTGATCCGCTCCGGCAACCACCTTTTGTACAAGCCTTGCCGCTGTTGCATGTAACCCTTTGTACAAAGCCGGGCGCAGACCCCGTGCATCAGTAAAGATTTCGTGTTTTCGCATCGATTGCCTTTCGCATGCTTCTCTTTGCTATTTGCATGTTTTATTTGGCATTTGATGCAACACTCAGCCATACGGTAAACACTATTACGCCGAAAGGCAATATGCTTGTTTCCCTCTCCTTTTCCTTTTTCTCTTAAGCAGAAGGAACGTTCCTCGCGCACAAGTTTGCCGGGGGGGAAGGAGATGGAGGAGGAACTAAGTGCCGTTCAAGTAAGAAGAACTAAGTGCCGTTCAAGTAAGAAGAGCCTTACAGGAAAGCAAACAACATGAGCAAGCAGCATATGAAAGATAAGTTGTTAGAATTTGACCAGTTCAAATTTTAAATTTTGGTTGTCTTCCTTGAACGATCACACTTTGTATGGAAAACCTGTGCGCGGAGGAACCTACCCGTAGTTTGCCGCACCCTTATCTTGTTTTCGAGTCCACTCAACGATTTAAGTGAGCTGCGACAAGTGTCGCGCCCTTGCTTCGTTTCCGAGTACGCTCAGCAAGCTAAGTGCGTTGCGACCTGCTGCGGCAAGGTTGCTTGCTGGCGAGGACCTTGGCCAGCAGGCTGCTCAGGGTCCAGCACTCAGCGCTCGCGGCAAGGGCCCCTTGCCGGCAAGCTTCCCGGGAGCGTAGGGTGAAAAACATACAAAGTCAAAGATTGGAACAAGGAAGATAACATTGTACTGATTGATTGAAGTAAAGCAAATATCTTACAAAGATAGCTTGTCGCAATGGACTAATGAGTTCATATCATAATATGCAGCAACAAAAAGATAAAGATAAATGGGGCCCTAGTCTACGCGGTCGCCCTCCTTCCTGCCAAGCTTTGCCACCTTGGCGATGATATGGCCGACCTGCTCCTTCAGGGCCTCCGTGTCTGCATCTGCCGGCAAGCTGCGAAGAACGTTCGTGAGGTTGATCCCCGGATTGCGGTACACGATCTTCGTCAAGACCCGCTCCAGAGTTCCCGCGCAGAGACGGCGCGACTCCTCGGCCAGCTGCGCGGGGATGCGGTTCCGGAGACCTGCAAGGGCCGGAGCGACGCCTCTGAAGAAGAGACTGAGCTTGGCGCTGTGCGGGAGATCTGGATCCGGCGAGTAGATAAGATGTTCGACCTTCAAAGCAAGCAACTCCTGGTCAATGTTGGACGCAGAAGAAACCAGCTCTTCGGTCCACACCTCAATAGTCTGCCGGAAGAGCTCGGAGGCCTTGTTGACGCTCTCCATCAAGGTTCGCTCCTTGCGGAGCTCATCCTTCAGCTTTGTCTCCTGGGCCCGGGCAGCATCAAGCGATTCCTTCAGGGTGGTGACCTTCAGCTCCAAGTCTTCAATGGAATCCTTGGCGGCCTTCAGCTCGTCACCCCTCTGGGACAAACTCACCTGGAGCTCTGAGTTGGTGTGAGCATCCTTCTCGCGCTCCAGGATGAGCGCGGCAACCTTCTCGGCGCTCACCTTCATCGCCTTCTCCAGTTGTTCAACCTTGGCGGCGAGCTCTTTCTTGGCGTCCTCCGCGGCAGCCGCGGCGGCCTTCGCCTCTTTCAGCTCCCCGCCAAGGGCAGCCTCGCGAGCGGCAAGGTCTTCTTCATGAGAATCCAGATCCACCTTCCGCTGCGCGAGCTCTCCTTCTCGCCGGGACATCTCCACCCCGGCGAGGCGCTGCTGTTCGTCGGCTTCGGCCCTCTCAAGTACCCACTCTTGGTACTCGCCGGCGAGACGCTCTCGCTCCTCTGCCACCTGGCGGAGGGCAGCTTGGTTGGCGGCGCTGAGCTCCGCCGCGCGCTTCTCCATCTCTGCCGCAGCCTTGGCGGCAAGAGCCTCCCGGGAAGCGAGCTTTGCTTGCCTGGCCCGGTAAAGAGCCAGGAGTTGATGAAGCAATCGCTCCTCCTCGGGCCCCTCACCTCCACCGGGCGCCTGGACTATCTTCAGGCCTGCGGAGGCGAGGACCTCTCCGTCGAACGCCTCGCCCTCCGCAGGAGCTCGCGACGAAGACCCCCACGGCATCTGGATGAAGACGCCATTGGGGGCCTCGAGATAGAACCTTTGCTCCTCGCCGGCGGAGGGACCGGTGGCCGGCGCAGCATCCGATGCTCCCGCCACCTCCGGGTCGGCGGTGCGGCCACCGTCCCCCTCCCCGGCCGCTGCGTCCGCAGCCGGAGCAGTCTCTTGCGCGGCCGGCTCGGCGGCCTCGCCCACCTCCTCGACGACTGGTGCGTCGCCGCCGCCGCCTTGCGCGTCCTCCTCCTCGAGGATAATTACCTCCGTCTCCATAGGCACAGGAGGAGGAAGATCTAGGAAGAAGAAGAAGACAAAGAAATTCAAGACTCAAGCAAATATCCAAAAGAGACAAGCCAAGAAGACAAGTTACAAAGGTTACCTTGGCGGGCGTCCTCGGCGACGGGCTCCCTCGCCGGGGAGCTCGGCCTCGTCGGAGTAGTCGCCCTCGCCGGGGAATTTGGCCTCGGCGGGGTGGCCGCCCTCGCCGGGCTGCTCGTCCTTGGCGGGGTACTCTGCCTTGGCGGAGTACCCGCCCTTGACGGAGCACTCTCCCTTGCCGGAGAGTCCTGCCTTGGCGGGGATGGCGGTGCCTGCAGCTCCTCGGCGGTGGTCTCCGGGCGCTCTTCCCGCTGCGGCTCCTCCTCTGCACGAAACAAGACAAGAAGTGTCAAAATATGAAGATAAAGTCAAAAGCCTCAGACGTACCCCGACAAGCAAAAAGAAAGAACCCCAGACTTACGCTGGGGGCTGCGCTGCGGGCTGCGCTGGGGGCTGCTCATCGGAGCAGTGCCAGAGTCCGGCAGGCTCGGCTCCGGCGCGCCCTCCGCTGCCGCCGCTGCCGAGTCCTCCGCGACCTCGGCCTCGGGCGCCTTGGCCTTCTTCGCGGCGCGATGGGCCAGGGTCCTGAAACCAGAACAGAAGACAGAGTTAGCATCAACAGAAGCTCAAGACAAAAATTAAGAAGATGAAGAATCACGGATCCTTACTCCTGGTCTTCCTCGTCGTCCTCGCTCAGGGCGGAGAAGTCATACTCCACCGTGGGCGCGTCGACGCGAGGAGCAGGAGGCGAAGACTCCCTCGCGCGCTTGGTACTCGCCGGGGCTGGGGGCTGCGAAGACCCAGCCCCTGTGGCTGCCGGCGCCCGGGGGGCGGGCGGAGCCGTTGCTCCGCTCCGAGAAGACCCCTGCCGGCTCGCTGCCGGCCTGCGGGGCGCCTCCGTCGTGGTCCGCGCCCGGCCCGCCTCTGCTGCGGCTGGTGCGCCGGACGGCCTTGGCGCGGCTTGACTCCCCCGGGGAGCCGCCCGCCGAGGTGGCTGTTGCCGGGGCGCCTGTGCCCTTTCCCCCGTCGCCGCCTTGCGGAGACGCTTTGCCGGGGACTCCTTCGGGCTTGCCGGGGGCGGGGAGCTCTCCGACGAGGAGAGGTCGTCGGCGTACAACTCTGTAGATCCGCCGGAGTCTTCGGCCTCCTCCTCCTCCTCCTCCTCTGCCTCGGCCGGCTCGCTGGGCCCGGCATCCAACGCTGCGGCCCTCTTCCCCTTGGCGCCTCCGCCCCTCGCGGCGCCTCTGCTTCCTCCGGCGGTTCCCTCCCTTGCCGCGGCCTCCGTCGCGATCCCATGGATCCCGGAGTGCCTCAACGAGGGGACCCCGGCGAGCGCGTCGGGTGGGAGGTTCAGCAACCGACGGATCTCCGCCTCTTCCGCCTGGGTGGACGCCTCCTCGGCCTCCGCCTCCTCCGGCGAGAACCCGAAGACTCCTGCCGCCGCGGCTGCGGCGGCCTCCTCAGCCCGAGAAGCTATGTAAGCGATTTCCTGCTCGGTGGTGTCCCGCGTATGCAACTTGAGGTCCTCCTTGTTGCTCGCCACCTCGACGAGGTTGTCGTAGAAGTTGAGGACGTCGATTGGCTTCGGGGCGATCCACGAGCGGTCCAAGCCATGCGAGTCGCACATCGGCATCATGGCAAGGATTCGGTCCCTCGCGGCGTTGTTGCAGAGCGGCACCACTTCCCGGGGAGTCCGGAACCACTCGGGGTGCGCCGGGTCGTACTTGAAGAGCTCTCGTACCATCCCGCGCAGCTCCAGAGTGGTGAAGTTAAAATTAAGTCCAGGGCGCAGCCGCATGATGTCTGCCGGGCCGCCGTACAACCAGGCCGGCCTCTTCCGGTCCTGGAGGGGGGCGATGCGCCGGCGGAGGAAATCTGCGCCCACCTCGGCAACTGACAGCCGGGCCAGCCGAAGACGGAGGATCCGGACAAGAGCGATGTCAAGCTTGACGTCGTCGGAGTCTAGTTCGCTCCAATCTCTGCCGCGCGCGATAGGCGTTGTGCGCGGCGCAGTAAAGGCTTGCGGCTGGTCCTCTACAATCCAGCACCACTCAGCTCTAAGGATGGCAATGGATCGGGTTTGGATCGGGTTGAACAATATCAAATCCATATCCATATCCATGAAGAAAGTCTTTGCCCACCCATGAAAAATTCCACGGGTGAAAAATTGTGTCCATGTCCAAACCCGATGGATATCCATACCCACTGGATATCCATTGGGTCCTCTCTAGACATATAAATAAGACATAACATAATGTTAACATAAGCTCTTCCATTCTTCACTTCATGGCAGGCTAGGCTTCACTTATGGTAAATCAACGTCCACTAACAACATAAGATCATTTAGTATTTTTCTAACAGATGAGAATGACGAGTCATTTAATAAGGAGATAAAAATAAGGGAAGGGCGTTGGGGTATGTTACAGAGGGGATTGAATGTCAACTAATAATAGTTATGACGGGGATTGTGTAATTTCTTTTGCATGTTTTGGATAAAAAAGTGTAAAATTGCCGTGGGACATGTGACTGTGGGGTAGGGATAGCAGATTTTTGCCCATTAAGTCATACTATCGGGTCGGGTTTGGATATACCCACGGGTACAAGATTATATCCATGCCCTACCCACGAGTAATCGGGTCGGGTTTGGGCGCTGCCCATGGACACAAAAGCATATTCAAACCCTATCCATTCGGGTCGGATATCCATGGATATCCATGTCCATGGATAAAATTGCCATCCTTACTCAGCTCGCCATTCCTCCCACTTGCCGCGGAGCTCCCCCGGCAAGTACGACCCCTTCTTCCCGAGACGGAAGACCCAAGAAATACATCCGGAGAGGGGGGCATCTGCCTCGGCTCTAGGGGTGAAAAAGTGTCTAAAGAGGGCTACGTTGGGGTGGACTCCTATGAAGTTTTCGCACATATGTGCGAAAACGGCCATGGTGAGGATGGCGTTGGGGGTGAAATCAAGCAGATGGAAGCCATACGTATTCATGATATCACAGAAGAAGTTCGAAAATGGAGGGCAGAGGCCACAGTGGAAAAAGGGAGCAAAGAAGTAATACCCGCCGGGATAGTGGTCCTTGGCGGCGGCCGGGTATGCTCGGGTGCGGGGATGCGCATCAGTGCCCTTGGACCAGAACAAGTAGTACTTGCTCCAGAGTTCTTCCACACCGAGCTTCGGCGAGAAGACGACGTTCCGCTTCCGGTAAGCAATGAGCTTGGCTGCTTGCTCGGATTTCTCCTTCTTGGACTTCTCCGCTTTCCCCTTGTCGGCCTTTGGGGCCATGGCGGACGCGGCGGAAGGAAGAGGACGAAGAGCTAGGCGGCGGCGGAGCTGTGGAGGCGGAGCGCAAGAAGGAATCTTTTTGCAGGAAGAAGACGACGTAATGAGAGCACAGGGAGGGGAACCGCACCCGCTGCCTCTGCTTTTATGGGGGAGTGGGGGGCGTTTTCCCCTTTCCATTAAGAGATCGTGGGCACGTCCCATCCCACGGCGCCGCAATCGACGCGTGCCGTTACCGTGGGGTGCGGCGGATATGGAAGTGGATTCGGCGCGCCGCGGGCCGCGGGTGCCCGTGCACTGTTTTGGGCCTGGCCCAACAGCGCTCGGCACCGTGTGTGGCCCAGGCCCGGGGGCTCCTGTCGGTGTACTAAGGTAGGGGTACCCTAGTACCCCAACTTGTGCACGGGCAGTTGCAGCTTCCCGCGGCAAGGTTTACTGCGTGCTCGCCGGAGACCTCCCTGCCTCCTATTAAACCATTCAAAAACAAAGTATACAAGACAGAAGATCGAGACCCCGGCAAGAGGAGCTTGCCGGGAAGGCCGTACCAGACTCAAGACTATTCCAATAACACAAGACCCTGGCAAGAGGAGCTTGCCAGGAAGATTAGAAGGCGTTGCCTCGGCGCTATGCGCGCCCCGGCAAGGGGCCCGGGGAGCGGCGAGTTCCCGGGCCCGGCAAGATCAAGGCCCCGGCAAGGCGCTTGCCGGGAAGGCCACGCTGTGTGCCCGCGCTCCAGCTCATCGGCCCACGCGTCGCCCTGAGGTCTAACCAGGGACGCGTGGCGGATGGCTGTGCAGCCTGGGGTACACGGTGGCACACCACGGCGATAAATCCGTCGCCGTGGCGGACGGAGACGCTAAGGCGGGAGCTTTTGGGGTCGACGGCGACGGGCATTAAATGCCCTTGTCCCCCACTGTTAAAGTAGGTATAGACCACTGTTCTGTACTGTAGCTCCACTGTTCCCGCACTGTTACAACTACCGCCTCTTTTACATTTTTACCCCTTTCTCCTACGTTGACACCTGTCGGTGACCCCTTGCACTATAAAAGGAGGCCCATGCACAACGTGGAGGGGGGTTCGAAACCTAGATTACTCTCACGCACGGGGTAGCTGCTTCTTCAAGCTCCCGAGCGCTCAACTCAATACACAACCAAGCAGGAGTAGGGTTTTACGCATCCGTGCGGCCCGAACCTGGGTAAAAACTGCCCGCGCGTCTGCCTCGATCTGCTCTTTGTGCTCCCTCCGCCCTCGTACCGCACAGACAAGGGGCTCCGGTCCCATAGGTGTTTGTGGCGGACAGTTTCCCCCGACACAAAGGTTTTTAAATTAATTAAAAAGAAGCGTCCATCCGACGTCTTTCATACAACGAGTCATGTGTCGTTCAAAAAACGTGGCTGGAACTATAGAGGACGATGTTACCACTATAGAGATATGCAATACATATCCAATAAAAATGAATGTATATTTCTTTAACGAAAAGAAAAATGGATTTACAAGCTTGATATTCTTCACATGTATATATACGAGCAAGAATATCCTATGAGTAGCAACTTCTTAGTGTTCTGCACATCAGATTCCCACAAGGACAAGTGCTAGAATACATCAAATTCAGATCCACTTAAAACGCATCAAGAAAGAAACAACCCACGTTGCTAGCCTGGATAGCCTAGATCCACCGGGAAGTAGAAGCCCTGCAACCGAACGAAATCTTACAGGGCCACAGTCGCAGCAAGCACGCCTACTAGAGGACGTCACCAGTGCAATGAGGACGAGCGTGGCAGTGCGTCAATGGCAGGGTCTGAAAGCAGAGGCCGACTTGGGCAGGAGCAGTGAAGCGGCTAGGCTGGGAGTATTTGTCAGACCTGCTGCTCGGGGAACACACACGGGCAGATGGATGTAGCGCGCGTGCAGCTCAACGCGGCTATGCACACGGATCCCTTGGGGCGGCGATGCTGTTGACGTCAGGTGGCGCGAAGCTCCGCAGCCGTGCATGGCATCGGGTGCCTGAGAAGGAGAGGGCGTCGGGTGAGGTATGGGGAAGAGTTAGAGAACGAGGAAGACAGGCAGGAGGTAGCAGAAGGAGGTAGGGGCGGCGGAGCTAGAGCTCGTCAGGGTTTGGGGAAAGGCGGGAGGTGGAGGTGGATCTCGGATGGGAAGGAGGATAGGAATGGGGGACGAGAGAGAGAGAGAGAGAGAGAGAGGAGGATAAGGGGGAGAGAGAGAAGACAATAAGAGGTGGAGGTGGATCATGCATAGGAGCAGCGCGCGGTGGTGGATTGCTGCCACGTCATAGATCCACAAGGTCGATCCGCGTGATGTGCTTTCTCTTTGTCGTCTGTTTTTTTTTCTACACACGTCAAAATAAACTCTTCGTCGTCGGTAACAAAAAACAAAGACAACAAAGTCTTTGATGTCTGCGTTTTTTAATTACAAACGGCAAAGTGAGCTCTTTGCTATTTGTAAATAAAATTGCAGACGGCAAAGACTATTTGTGGTCTGTGGTTTTGTTGCAGACGACAAAGTATGTACTTGTCTGCAGCCCTTCTTTGCCGTTTGCTAATGATGGAAAACCCTTCGTTTCCTGTCTGCCTCGACGAAATGCTGACGAGAAAGAAAGTACTGACGACAAATCTCTTGTTTCCCGTAGTGAATATTTGTGTATTAGTTTCCTTTTTCCTTATAGGTCCCACTTGTAATTGACATAACCCATCTTGCAGTTACCTAGTTGACTCACCCATTTTACTTTCCTTTTCCTTGTATGTCCGATGTGTATCTGACAAAACCCATCTAGTAAGTACCTAGAGGCCGGAGAGGTAATCCTTTCCAGGCTCAGTGTACAAGACACGCTAGGCCTTCATATCTATCACAACTTTCATTTTCGGGCTGGGCATAACCGCGATGGCGGTGCCTGCTGATACGATTATTTTTCCAGTAATTAGGATTCGTTCCCGACTTGCTAATTTAGTCTTGTTGTTAATTTTCTATGACCTATGGGATTGGTCTTCATCATGATCTTTCTAGTCACAATGATTGGTTACCTGTCATGATAAATGGTAGATAGTGGTAAGTTTTATCTTGTAAACCTAACCTAAGAGGTAAGGGAAAGGAAGTCAATCACTCGACATACATTGGAAAAAATGGCTTAGAAGGCCGAGAACGAGTCGAAAGAGAGGTCCAATCTGCATGTTGTTGAAAGGTGGAACTTAAGTTGCTACACACTGGAAGAAGCTTTCAACTATTACAATGGACATGGGCTACATTTGTTGTCCGCAAATGTTTCCTCTCAGAACCCTACCAGTCTTCCCACAAATATGGATCTTCCATCCGTGCCCAGAGCGTGTGGTGTGGCATCATGCTCTTTTAAAGATATCATGCACGGGTCGTCATCAGTCCTGCCAGGTGCGAGACAATGGCCCTATTCCTCTTGCAACTCATATTCAAACATGTCAAGTAGCTCAAGGATGTGGGAAACATTTGTTTCCAGCCATTCGCATGGCGAGTCATCCTACATGAACATGCTGCATGACAATCTATTGGGGGCAAATAAAGCATTCACGGAGTGGTTGCTCCTTTGAAGACAGAGACCAACACTAACATGGGATGGTGTTGCATGTGAATCAGTTTCTAGTGTAGCCATCCCGCCTAGTGGGATTCCAGCCTCTGGCTCCGAGGAACCCAGACGGAGTGATTGCTTGTTCGGCTTAATGCACCAATAATGAAAATTATATATAGATAGAAGATAAACGATATTAATAATTAAGGCCAAAGGAAGAGAGACCGAGATTTTGTTTTTTGGGTGAGTGGATCGCACATCTATGCTATTTGACGATGCAAAAAGTTTGTGCGGTAGTTTCCTTTTTCCTAGTTCGTTCCATGTGTAACTAAGATAATACATCTAGGAGTTACCCGGTGGCTTTACCCATTTTTCTTTCCTTTTTCCTTGTGGGTCCCATGTGTAACTAACATAACCCATCTAGCAAGTATCCAGAGGCTAGAGAGGTACATCACAACATCCTTTCCGGGCTCAGCGTACATGATCACGCTTGGACATCTTATGGATCATAACTTTCATGTTCTGTCCGGGTGTTAAAGCAATGTCTATTGATAGAATTATTTTTCTAGTTATTAGAATTCGTTCATGTCTTCCTAAGTAATTATCATTGTTAATTTTCTATTACCTATATGATTGGTATTCGTCGTCATCTTTCTCTAGTAACAAGGATTGGTTACCTATCGTGATTGATGGTAGATAGTGGCTAGTTTCCTCTTGAATATCTAACCGAGGAGGTGAAGGAAAGGAATTCAGTCACTCGACAAACATTCCAAAAGAAACAGACTTACTTTTTACCAACAACTCATGTGGTTCTCCATCAAACTTATTTTTTTGTTTCATGCACAAAAATTGGTGCACACACAATCATGTCGAAATGAAGTGGACATGATAGTATGATCATGTATTTTTTTCTATCACTGTATTTTCCAAGTGCTACAAATAAAATATTCCCAAAATAATACCTTCCACTAGTCACTTTAGATGTATAGGATGTATCTCAGAAGGGAGATAACAAGGCAGAAGAGAGGTGCAATCTGCATGCTGTTGAAAGGAGGAACTTAAGTCGTTACACGGTGGAAAAGAACTTTCAACTATTACCATGGACATGGGGTACATTGGCCATCCAGAAATGTTGCCTCTCGGAACCCTACTAGTCTTCCCAGAAAGATGGATCATCCATCCCTTCCCGAAGTATGTGGTGTGGGTGCCAATGATGGCACCATGCCCTTGTGAGATGCGATGCATGTGTCATCATCTGTGCTGATAGGTGTGAGATAGTGACCCTCTTCCTCCTGCAACTCATATGCAAACATGTCACGTGCCTCAGGGATGTAGGAAAAAAGTAGGCACACCGGGAAGTAGTTGCACTTCAACCGAACCAAATGTGTACAGGGCCCCGGTCGTAGCCAGCAAGCCTACTGTAGGATGACACCAGTGCTACGAGGGCGAGCATGGCAGTGCCCCGGTGGCGGGGTCCGAAAGCGGAGACCAACATGGGCAGGAGCATTGAAGCGGCTGGGCCGAGAGTCATTGTCGGACCTGCTACTGGGGCGACACACACGGGCAGATGGATCTAGCACGCGTGCAGCTCAATAAGGCCTCGCACACGGATCCCTTCGGGCGGCGATGCTGTTGACGTCGGGTGCCGCGAAGCTTCGGGCCGTCCATGGCATCGGGTGCCTGAGAGGGAGAGGGCGACGGGTGATGTATGTGGAAGAGATAGAGTACGAGGAAGATAGGCAGGAGGTAGCAGAAGGAGGTAGGGGCGACCGAGCTTGAGATGGAACTCGTCAGGGCTGGGGCAAAGGCGGGAGGTGGAGATTGATCTCGGCTGGGAATAAGGAGAGGCGTGGCGGACGGAAGAGAGAGAGATCGATAGATAGAGAGAGAGAGAGAGAGAGAGAGAGAGAGAGAGAGAGAGATAGAGAGAGAGGATAAGAGGGAGAGAGAGAGAGCAGAGGATAAGAGGTGGAGGTGGATCGTGCATAGGAGCAGCGCGCGGTGGTGGATTGCTACCACGTCATAGATCCGCAAGGTGGATCCACGTGCTATGCTTTCTCTATGTCGTCTGTTGTTTTTCCTACACACGCCAAAATAAGCTCTTTGCCGTCTCTAACAAAAAACACAGACATCAAACTCTTTGTCTTCAGCGTTTTTTTATCACAAACGACAAAGTGAGCTCTTTGCTGTTGGTAAATAAAATTGCTGACGGAAAAGACTCTTTGTCGTCTGTGCTTTTGTTGCACACTGCAAAGTATGTACTTGTCGTCATCCGTTCTTTGTCGTCCGCAAGTGATGGTAAACCCATTGTTTGCCATCTGCCACGGCGAAATGCTGATGACAAAAAAGTACTGATGGAAAATCTCCTGTTTCCCGTATTGAATGTTTGTGTATTAGTTTCCTTTTTCCTTGTGGGTCCCACATGTAATTGACATAACACATCTTTCAGTTCCCCAGTTGACTCACCCATTTTACTTTCCTTTTTCCTTGTGTGTTTGACGTGTAACTGACATAACCCATCTAGCAAGTACCTAGAGGCCAGAGAGGTAATCATTTCTAGGCTCACTGTACATGACACGATTGGCCTTCATATCTATCATAACTTTCATGGTCGAACCGGGCATAACCGCGATGGCAGTCGCTGCTGATAGGATTATTTTTTCAATAATTAGGATTCGTTCCTGACTTGCTAAGTAAGTCTTGTTGACAATTTTCTATTACCAATGGGATGGGTCTTTGTCATGATCTTTCTAGTAACAATGATTGGTTACCTGTCATGATAAATGCTAAACAGTGGAAAGATTTATCTTGTAAACCAAACTTAAGAGACAAGGAAAAGGAAGTCAGTCACTCGACATACATTGCAAAAGATGACTTAGAAGGGCTGGGAACGAGGCGAAAGAGAGGTCCAATTTGCATGCCGTTGAAAGGTGGAACTTAAGTTCGGACACACTAGAAGAAGCATTTTACTATCATCATGGACATGGGGTACATTGGTTGTCTGCAAATGTTTCCTCTCAGAACCCTACCAGTCTACCCACAAAGATGGACCATCCATCCATGCCCAGAGCGTGTGGTGTGGCACCATGCCCTCTTTCAAACATATCATACATGGTTCGTCAATAGTCTTGCCAGGTGTGAGAGAATGGCCCTATATTCCTCCTGCAACTCATATTCAAACATGTAAAGTAGCTCAAGGATGTGGGAAACATTTGGTTCCAGCCATTCCCATGGCGAGTCATCCTACATGAGCATCTTCATGACAATCTATAGGGGGAAATAAAGCTTTCACAGAGTGGTAGCTCCTTTGCGGATAGAGACCGACACTTACGTGGGATGGTGCCGCATGTGAATCAGTTTCCAGTGTATCCATCTTGCCCACTGGGATTCCAGACTCTGGCTTTGAGGAACCCATATGTACACATCGAGAAGTGTGTAGGAACATATAGAGTCGGGAATACGCTTGTTTAGCTTAATGGACCAATAATGAAAATTATATATAGATAGCAGATAAACGATATTACTAATTAAGGCTAATGGAAGAGAGACGGAGATCGTGTTTTTTCGGTGAGTAGATAGCACATCTATGCGATTTGACGAGGCAAAATGTGTATCTAACATAATACATCTAGGAGTTACCCGATGGCATCACCTATTTTTCTTTACTTTCTCCTTATGGGTCCCATGTGTGACTAACATAGCCCATCTAGCAAGTATCCAGAGGCTAGAGAGGTACTCCCTCCGTTCCAAAATAGATGACCCAACTTTGCATTAGCTTTAGTACAAATTTGAGTCATCTATTTTGGAACGGAGGGAGTACATGACAACATCCTTTCCGGGCTCAGCGTACATAGCACGCTTGGCCTTCACATGGATCATAACTTTCATGGTCGGTCCGGGTGTTACATCAATGTCTCTTGATAGAATTATTTTTCTAGTTATTAGGATTCGTTCACGTCTTTCTAAGTAATTATCATTGTTAATCTATATGATTGGTATTCGTCGCGGTCTTACTCTAGTAACAAGGATTGGTTACCTATCGTGATAGATGGTAGATAGTGGTTACTTTCCTCTTCAATATCTAACCAAGGAGTTAAAGGAAAGGAAGTCGGTCACTTGACAAACATTGCAAAAGAAATGGACTAATTTTTACCAACAACTCATGTGGTTATCCATCAAACTTATTTTTGTGTTTCATGCACAAAAATTGGTGCACACACAATCATGTGGAAATGAAGTGGACATGACAGTATGATCATGTATTTTTCTATCATTGTATTTTACAAGTTCTACAAATAAAATATTCCCAAAATAATACCTTCCACTACTCACTTTAGATGTATAGGATGCATCTCAGAAGGGACACAACAAGGCAGAAGAGAGGTGCAATATGCATGTTGTTGAAAGGAGGAACTTAAGTCGTTACATCGTGGAAAAGAAGCTTTCAACTATTACCACGGACATAGGGTACATTGGCCATCCACAAACGTTGCCTCTCGAAACCCTACTAGTCTTGCAAGAAAGATGGATCATCCATCCCTGCCCAGAGTATGTCGTGTGGGTGCCCATGGTGGCACCATGCTCTTCAGAGATGCCATGCATGTGTCATTATCAGTGCTGATGGTGTGAGATAGTGGCCTCTTCTTCCTGCAACTCATATGCAAACATGTCAAGTGCCTCTAGGCTGTAGGAAAAAAAATTCTCCTAGCCATTCCCGTGGAAAGTCCTTCTACATGAGTGTAATGCCCAGGATGGAATTATACCTCCTACGTGTCGAGGCACGACTTAAAGGCATAAGTCCATCCTAGAATGATCTCAAGTTTGGTAATCTTTGCACAACTCATGTAAAAGAGGGATGGTAAACTTAAAAATAGTCGGCTTACAATCGCCACGTCACAGAAACAGTACAAGTCTCAACACATCATACAATAAGATCACTACAACCCTCTAAGGGCAAAATCCAAAAGTCAAAGTACCAAACTCAGATAAATAAACAACCACAGGCGGATCGAATCCTAGTAAGAGTCTCCACTACTGATCGTCCGGGTAGCGAACGTAGTAACGACTACGCTCCTCGTCGTACTCCCAATCCAGCCCGGTGCCATCACCTGGATAGCTCACGGCTGGACCTGCATCTGGTGTGAAGTAACTGTGAGCCACAGAGGACTCAGCAATCCCGTTCCCGGGTAACAGAACTATCAAAGCCTTTAGGTGAGGGAAAGGCTGAAGAAAGAAATGAGGTGAAGGAACAACAAAGAGTCTGCAGCAGCAACTAGCATCTAACTTACGCAAGAGAGAGCGAGAAGAGAAGGCAACGCGAGAAGTGATCACTAAGTGATCCTAGCTACAAGCTCACAAACATAACCCCTCCGTGTTCAACTTCCGAACCCCTATTCGGAAATTGACAGTCACGGAACACACGCTGGTAGTGTATTAGTATCATTGTGTCAAGTTATCTACAACCGGAATTAACAAGCTCCCATCTGCCACATAACCGCGGGCACGGCTTTCGAAAGTTCAAACCCTGCAGGGGTGTTCCAACTTGACCCATTACAAGCCCACGATCCGCGGAGTCGCAACTCCAAAGTGGGAAGACCCGAGTATCCTCGGAATCCCGTGCTCAAGTTAAACCGAACTAAGGTAAGGCTAATCCAGCAAATCCTCCCGGCGTGTCGACACCCTGATCGTAGCCGCGCGTATCTAGGTCTCAGGACACGACCGGATGGGTGATTCTACAGGTTTTTACCAAACCTCGAGTTTCCTTGAGGTGGCCCCGCAGACTCCCCGTTTCGGACCAACACTCATGTGGAGCACTGGCCCGGGGTTGTTGATTAAGAAAGAGGGTTAATTACTCCCTATGCATGTTTAGTTTGTTATTAGGCAAATAGTACCAATGTTGGGATTTGCTGGAAAAGACTTAGCACATAGCGGTTTATCAAGGGGGTCCCATACACCCCAACCGTGTTAGGAACGCATAATCAAGGAACATAAAACCGGCTTATACGGATCCTAACGGCATGAGTGGAACAAAACACCAAGCAAAAGGCTTAGCCTTCCACCCTTGCCAATATATATGTGATTTCAGTTAAAGCATTTATATAGTGTGATATAACCCAACCAAACTTCAACATGGAGCAAGCACCTTCACTTCACCTGCAACTAGCAACGCTATAAGAAGGGCTGAGCGAAGCGTACTTAGCCAAGCAACGGTTTGCATAGGTAGGGTGGTTAAACATGGCAATTGGTTACAAGTAGGAGGCTGACAAGAAGAACATGGGCATCGAGGCAAAACTATAGATCGAGACTACTAGCAATAGACAAAGATAGTAATGTTATCGGGGTTCGGTCATCTTGCCTGAAGAGAAGACGTTCGGATCGAAAGAAGGGTCCTCGTGCTCAAACTCGTTGGAAACCTCGTGCTCAACCTCGTTGGAAAACTCGTGCTCAACTTCGTGCTCTAAACAAGACAAACACACCAAGCACCAATCAACACGATGCAATGCGCACTCGAAAAACATGTATGCATGATGGATGCACTAGTGAAGCACATGGAGCACGGAAAACATCACTCAAGCAAAACACCTCAAAACAAGATAACAACCTGATATTATTAATCTACACAGAAAAACACCCAAGTTTGATATAAAGATCGCTGAAATCGGAGTTACGGGCTAAAAGTTATGCCCGAAACAAGATTTGAGCGAAAACTGCAAATTACAGCAACATAGCATCTTGGGAGCACAAAATAAATAATCTACAGCACCCAAAAGGCATGGCAAAGGACTTGAACATAAACTAGATATAATGTACAGCAACTAGGTCCAAAGTGCACCCCCAACGGAGTCACGGATCACTAGCAATGATCTTGGACATATTGAACTTTGAAATAAAATTCTGGCAGCAGAATTTTATTGAAAGTTTGGAGCAAAAGATAAGCATGCTACAGCACCTCAAATGGACATGTGAGGACATGGATGGAAAGACAACAATATATACTTCTTGGAACAATCAAAATCCACCCCAAAACTATCATGCTTTGTCCTACAACATCACACGAACATGGCATCGGAACGTTACAGATTTCAGACTTAGTGAAATTTCACTAAGTCCTAAAACAGCAACATCATCATAGCAACAAAAAGAGCATGTTTAAGACACCTCGGAACTAAACATGGCAAAGGGTAAGCACCTCATCAAAATACATATGAAGGTGATCCCGAAACACACAAGCATGCATCAATGTGGTGAACACACCGATTACAACGAGCTCAACAACATGGCATTTCATAACAAGTAAAAACACAACATATGAACATGGCATCTTGCAACGACGATAACAAGGAAACAATACATCTACCATGCAACCTATCACAAGCAACACGTAGTTCGTGACAAGACGAACACGTGGACATGACATTTGCATCGTTTGGACAAACGAGCTAGAAGATATCACATGTCAAAGGTGGCACAAAATAACACATAACAGCAGTTTATATCATCATGCACTCTTGTAACAGCAAAACACGCCCCTAGATGACCTCTAACATGCATGACTACAACAGGTAAAACGTAGAGGGCATCTCCACGAACATCTGGACATGCTACACGCGCGAAACGGAGTTACACACAAAAAGTTATGCAAGGTCAAAGTAGGCATCTCAGAACAGGAAAAACAGGAGCTAGGGTTTGAATTTGGACCTCTCAGATCTGGATCTGAGGATGAACAGTGCTCGGAGGCCCGGATGAACAGTGCGAGAGGGCGGCGAAGGGACCCGGCCGGCCCAGCCGGCGCGGCGGCGCGGGAGGCCCACGCGGCGCGCGGCGGCCCGGGGCTGGGTGGCCCGCAGGAGCGACGGCCCGGTCGCCCCGGTGGAGCGGCGGCGCGGGAGCAAAGCGGTGCGGGCCCGCAAGGCTGGCGGTGGCGCGCTCGGGCCGCTGAGCCCCCGGCCCAGGCGAGTGGCGAAGGAACGACGCAGGCGCGCGGCCCGCGGAAGAGGCCCGGTGATCTGGTCCCCAGGCCGATGCGGTCGAGCGGCGTACGGCCCGGCTACGATCGAAGGATCGATCTGGCCGCGCGGTCCGATGCGAGCGGCTCGGTCATCTGGCGAAGGCGCGCGGTGCGAGGCCCGGCAGGTGGAACCCCGCGCGAACTGGGTTGACCTCGGCCAGTCGGATCGAAGCGAGCCGGTCGGCTGCTGCGGCTGGCGGCGGCCGATCTGATAGATCCCCTCGGGATCCGGCAGGATTTAGTGGATCTGAGGTAGAAAAGAAAAAAAAAGAAAAGGGGAGAGAGGAGGAAGAAGGAGGGGTTGCTCCAAATAGACCTAGGGGTCTATATATAGCAGTGATTTAGGTTTAGGAGGAGTTTTAGGGCGCTAGGAGCCCTCCGATCTGGATCCAACGGATCCGATCGCGGGGACGATTTAAAAGGCCCAGACGGAGAAAAGAGACTGCAGCAGGGGTATTTCCGGGACACGAAGTAAGGGCACTTCGGACCCACACGGACAACGGAGGGAAAAGTCAACGGAGTCCAAACGAGACGAGATTTGAGAGGCGGGTTGCACACAACAAAACAACAACACACAACACAACCTCGCGACACACCGGTAACGAAAAACGCCCGAACAACAAAGAAGGCCTACGGGACGTCACGGACACGTGCGGGAGCTCCGGAACACGAAACGGACAACGGGAAGAAACGCCACGAACCGGATGCAACCCACAACACAGATGCAATGCAATGCACATGTCTACATGATATGAATGAATGCCACACACTCACACAACAAAACGACGAAAGCCCGAAAGACAAAGAACCCGAAATGGAAATAGATGAAGCCGGAGATTTATTATAAGCCCAAAAGGGAAAGTATTACATCCGGGGCATTACAATGAGCATGTTGCATGGTGATGTAATGGAGGGAAAACAAAGGCATTCACAGTAATGATTGCTCCTTTGCAGACACAGACTCACACAATTGCGGGGTGCTTTTCAATGTGAATCAGTTTCTAGTGTAGCCATCTCGCCCACTGGGATTCCAGCCTCCGGCTCAGACAAACCAATTTGAAGACACCGATAACTACTTGGGCACACCTCGAGTCTCCTAAATACGCTTGATTGGCTTAATGGACAAAGAAGGAAACTTATATATCAATAGCAGATGATCAATATTACTAGATAAGTGCGAAGAAAGAGAGACATAGAGGATTTGTTTGGTGTGTGGATCCCTCATATACGCTATTTGGCAGAGTAGAATCTTTGTGTATTAGTTTCCATTTTCCTTGTGGGTCCCATGTGTAACTAACATAACCCGTCTAGATGTCTCGAAGTGCCATCACCCATTTAACTTCCCTTTTTCGTCATGGGTCCCACGTGTAACTGACATAACCCACCTAGTAAGTACCCAAAGGCCAGAGAGGTACATGACCACAACCTTTCTGAGTTTGGCATTAAAGACACGCTTGGCCTTCTTATCGATCATTACTTCCATCGCCGGGCCTGGCGTAACCACGGTGGTGGTGGAAGCTAATACAATTATTTTTCTAGTAATTAGGTTTCTTCCTCGTCTTGCTAATTAAGTATCATTGTTAATTTTCCATTAGCTATAAGATTGGTATTTGTTATGTTGTTTCTAGAAAGAAGGGTTGGTTACCTCTCGCTATACATGGTTGATTGTGGCAAGTTTTCTCTTGAATGTCTGACCTAAGAGGTAAACAAAAGGAATTTAGTCCCTCAACAAACATTGCAAAAAAAATTAGCCTAATATAAGCCGGCAAGTCATGCTGTTGTCCAAAGTATTTATTGTCTTTCACGCACAAAGAAAAACGGTGCACACACAATCAAGTGGAAATGAAGTGGACATGGCACGCCCATCATGTATTTTTTTTCTATCATTGTATTTTCCAAATGCTACAAATAAAATATTCCCTAAATAATACCTTCAACTTGTCACTTTAGATGTACGTGATGTATCTTAGATGGGCCGAGAATGAGGCAGAAGGGAGCCACAATCTTCTTGCGGGTGAAAGGTCGAACCTAAGTTGGGATACACTGCAAGAAGCTTTCAAGTATTACCATGGACATGGGGTACATTGGCTCCTATCCGCAAATGTTACCTCTTAGAACCCTACCAGTCTTCCCACAAAGATGGGGCATCTATCGATGCCCGAAGCATGTGGTGTGGGTGCCCATGGTGGCGCCATGCTCTTCGGAGAGGCCATGCATGTGTCATCACCAGTGCAGCCGTGTGTGAGACTCTGGCCCTCTGCCTCCTCCAGCTCATATGCAAACATGTCAAGAAACTCAGCGATGTGGGTAACATTTGGTTCCCACCATTCCCTTGGAAAGTCATCCAACATTAGCATGTTGCATGGAAATCTGTTGGGGGGAGGTATTCACTATAGTGGCAACTCCTTTACAGAGAGAGGCCGGCACAATCGTGGATTGCTTTTGCATGTGTATTAGTTTTTCTGTAGCCAACTCGTCCACTTGGACTAGCCTATGGCTTAGAGGAACCCATATGGAGACATGATACTTCTTGAGCTTGCGTTGGTTTTTCCCTTGAGGAGGAAACAATGATGCACAATTGCCGGCTGTTTTTGCATGTGAACTAGTTTTCAGTGTGGCCATCTCGCCCGCTGGCATTCCAGCCACCGGCTCAGAGGAAACCATATGGAGACATGGAGAACTACCTAGCAACACCTTGATTCTTGTGAATACACTTATTTTGCTTAAAGGACCAAAAGTTAAATTATATATAGATAGCAGATAAACAATATAACTAGATAAGGTCGAAGGAAGAGAGAAAGAGATGGTGTTTTCTTGGTGAGTGGATCCCACATCTATGTTATTTAGCGGTGCAGAATCACTACGGGAACCAACTATTATGCCGTCAGGGAAGTACAGACGGCAAACGAGGAATTACTGACGGCAAAGTCTTTGTCGTCAGCTAGCTGAGGACAAATATAGGCGGCAACGCCCTAGCGGCATAGGGGCACTTTGCCGTCAGCATTTCATCGGGATGACGGCAAAGATTTTGCTGTCAGGTTTTTCCTTGTGGGAGATGACAAAGTAGGGTTTTGGGTTTTCGATTAGCTAGTGGGCCCCTACATCGTTTGTCGTCAACCACGGAGTTGTTGACGACAAAGATTTTTCAATGAAGTAAAAAGAAGCGTCCATCCGGCGTCCTTCGTACAACGAGTCCCGTGTCGTGCGTACAACGTGGCTGGAACTATAGAGGACGATGTCATCTATATAGAGATATGCAATACATATCCAATAAAAATGAATGTATATTTATTTAACAAAAAGAAAACGTAGTTACTAGCTAGATATTCTTCACATGTATAGATATGAGCAACAATGTCCTATGAGTAGCAACTTCTAAGTGTTCTGCACATCATATTCCCACAAGGACAAGTGCTAGAATACATCAAATTCAGATCAACTTAAAACGCATCAAGAAAGAAACACACACGTTGCTAGCTTGGGCACCCTAGATCCGTCGGGAAGTAGCAGCACTTCAAGCGAACCAAATGTGTACATGGCCCCGGTCGCAGCCAACAAGCCTACTGGAGGACGGCACAAGTGCGACGAGGACGGGCATGGCAGTGCGCTGGTGGCGGGGTCTGAAAGCTGGGCCGAGAGTCATTGTCGGAACTGCTACTGTGTTGACACACACTGGTAGATGGATCTAGCGCGCGTGGGGCTCAACGCGACCACACACACGGATCCCTTGGGGCGATGATGTTGTTGACGTTAGGTGGCGCGAAGCTCCGCGGACGTCCATGCCATCGGATGCCTGAGAAGGAGAGGGTGTCGTGTGAGGTATGGGAAAGAGATATAGAATGAGGAAGACGGGTAGGAGGTGGAAAAAGGAGGTAGGTGCGGCGGAGGTGGAGGTGGATCTCGGCTTGGAAGGAGGAGAGGCATGGGGGACAGGAGAGAGAGAGAGAGAGAGAGAGAAGAGGATAAGAGGGATATAGAGAGAAGAGGATAAGAGGTGGAGGTGGATCATGCATAGGAGAAGCGCGCGGTGGTGGATTGCTGCCACGTCATAGTTTCGCAAGGTTATCCATGTGTTGTGCTTTCTCTTTGTCGTATGTTGTTTTTTCTACACGTAGCATAATAAGCTCTTTGCCGTGTATAAGAAAAAAACACAGACAACAAAGTCTTTGTCTTCTACGTTTTCTATTCCTTCGTACAACGAGTCCTGTGTCGTTCGTACAACGTGGCTGGAACTATAGAGGACGATGTCACTACTATAGAGATATGCAATACATATCCAATAAAAATGAATGTATATTTCTTTAATAAAAAGAAAACGGATTTACAGGCTAGATATTCTTCACATGTATACATACGAGCAAGAATATCCTATGAGTAGCAACTTCTTAGTGTTCGGCACATCAGATTCCCACATGGACAAGTTCTAGAATACATCAAATTCAGATCCACTTAAAACGCATCAAGAAAGAAACACACACGTTTCTAGCCTGGACAGCTTAGATCCACCGGGAAGTAGCAGCACTGCAACTGAACCAAATGTGTACAAGGCCACAGTCGCAGCAAGCACGCCTACTGGAGGACGTCACCAGTGCAATGAGGACGGACGTGGCAGTGCGCCGGTGGCGGGGTCTGAAAGCATAGGCTGACTTGGGCAGGAGCAGTGAAGCGGCTGGGCCGGGAGTAATTGTCGGACCTGCGGCTCGGGGAACACACACGGGCAGATGGATTTAGCGTGCGTGCGGCTCAACGCGGCTATGCACACGGATCCCCAGGGGCGGGGATGCTGTTGACGTTGGGTGGCGTGAAGCTCCGCAGCCGTCCATGGCATCGGGTTCCCAAGAAGGAGAGGGCGACGGGTGAGTTATGGGGAAGAGTTAGAGAACAAGGAAGGCAGGCAGGAAGAGTTAGAGACGGACGTAGGGGCGGCGGAGCATGAGCTAGAGCTCGTCAGAGTTTGGGGAAAGGCGGGAGGCGGAGGTGGATCTCGGATGGGAAGGAGGATAGGCATGATGGACGGGGGAGAGAGAGAGAGAGAGGAGGATACGAGGGAGAGAGAGAGAAGAGGATAAGTGGTGGAGGTGGATCATGCCTAGGAGCAGCGCGCGGTGGTGGATTGCTACCAGGTCATATATCCGCAAGGTGGATCCGCATGCTGTGCTTTCTCTTTGTCGTCTGTTGTTTTTTCTACGCACGTCAAAATAAGCTCTTCGCCGTCGGTAACAAAAAACAAATACAACAAAGTCTTCGTCGTCTGCATTTTTATTACAAACGGCTAAGTGAGCTCTTTGCTATTTGTAAATAAAATTGCAGACGGCAAAGACTATTTGCCGTTTGTGATTTTGTTGCAGACGACAAAGTATGTACTTGTCATCATCCGTTCTTTGCCATTTTATAATGATAGAAAACCCTTTGTTTCCTGTCTGCCCTGACGAAATGCTGACGAGAAAGAAAGTACTGACGGCAAATCTCTTGTTTCCCGTAGTGAATGTTTGTGTATTAGTTCCTTTTTCCTTCCAGGTCCCACGTGTAATTGACACAACCCATCTTGCAGTTACCTAGTTGACTCACCCATTTTACTTTCCTTTTTCCTTGTGGGTCCGAGATGTGTAACTGAAAAAACCCATCTTGTAAGTACCTAGAGGCCGGAGAGGTAATCCTTTCCAGGCTCAGTGTACAAGACACGCTTGGCCTTCATATCTATCATAACTTTCATTTTCGGGTCGGGCATAACCGCGATGGCGGTGCCTGCTAATACCATTATTTTTCCAGTAATTAGGATTCGTTCCCGACTTGCTAATGTAGTCTTGTTGTTAATTTTCTATGACCTATGGGATTGGTCTTCATCATGATCTTTCTAGTCACAATGATTGGTTACCAGTCGTGATAAATGGTAGATAGTGGTAAGTTTTCTCTTGTAAACCTAACCTAAGAGGTAAGGGAAAGGAAGTCAATCACTCGACATACATTGCAAAAAATGGCTAAGAAGGGCCGAGAACGAGTCGAAAGAGAGGCCAATCTTCATGCTGCTGAAAGGTGGAACTTAAGTTGCTACACACTGGAAGAAGCTTTCAACTATTACCATGGACATGGGGTACATTTGTTGTCCGCAAATGTTTCCTCTTAGAACCCTACTAGTCTTCCCACAAATATGGATCATCCATCCGTGCCCAGAGCGTGTGGTGTGGCACCATGCTCTTTCAAAGATATCATGCATGGGTCGTCATCAGTCCTGCCAGGTGCGAGACAATGGCCCTATTCCTCTTGCAACTCATATTCAAACATGTCAAGTAGCTCGAGAATGTGGGAAACATTTGGTTCCAGCCATTCCCATGGCGAGTCATCCTACACGAGCATGCTACGTGACAATCTATTGGGGGCAAATAAAGAATTCACAGAGCGGTTGCTCCTTCGCGGACAGAGACCGACAGTAACATGGGATGGTGTTGCATGTGAATCATTTTCTAGTGTAGCCATCCTGCCCACTAGGATTCCAGCCTCTAGCTTCGAGGAACCCACATGGACACATCGGGTCGCCAATACGCTTGTTTGGCTTAATGGACCAATAATGAAAATTATATATAGATAGCTGATAAACGATATTACTAATTAAGGCTAAAGGAAGAGAGATGGAGATGGTGTTTTTTGGGTGAGTTGAGCGCACATCTATGCGATTTGATGAGGCAAAAAGTTTGTGTCGTTGTTTCCTTTTTCCTAGTTGGTTCCATGTGTAACTGACATAATATATCTAGGAGTTACCCGGTGGCATTACCCATTTTTCTTTCCTTTTTCCTTGTGGGTCCCATGTGTAACTAACATAACCCATCTAGCAAGTATGCAGAGGCTAGAGAGGTACGTCACAACATCCTTTCCGGGCTCAGCGTACATGACACGCTTGGCCTTCTTATGGATCACAACTTTCATGGTCGGTCCGGGTGCTAAAGCGATGTCGGTTGATAGAATTATTTTTCTAGTTATTAGGATTCATTCACGTCTTTCTAAGTAATTATCATTGTTAATTTTCTATTACCTATATGACTAGTATTCGTCGTCATCTTTCTCTAGTAACAAGGGTTGGTTACCTATCGTGATAGATGGTAGATAGTGGCTAGTTTCCTCTTGAATATCTAACCAAAGAGGTAAAGGAAAGGAATTCAGTCACTCGACAAACATTCCAAAAGAAGCGGACTTATTTTTTACCAACAACTCATGTGGTTGTCCGTCAAACTTATTTTTTTGTTTCATGCTCAAAAATTGGTGTACACACAATCATGTGGAAATGAAGTGGACATGACAGTATGATCATGTACTTTTTCTATCACTGTATTTTCCAAGTGCTACAAATAAAATATTCCCAAAATAATACCTTCCACTAGTCACTTTAAATGTATAGGATGTATCTCAGAATGGAGACAACAAGGCAGAAGAAAGGTGCAATCTGCATGCTATTGAAAGGAGGAACTTAAGTCGTTACACGGTGGAAAAGAAGCTTTCAACTATTACCATGGACATGGGGTACATTGGCCATCCAGAAATGTTTCCTCTCGGAACCCTTCTAGTCTTCCATGAACACGGTGGAAAAGAAGCTTTCAACTATTACCATGTGGATCTCGGCTCGGAAGGAGGAGAGGCATGGGGGACAGGAGAGAGAGAGAGAGAGAGAGAGAGAGAGAGAGAGAGAGAGAGAGAGAGAGAGAGAGAGAGAGAGACAGACAGAGGATAAGAGGGAGAGAGAGAAGAGGTTAGGAGGTGGAGGTGGATCGTGCATAGGAGCAGCCCGCGGTGGTGGATTGCTACCACGTCATAGATCCGCAAGGTGGATCCACGTGCTATGCTTTCTCTTTGCCATCTGTTGTTTTTCCTACACACGGCAAAATAAGCTCTTTGTCGTCTCTAACAAAAAACATAGATAGCAAAGACTTTGTCTTCTGCATTTTTCATTACAAACAACAAAGTGAGCTCTTTGCTATTTGTAAATAAAATTGCAGACGGAAAAGACTCTTTGTCCTCTGTGGTTTTGTTGCAGACTGAAAAATATGTACTTGTCATCGTCTGTTCTTTGTCGTCTGCTAGTGTTGGCAAACCTTTTGCTTGCCATCTGCCCTGGCGAAATGCTGACGACAAAAAAAAACACTAATGGAAAATCTCATGTTTCCCATATTCAATGTTTGTGTATTAGTTTCCTTTTTCCTTGTGGGTCCCACATGTAAAATACATAAGACATCTTTCAGTTACCTAGTTGACTCACCCATTTTACTTTCCTTTTTCCTTGTGGGTTTGATGTGTAACTGAGATAAACCATCTAGCAAGTACCTAGAGGCCAGAGAGGTAATCATTTTTAGGCTTAGTGTACATGACACGCTTGGCCTTCATATCTATCATAACATTCATGGTCGAACCGGGCATAACCGCGAGGGCAGTCGCTGCTGATAGGATTATTTTTCCAGTAATTAGGATTCATTCATGACTTGCTAAGTAAGTCTTGTTGTTAATTTTCTATTACCAACGGGAATGGTCTTCGTCATGATCTTTCTAGTAACAATGATTGGTTACCTGTCATGATAAATGGTAGAAAGTGGAAAGTTTTATCTTTAAACCAAATCTAAGAGATAAGGAAAAGGAAGTCAGTCACTCGACATACATTTCAAAAAATGACTTAGAAAGGCTGAGAACGAGGCGAAAGAGAGGTCCAATTTGCATGCTGCTGAAAGGTGGAACTTAAGTTCGGACACACTAGAAGAAGCTTTCTACTGTCACCATGTACATGGGGTACATTGGTTGTCTACAAATGTGGCCTCTCAGAACCCTACCAGTCTTCCCACAAAGATGGATCATCCATCTATGCCCAGAGCGTGTGGTGTGGCACCATGCTCTTTCAAAGATATCATACATGGTTCGTCAATAGTCCTGCCAGGTGTGAGACAATGGCCCTATATTCCTCCTGCAACTCATATTGAAACATGTAAAGTAGCTCAAGGATGTGGGAAACATTTGGTTCCAGCCATTCCCATGGCGAGTCATCCTACATGAGCATCTCCATGACAATCTATTGGGGGCAAATAAAGCTTTCATAGAGTAGTAGCTCCCTTGCGGATAGAGACCGACACTTACGCGGGATGGTGTCGCATGTGAATCAGTTTCCAATGCAGCCATCTTGCCTACTAGGATTCTAGACTCTGGCTTTGAGGAACCCATATGGACACATCGGGAATTGTGTAGGAACACATAGAGTCGCGAATACGCTTGTTTGGCTTAATGGACCAATAATAAAAATTATATATAGATAGAAGATAAACGATATTACTTATTAAGGCAAAAGGAAGAGAGATAGCGATCGTGTTTTTTGGGTGAGTAGATCGCACATCTATGCGATTTGACGAGGAAAAATGTGTGTGTCATAGTTTCCTATTTCCTAATTAGTTCCATGTGTAACTGACATAATACATCTACGAGTTACCCGATGGCATCACCCTTTTTTCTTTACTTTTTCCTTGTGGGTCCCATGTGTAACTGAAATAGCCCATCTAGCAAGTATCCTGAGGCTAGAGAGGTACATGACAACATCCTTTCCGGGCTCAGCGTACATAGCACGCTTGGCCTTCACATGGATCATAACTTTCATGGTCGGTCCAGGGGTTACATCAATGTATGTTGATAGAATTATTTTTCAAGATATTAGGATTCGTTCACGTCTTTCTAAGTAATTATCATTGTTAATTTTCTATTACATATATGATTGGTATTCGTCGCGATCTTACTCTAGTAATTATCATTGTTAATTTTCTATTACATATATGATTGGTTACCTATCGTGATAGATGGTAGATAGTGGCTACTTTCCTCTTGACTATCTAACCAAGGAGTTAAAGGAAAGGAAGTCAGTCACTCGACAAACATTGCAAAAGAAATGGACTATTTTTTTACCAACAACTCATGTGGTTCTCCATCTAACATATTTTTGTGTTTCATCCATGAACATTAGTGCACACACAATCATGTGGAAATGAAGTGGACATGACAGTATGATCACGTATTTTTCCATCATTGTATTTTACAAGTGCTACAAATAAATTATTCCCAAAATAATACCTTCCACTAGTCACTTTAGATGTATAGGATGTATCTCAGAAGGGAGACGACAAGGCAGAAGAGAGGTGCAATCTGCATGTTATTGAAAGGAGGAACTTAAGTCGTTACATCGTGGAAAAGAAGCTTTCAACTATTACCATGTACATAGGGTACATTGCCCATCCACAAACGTTGCCTCTCGGAACCCTACTAGTCTTGTAACAAAGATGGATCATCCATCTCTGCTCGGAGTATGTGGTGCGGGTGCCCATGGTGACACCATGCTCTTCAGAGATGCCATGCATGTATCATCATCAGTGCTGATGGGTGTGAGATAGTAGCCTCTTCCTCCTGCAACTCATATGCAAACATGTCAACTGCCTCTAGGCTGTAGAAAAAAATTGGTCCTAGCCATTCCGTGGAAAGTCCTTGTACATGAGCATGTTGCATGGCAATGTAATGGAGGGAAAACAAAGGCATTCACAGTAGTGATTGCTCCTTTGTAGACAGAGGCTGACACAATTGCGAGGTGCTTTTGAATGTGAATCAGTTGCTAGTGCAGCCATCTCGCCCACTGGGATTCCAGACTCCGTCTCAGACAAACCAATTTGAAGACAACGATAACTACTTGGGCACACCTCGAGTCTCCTAAATACGCTTTATTGGCTTAATGGACAAAGAAGAAAACTTATATATCAATAGCAGATGATCAATATTACTAGATTAGAGCGAAGAAAGAGAGACAGAGATGATTTTTTGGTGTGTGGATCCCTCATATATGCGATTTGGCAGAGTAGAATCTTTGTGTATTAGTTTCCTTTTTCCTTATGGGTCCCATGTGTAACTAACATAACCTGTCTAGAAGTCTCGAAGTGCGATCACCCGTTTAACTTCCCTTTTTCCTCGTGGGTCCCACGTGTAACTGACATAGCCCACCTAGTAAGTACCTAGAGGCCAGAGAGGTACATGACCACATCCTTTCCGAGTTTGGCATACAAGGCACGCTTGGCCTTCTTATCGATCATTACTTCCATCGTCAGGCCTGGCGTAATCGCGGTGGTGGTGGAAGCTAATACAATTATTTTTCTAGTAATTAGGTTTTGTCCTCATCTTGCTAATTAAGTATCATTGTTAATTTTCCATTAGCTATAAGATTGTTATTTGTTATGTTGTTTCTATAAAGAAGGGTTGGTTACCTCTCGCTATAGATGGTTGATTATGGCAAGTTTTCTCTTGAATATCTGACCTAAGAGGTAAACAAAAGGAACTTAGTCCCTGAACAAACATTGCAAAAAACAATTAGCCTAATATTACCGGCAAGTCATGTGGTTGTCCAAAGTATTTATTGTGTTTCACGCACAAAGAAAAATGGTGCACACACAATCAAGTGGAAATGAAGTGGACATGGCACTCCCATCATGTATTTTTCTCTATCACTGTATTTTCCAAATGCTACAAATAAAATATTCTCTAAATAAGACCTTAACTTGTCACTTTAGATGTACGTGATGGATCTTAGATGGGCCGAGAATGAGGCAGAAGGGAGGCACAATCTTCTTGCGGGTGAAAGGTGGAACTTAAGTAGGGATACACTGGCGGAAGCTTTCAAGTATTACCATGGACATGGGGTACATTGGCTCCTGTCTGAAAACGTTACCTCTTAGAACCCTACCAGTCTTCCCACTAAGACGGGTCTTCTATCGATTCCCGGAGCATGTGGTGTGGGTGCCCATGGTGGCGCCATGCTCTTCAGAGAGGCCATGCATGTGTCGTCATCAGTGCAGCCAGGTGTGAGACTCTGGCCCTCTGCCTCCTCCTGCTCGTATGCAAACATGTCAAGCAGCTCAGCGATGTGGGTCCAACCATTCACCAGGCCTGTCCAGCCCATTAGCCCCGGTTCAATCTAGAACCGGGACCAACGGGGGCACTGGACCCGGTTCGTGAGCCCAGGTGGCCGGCCGGGCCACGTGGGCCATTGGTCCCGGTTCGTCTGGACCTTTTGGTCCCGGTTGGTGCGACGAACCGGGACCAATGGTCTTGCTCCTGGCCCACCACCATTGGTCCCGGTTTGTGGCATGAACCGGGACCAAAGGCACCGCTTTAGCCCCGGTTCGTAACACCAACCGGGACCAATGAGGTGCCTATATATACCCCCTCGCTCAAGAGCAGAGCACACTGCTCTATTTTTTTTCTGGCCGAGGGGGAGAGGGGTTAGTGGTTCTCTCGATCACCTCCTATGCACACAACGTGTTCGATGGAATGCCCGAGCCAGACTAGTTAAACTTTTCTCCTCTCGAAGCTCTATTTTCTCCGAGATTTGTCTAGGTTTAGCGGTCCGTCACGTCCCGTCCCCGTCTTCGCCGCCGTCGATCGCCCCCGCCGATCTCGTCACTGGCACCACCGTTGTGTGCCTCTTGTTATGTCCATGCTTTTCTTACTTTTATTATTGCTTGTTATTATTGCTTTAGATAGATATTTGTCTAATTTTCTTATGTTTATTATTGCTTGTTATTATATAGTGCGATGGTTTTGATATCCGCCCACGTGGGCCCTTGTCCTGTCTACGATTCGGATGTGGTATATTATCTTTAATTTATAACTATTTGTTTTAGTGTTTATGATAGTTATGCCGGCCAACCTGACATGCATAGATGTTTTATTATGTCTAGGAGGTAATTGAACCGGAAATTCCAACCGACCCTCTTGTGGAGAGGTTAAATTTAGTTGAAGAGGAAAACATGTCCTTAAAGAAAAAAACTGGAAAAAATGGAGGAGGAGAAGATGGACTTGGAGTTGCATGTTGCGGAAGTCATCGATGATCACAAGATCAAGATGGACCCTATTGTCGAGAGGTTACATTTAGTTGAAGAAGAAAACAAATTCTTGAAGGAAAAAATAAAAAAAATTGAGGACGAGAAGATGATATTGGAGTTGCATGTTGCGGATGTCGTCGATGATCACAAGATCAAGATGGATGCAATGCGGTTGAAGATTAGAAAGATTAGAAATTATGCCATTCATACCGAGGATTGGTATCATTATGCCGTTGGATCAATTGTTACCTTGGTTGCGATTATGATCGCATTTGTTTTCGCATTGAAATGTTTTACATAGTTTCGATGTGTATGGAGAGCTATATGTTGTTAGATGAGAACTATATATGTATGTACTTTGGTTTTAATGTGATGATGAACTTCTATTAATTTGGTCACTTAATTATCTATTTATGATGTTCTGTAATGGTTTTTGACACAGTTAATTATATATAATGCACGCAGATGAACAGGCAATGGATGTACGGTGACAGACACACCTCCGAGTACATTAAGGGCGTGGTTGAGTTTCTAAATGCGGCTGAGGCAAACAAGCAGAATGGTTTTATGTGTTGTCCATGCACTAAATGTGGGAATACGATGTCTTACTCTAACCGGAAAATCCTTCACTCCCACCTGCTTTACAAGGGTTTCATGCCACACTATAATGTTTGGACGAGGCACGGAGAAATAGGGGTTATGATGGAAGACGACAAAGAAGAAGAGTACGATGACAACTATGTGCCCCCTGAATACGGTGATGCTGCAATGGGTGGAGCTGGTGAAGATCAAGAGGAACCAGACGATGTGCCCAATGATGCTGCAACGGGTGAAGCTGCTGAAGATCAAGAGGAACCAAATGATGATCTCCGCCGGGTCATTGTCGATGCAAGGACACAATGCGAAAGTCAAAAGGAGAAGCTGAAGTTCGATCGCATGTTAGAGGATCACAAAAAAGGGTTGTACCCCAATTGCGAAGATGGCAACACAAAGCTCGGTACCGTACTGGAATTGATGCAGTGGAAGGCAGAGAATGCTGTGGCTGACAAAGGATTTGAGAAGCTATTGAAAATATTGAAGAAGAAGCTTCCGAAGGATAACGAATTGCCCGACAGTACATACGCAGCAAAGAAGGTCGTATGCCCTCTAGGATTGGAGGCGCAGAAGATACATGCATGCCCTAATGACTGCATCCTCTACCGCAGTGCATACAAGGATCTGAACGCATGCCCGGTATGCGGTGCATTACGGTATAAGATGAGACGAGATGACCCTGGTGATGTTGATGGTGAGCCCGCCAGGAAGAGGGTTCCTGCGAAGGTGATGTGGTATGCTCCTATAATACCACGGTTGAAACGTTTGTTTAGAAACAGAGAGCATGCCAAGTTGATGCGATGGCACAGTGAGGACCGTCAGAAAGACGGGAAGTTGAGAGCACCCGCTGACGGGTCGCAGTGGACAAAAATCGAGAGAAAGTACTGGAAGGAGTTTGCAAAGGACCCAAGGAACGTATGGTTTTCTTTAAGCGCGGATGGCATTAATCCTTTCGGGGAGCAGAGCAGCAATCACAGCACCTGGCCCGTGACTCTATGTATGTATAACCTTCCTCCTTGGATGTGCATGAAGCGGAAGTTCATTATGATGCCAGTTCTCATCCAAGGCCCTAAGCAACCCGACAACGACATTGATGTGTACCTAAGGCTATTAGTTGAAGAACTTTTACAGCTGTGGAATGGAAACGGTGTACGTGCGTGGGATGAGCACAGACAGGAGGAATTTGACCTAAAGGCGTTGCTGTTCGTGACCATCAACGATTGGCCCGCTCTCAGTAACCTTTCAGGACAGACAAACAAAGGATACCATGCATGCACGCACTGTTTAGATGACACTGAAAGTATATACCTGGACAAATGCAGGAAGAATGTGTACCTGGGCCATCATCGATTTCTTCCGACCAACAATCAATGTCGAAAGAAAGGCAAGCATTTCAAAGACGAGGCAGATCACCGGAAGAAGCCCGCCATGCGTACCGGTGATCACGTACTTGCTATGGTCAATGATTTACACGTAATCTTTGGAAAGGGCCCCGGCGCACTAGCTGTTCCAAATGACGCTGAGGGACACACACCCATGTGGAAGAAGAAATCTATATTTTGGGACCTACCCTACTGGAAAGACCTAGAGGTCCGCTCTGCAATCGACGTGATGCACGTGACGAAGAACCTTTGCGTGAACCTGCTAGGCTTCTTGGGCGTGTATGGAAAGACAAAAGATACAGCTGAGGCACGGGAGGACCTGCAACGTTTGCACGAAAAAGACGGCATCCCTCCGAAGCAGTATGAAGGTCCTGCCAGCTATGCTCTTACGAAAGAAGAGAAAGAAATCTTCTTTGAATGCCTGCTCAGTATGAAGGTCCCGACTGGCTTCTCGTCGAATATAAAGGGAATAATAAATATGGCAGAGAAAAAGTTCCAGAACCTAAAGTCTCATGACTGCCATGTGATTATGACGCAACTGCTTCCGGTTGCATTGAGGGGGCTTCTACCGGAAAACGTCCGATTAGCCATTGTGAAGCTATGTGCATTCCTCAATGCAATCTCTCAGAAGGTGATCGATCCAGAAATCGTACCAAGGCTAAGGAGTGATGTGGCGCAATGTCTTGTAAGTTTCGAGCTTGTGTTCCCACCATCCTTCTTCAATATCATGACACACGTCCTAGTTCATCTAGTCGACGAGATTGTCATTCTGGGGCCCGTATTTCTACACAATATGTTCCCCTTTGAGAGGTTCGTGGGAGGCCTAAAGAAATATGTCCGTAACCGCGCCAGGCGAGAAGGAAGCATCTCTATGGGCCATCAAACAGAGGATGTCATCGGGTTTTGTGTTGACTTCATTCCTGGCCTTAATAAGATAGGTCTCCCTAAATCGCGGTACGAGGGGAGACTGACTGGAAAAGGCACACTTGGAAGGGACTCAATAATATGCAGGGACGGATATTCTTGGTCTCAAGCACACTACACAGTTCTACAGAACTCTACATTGGTGACCCCGTATGTCGATGAACACAAGAACAGTCTGCGCTCCAAACACCCGGAGCAGTGCGACGACTGGATTACATGTGAACACATCAGGACTTTCAGAAGTTGGTTGGGAACACGTCTCAGAGGTGACAACACTGTTTGTGATGAGTTGTACTTGTTGTCCAGGGGACCATCTTCGAATGTATTGATTTACAAAGGATACGAGATAAATGGGAATACATTTTACACGATTGTCCAAGATCAAAAGAGCACCAACCAAAACAGCGGTGTCCGCTTTGATGCAACAACCGAGAGGGGAAAGGACACATATTATGGTTACATAGTGGACATATGGGAACTTGACTATGGACATGATTTTAAGGTCCCTTTGTTTAAGTGCAAATGGGTCAATCTGTCAGGAGACGGGGTACAGGTAGACCCACAGTACGGAATGACAATAGTGGATCTGAAAAATCTTGGATACACTGACGAACCGTTCGTCCTAGCCAATGATGTGGCACAGGTTATCTATGTGAAGGACATGTCTACCAGACCGAGAAAAAGAAAAGATAAGGAAGCGAATACATCATACGATGAGCCAAAGCGCCACATAGTTCTTTCAGGAAAAAGGGACATCCTGGGAGTGGAGGGCAAGACAGACATATCCGAAGATTATGAAAAGTTTCATAAAATTCCTCCCTTCAAAGTCAAGGCTGACCCAAGCATCCTGATAAACGATGAAGATTATCCATGGTTACGACGCAATAAGCAAATGACACCAGCGAAGAAAAAGTGAAGACTTTTTTCCGCAACTATTATGATGATACCATGCCAACTTTGAAACAGACAAGTATGATACCATTGTCCGTTTGTACTATTCAAATTTCAATACTACTTGAACTAACAGAAAGTTTGTAATTGGTTTTACCAGAAAGAATTAAAAAATAAAGCAAAAAACAAAAGAAAATAAATAATGCAAAAAACAAAAAAATTTGCAAAAAAATAAAAATAGCAACAATAAGTATTTCATTGTAACTAGAAACAAAATAAAATAAATAAAGCAACAAAGAAAACAAATAATTTCAAATTTAAACTATTCGAATTTCAATACTACTTGCACTAGTAGAAAGTTTGTAATTGGTTAATTTCAAATTTAAACTATTCGAATTTCAATACTACTTGCACTAGTAGAAAGTTTGTAATTGGTTTTACCAGAAAGAATTAAAAAATAAAGCAAAGAACAAAAGAAAATAAATAATGCAGAAAACAAAACAAAAAAATTTAGAAAAAAAAATAAAAATAGGAACAATAAGTATTTTGTTGTAAGTAGAAACAAAATAAAATAAATAAAGCAACAAAGAAAACAAAGAAAGTTTATAATTTTTGTGACCTAAAAGAAAAAAGAAATCACTAAAAAACTATAAGTATTTAGTTCTAAGTAGAAATGAAAAAATAAATAGAAGAAAATAAAACAAATGCCACCTACTGGGCCAGCATGGCCTGAATACGACTAGAAACCCAACCATGCATGGGCCAGGATTCAGGTCCGCAGAAGGCCCAGCAGGCCCAACAGGCATAGTAGTGTACAAATTAGGCCCGTAAGCCTGCAGTTGAGAGGAGCTCGAGTGGGTTGGCGCAACAGCGCTTATAAACCACACCCGAGCTATCTCAACTAGCGAGGTGGGACTAAACATCCCACCGCACCCGCACCAGCACAGGGCCATTGGTCCCGGTTGGTGGCACCAACCGGGACTAAAGGGTGGTATTAGTCCCGGTTGGTGGCACAAACCGGGACTAATACTCCC
>LR738711.1:66991964-67017946 GCA_902687465.1 Secale cereale
GCGACTGTTACTTTCGCCTAATGATGAAGTATTGGTTTTGTTGAATCCTTTGACACTAGACAAAATGTGACATGAGGGGGTCTAGGGTTGTGGATCACCGAGCAGTCGAGGGTCGAGGGGTCGAGAGGTTGCCTAGCTAGTGTCAAAGTATTGAAGAAATCCATGACTTCATCATTTGCCAGAAGTAACCGGGGCATGTTGGTACGAAGTTATGCAAAGTTGTTCTGGAACGAAGTTCCTGATAGGATAATCCATCTTTTGTTATGAATTATCCTATCTGGGACTCCGTTCCAAAATAACTTTGGAGAGCTTCATACCATCATGCGATTGTTACTTTCGCCTAATGATGAAGTATTGGTTTTGTTGAATCCTTTGACACTAGACAAAATGTGACATGAGGGGGTCTAGGGGTGTGGATCGCTGAGCAGTCGAGGGTCGTCCAGGGGTCGAGGGTCGAAGCTAGTTCTACGTTTGCCATTAATATATCCATCTGTCATGTTTGAATAATAATTGGCATGTTGTAAATATTTGTAGAAATTATGGACGACAACACCCGAGACCTAGCACAAGAAGCGATGTTGATGGACATAATCGCAGACGGACAAGATGCCGTCTTGTCGTTTCCCAACGACACCAATGAGCTGGTGGAAAGAGAGCTGCAGCTGGAAGATCTAGGCTATGATATTGATGGCTCCGGTGACCCAATGCACATGGAAGAAGTAGACCCTGATGACGGGTCTGGTGACCCAATGCCGGTGCAAGAAGGAGACCGTGATGCTGGCTCCGGTGACCGAACCGAGTCCGGCCAGGAGGTATATATGTTAGTTAAGCCTGTGCTGACTAGTTAATTGATGCATTCATTAACTCTCGTCTTCGTTCCTTTTTCTAGCCCTCCGGATCGAGCAAATCTTCGGTAAAGAGACGAGGCACGAAGAAAAAGTTGAGGCCGGATGAAAAGTTTGAGATCTCAGAAATCTCGCGCTCCGGCGAGCCGATTGAACCCATCCGGACAAAGAACGCATTTGTTAATCAGTGCGGGGTTCTGGTTAGGGACAAGATCCCGATCAGCATCCATCTATGGTTAAAGCCGGCTGCAAAAGACACTCAGGTGTCTTATGTCACTGATATGCAGAAAGAAGATCTTTGGAGTAAGCTGAAGTCAAATTTCATCCTACCGCCAGAGGATGATCCGGCGAATCCAGTTAAAGAGGAATTAATCAAGTCTGCTGCTCTTTCGAAGATGGCAGACCAATTCAGGGCATGGAAGAAAAAACTGAATAAGTTTGTCCGTGATAAAGAGACTCCAGAATTCGTGGGCATATGTGAGAAGATCAAAGATGACTGGCCCGCATTTGTGGCCTATAAGACATCGGAAAAGAGTAAGAAGATGTCGGCGGCAAACCAGATAAATGCTGCGAAGAAGAAGCATCACCATCGCATGGGGTCAGGTGGCTACCTCAGAGCCCGGCCTAAGTGGGCCAAGGCTGAGAATGATCTGCTTGAGAAAGGGATCGAACCAGAGACAATGCAATGGCCAGACCGTTGCCGGACTTGGTTCTTCGGGGCTGGCGGAACCTTGGACCCTGTATCAGGGAGGTGCATTTGGACGGACAAGCAATTGGAAACATCACTCAGGAAGCTTCGGCACTATATCAAATTAGCGCATGAAGGGCCGTTCTTCCCCGACAGAGAGAACGACGAGCTGACAATGGCCCTCGGGAATCCTGAGCACCCTGGACGGACACGAGGCACGCCAGGCTCCCTTCCGTGGAGTGCTGGGTTTCCGGATGCAGGCGGCTACAAATGCCACGAGAGGAGGAAGAAAATGCAGCAGACCGAAATGCAGGTGCTGTGGGCCAGAATACAAGCGATAGAGGAACGGGAAGCAAATCGAGACAAAAGAATTGCCGAAGCTTCCACGGAAGCTACCCCGCCATCTCAGCGGAGAAGCAGCGTGGCTTCAACCGAGCTGCTTCAGCTGGAGCATGTCTTGACGGCTACTGCCAGGTATCCCGTGGATGCTATCATGGAGGTACAAAATTGCCACCTTATGACGCAGTGGATAAATCTGAAGGTCAAGGCGGCTGCTGGCTCTGTTTTTCCTACTGGACCCGGCGACACTTTTCACTGCCGGCCGATTCCAGAAGGATATGCTAGGGTGATGGTGGATGAAATTACGGAGGGATTTGAGGAGCTCCAGCTTGACCACCCTACCGGTGAAGGGGAGACTCGGCTGGGTTCTTCACTGAAGACTCCATGCCTATGGCGGAAGGACCTCATCAACATTCTCAACTGGACGCCTCGGCCTCCTCCTCCTCCTCCTTCGGCGAGTCAGGGCACTCCGCCTCCTCCACCGCTTCCTCCACCGCCTCCTCCTCCGGCGAGTGACGATCAGGGCACTCCGGCTCCTTCTCCGGCGCGTGGCGGCACTCTGCCTCCTTCGCCTACGCCGGCGCGCCCGAGCAGCCAGCGTGCTCCTCCTTCTCCGCCTAGTCAGCAAGGGCGGAAGAGACCTGCCACCGCTCCGGCTGCTCCTGCTCCGGCGCGTAAGCAAGGAAAAAAGACAGCCGCTTCGTGTGGTCTGGCGATGTCTAGCAGTACAGCCAGAGGCAGGAGGCGATGCAGATTCTGTCCTTCTCTCACGCCTCTAGAGAAGTTACCATACGAGAGGTCCGACGAGGAAAACACGAAGATCGCTCAAGGCGAAGTGAAGGACTGGCTTGAAGGGTTGAAAGCACAGAGACATCCACCTCCGGAGGAGAAGATAGATCCGGTGAAAGCAAAGCGCACTCTTGCTGCCCTGAAGCAACCAGTGAAAAGTAAGCCGAAGGACAACTATGACCGCATGATTGAAAAGTCATTTCAAGCAGCGAAGCGGTCGGGAAGTACTAAAAATGATCAAAGGTTAGCAGAAGGACGAGCTGGGAAACAAATTGCCCAGCTCGGCGAACAAGCGGACCAATCGTGCCCCCCCGCTCAAGGTGTCTAGCGACATGGTCGCTAATGATCCGAGGATGGTGCCCGGTTATAGCAATCTTGGAGATTACGTGTCCGACGATGTACAATATGATTTATTGGACATGCAGATACAAAGATACGAGTACGGGAAGCCTCTCGTCAAAAATGAAAGATCTCTATCAACGAATATGCGAAGATTGCATGATTGGTACTTGAAAATCTCCAGAGAGTCTGGGGGGAGGGATAGCTTGTATGTGAGAGTTAAACCAGAGCATGACCTCGTTGGAATTGAACTGTTGCCTATTCCATTTGAGGAGTTCAATCAGTTTTTCAATCAATTGGCCCTCGATAAAGCAACGGTCACTTGCTACTGTCTGTAAGTAGTACTACTTCTGTCATTAAGTCTCTCTATATAGCTGATCTCTTTCATTGCATGTATTTATAATTATCCTCACTATATTATGCAGATTGAAGATCGTCGAATTGAAGAAAAGACAAGTAGGTGATATTGGGTTCATTAACACATACCTCATAGATGCAACCGAGGTTAAATGGCGTCCCTTAGATACCGAGACCAACTTGCTACGATCGTTGGAGGTAAATGAAAACAAAGATATAATACTCTTTCCTTACAACTTCAAGTGAGTGTTACTGTCTTGTGCATATTTGGTTTCCCTTATATATCAGTCAAGGTTATAGTAATGTAATTGATGAGTTCATGCATGCGTGCGCAGCTTCCACTATATTCTCTTAGAGATTAAGCTTGAGAAGGGAGTAGTAACTGTCTTGGACTCTAAACATAAAGATCCCGAGGAGTATGCGGACATGACTCAAATGCTCGACAGGTAAGTTAAATCGATCAATATTATCCACCATGCATATCAGCAACTTTGTTCATTTCTGATATCAAGTAATTGTTTTCTTTGTCTAGCAGGGTTTGGAGAAAATTCACCAAAAAAGCTCCAGGACTGCCGAAGAAGCTAGAATTTAGACACCCGAAAGTAAGTACTATATAGTAGCATGTTCCGCGCATCTCCTATATCTTGATTCAAGTGCTAGTTTCATCAATACCATTTGGCATTCTTGCTTATCAATTTGATTGACCTCTTTTTCTTGTAAAGTGGTTGTGGCAGGAACCCGGGAATGATTACTGTGGATACTACATTTGCGAGTCCATCCGCCACACGACCTGTGAGCGGGGCTACTCTGAAGCACAATTTGAAGTGCGTAAGCAATTAATAATATTCACAATTTTATAGCATCATTTCATGTATTGACCCCCTTCTTCAAATTAGATGTTTCGGATGCGGGATGAATTCCTAACACCAGATCGTCTGCGAGCAATTCAAGAGGAATTGGCGGCATTCTTCCTTGAACACGTGATCGCGCCAGACGGAGAATACTATGTGGACCATGCGTCCATCGTATAGGAGATTATATTTGTAAGAGATAATTATTGTATATATGTACCCGGTAGTGTCGGATAGATATACAAGAACTTGTTGTTCGACCAATCTCTCGGAGAAGGAGAGGTGGTCGATATTACTTCTCTCTATATGCATATATATATATATATATATATATATATATATATATATATATATATATACATGTTGATTATACGATCTTCTGTTTCCTTCGTTTGCTTACTAGCTAGCGTGTCTAGTCCTCTCTATACGTATGTGTAGTACGTAGCGTCGACCAAGCACGGACATAACAGAGGACACTTCTCTCTATTAATTAGCTAGCTAACACAATATGAAACACCTAAATTAACCCCCCTCCCCTTTCAAAAAAAAAACAAAAACCACAGTCACAGAAATGCTGACGTGTGGATGCCTTTTGGTCCCGGTTGGTGCCACCAACCGGGACCAAAGCCCCTCCTGCCTGGGCTCGCCGCACAGGCCACGTGGACACCCATCTGCCCCGGTTCTGGATCGTACCGGGACTAAAGGGTCAGAGCATTAGTACCGACACTTTTGTCCCGGTTTATGAACCGGGGCTAAAGGCCCTATCAAACCGGGTCTGATCTCCCTTTATCTACTAGTGATTCCCTTGGAAAGTTATCCTACATTAGCATGTTGCATGGAAATCTGTTGGGGGGAGGTATTCACTATAGTGGCAAATCTTTTACAGAGAGACACCGGCACAATCGTGGATTGCTTTTGCATGTGTATTAGTTTTTGTGTAGCCAACTCGCCCACTTGGATTCTAGCCTATGGCTTAGAGGATCCCATATGGAGACATGCTACTTCTTGAGCTTGCGTTGGTTTTTCACTTGAGGAGGAAACAGTGATGCACAATTGCGGGCTATTTTTGCATGTCAACTATTTTTCACTGTGGCCATCTCGCCCGCTGGCATTCCGGCCACCGGCTCAGAGGAACCCATATGGAGACACGGGGAACTACCTAGCAACACCTCGATTCTTGTGAATACACTTATATCGCTTAATGGACCAAAAGTTAAATTATATATATATATATAGCATATAAACAATATAACTAGATAAGGTCGAAGGTAGAGAGAAAGAGAGGTGTTTTCTTGGTGAGTGGATCCCACATCTATGTGATTTGCCGGTGCAGAATCACTACGGGAAAGAACTATTTTGCCGTCAAGGAAGTACAGATGGCAAAGGAGGAATTACTGAGGGCAAAGTCTTTGTCATCAACTAGCTGACGAAAAATATAGACGGCAACGCCCTAGCGGCAAAGGGGCACTTTGCCGTCAGCCTTTCATCGGGATGACGGCAAAGATTTTGACATCAGGTTTTTCCTCGCGGGAGATGACAAAGTAGGGTTTTGGGTTTTCGATTAGCTAGTGTAGGGCCGGGCCCATAGTGGTACCAAATGTGCGGCCCGCACAGGGCCCATAATTTTGAGGGGCCCCAAATTTATATAGGCCTAGTATTGAAAGAACCAAGCGCTAGCTCACTGGGCCGCTGGGCGCGATGAGGCCATCGAGCCCTGAAACGGGATCGTCTCCTCGTCCTAAACTGCTCGATCTACGTTGTACAGGATATTCCCTAAAAAGAGAGATTGAAACGGGATCGTTGCCGCGAGCCCTCGTCGGTCTAAAAAAACAGGATCGTAGCCTACAATAGTCGATCGGGATCGGGGAACGGGGATCATCTCGACTCTCGAACTCTCGATCGGGGAACGGGAAACCGCAGTCGCGTCGGCCGGACGTCGTCGCTACAAGAAACATCTCGTCGCCTTAGATCGATCGGACATGCCTGCGCTCGGATTCAGGCCGCCGCCGCCGTTGCCTTGCTCGCCTCCTCTCTTAAATTTCAGACTCGTTGTCTCATCAGATTGATCGGTGACCGACTGCAGCCTTCAGGTGCTTAATGACTAGCGAGTCCTTTTCCATTAACTTTGATTCCTACTCCTAATTCCTATTTTTCATTAACTATTGACTGGGATTTTTACTTTGTTAGAGACCGGTTCTTACCTCCTTGATTAAGAATCACATTGTAACAGTTCTAACTTAAAGCTATTGAAGTCCTATATGCGTACTACTATGACATAACAAAGACTCAATGATTTGGCCACAATAGCACTTGAGAGTGAACTGTTGAAGAAGATTGATTACGAGGATATCATTGAAATTTTCATTTTAAAGAATACTAAAAAATGAGGATGTTCAAATAAATAGCAATCGAGAGTTGGATAGGTATGACTTTTTTATATGTCCAGTTGTTATGTAAGACATTATATTATATACTCTCTCTGTCCCATAATGTAAGACGTGTAGTGTCAAAAAACGTCTTATATTACGGGACGGAGAGAGTACATTATAATTTTTTCTGTGAGATATATATGCATTATGATTGTTTGTTAATTTATTCTTTTATGAGACAGGGCCCATTTTTTAGTGTGGCACGGGGCCCCGGATTTCGCCCGCACGGCCCTGAGCTAGTGGACCCCTACATCGCTTTGTCGTCAGCCACGGAGTCAACACACGACAAATATTTTTTAATTAAGTAAAAAGAAGCGTCCATCCGGCCTCCTTCGTACAACGAGTCCCGTGTCGTGCGTACAACGTAGCTGGAACTATAGAGGACGATGTCATCTGTACAGAGATATGCAATACATATCCAATAAAAATGAATGTATATTTCTTTAACAAAATGAAAATGGATTTACAAGCTAGATATTCTTCACATGTATACATACGAGCAAGAATTTCCTATGAGTAGCAACTTCTAAGTGTTCTGCACATCATATTCCCACAAGGACAAGTGCTAGAATACATGAAACTCAGATCAACTTAAAACGAATCAAGAAAGAAACACACACGTTGCTAGCTTGGCAAGCCTAGATCCGTCGGGAAGTAGCAGCACTTCAACCGAACCAAATATGTGTTGGAAATATGCCCTAGAGGCAATAATAAAATGGTTATTATTATATTTCCTTGTTCATGATAATTGTTTATTGTTCATGCTATAATTGTATTATCCGGAAAAAGTAATACATGTGTGAATACATAGACCACAACATGTCCCTAGTGAGCCTCTAGTTGACTAGCTCGTTGATCAATAGATGGTTACGGTTTCCTGACCATGGACATTGGATGTCATTAATAATGGGATCACATCATTAGGAGTATGATGTGATGGACAAGACCCAATCCTAAGCCTAGCACAATATCGTGTAGTTCGTATGCTAAAGCTTTTCCAACGTCAAGTATCTGTTCCTTAGACCATGAGGTTGTACAACTCCCGGATATTGTAGGAATACTTTGGGTGTGCCAAACGTCACAACGTAACTGGGTGGCTATAAAGGTACACTACGGGTATCCCCGAAAGCATCTGTGGGGTTGGCATGAACCGAGACTAGGATTTGTCACTCCGTATGACGAAGAGGTATCTCTGGGCCCACTCGGTACGACATCATCCTAATGAGCTCTATGTGACCAAGGAGTAGGTCACGGGATGATGTGTTACAAGGTATCGGTATACCGACGATCGAATCTCGGGCAAGTACTATACTATAATAGCCTCAAAATTGGGTTATCAATTTTGTGCTGTTATTTCTTCCTGGCAACCCTTTTTCATATTTTCTCATGAGGATGTCTAGATGACCCTGAGATTTCTAGTCATTTTCAACTCCTCAAAACCTTGCTCATGTCTTTGTCAGTGGGCAAGACCTCATTTGCATCCCCTCAAACTCTCACGAACCCTAAATCCAAACCTTTGGAATTTATAGGTGGCCTTTTGTGATTAATAAGGAGCCATCATTTTCATTGATCTGTTAATCATTCCATCCTTTCCAAGAGACCATCTTGTCCTCCTAATCCTTGGATATGCAAAAATATTGCTAAGTCCTATGCAATATTTTTAATTGTGATTTATTCCTTTTCCTGTCTGTTTGAGGAATAAGATCCAAAGGCCTAACTACTCATCTCTTAAATTCATGAAAATTGGTGGAGTTGATACTTATGCCTAATCCAAGCTCTGGCGAAACTATTGGCCACCTTAAAATAAGGAAAATTGCATTTTCCTATATTAGCCAATATTGCAATTTTGCCATTTTCCCAAATGAACTATAATTTTTATAGCAGAGAAAGTTCTCCCATAAATTGTGTAGCTTGTCCTTGCTATATAATCATTAGTTCCATCCTTATTTCATGTCCCACGGTTCAAATTTTTGGCACATGATCCAATGCAAATTTCTGCCTCCTCTGAAACTTTGTAAAGAAGGTGCCCTATTCTTAATCCCAATTGAGCTGTAATTTGGCAGGGTGATTAACCTTGATAAATCACCCATGGATACAAAATATGAGCTCAATCCTTTCATCCTAGATCCTTGTGCAATTTTTCAAAGTTTCTGACCAGAATACAACTTTGTGAAGGAAGTACGTTCATAAAGTTTTCAAATGGGATGAAACTCTTCCATCCTCTCAAGTACTCCAAATCATTAGCCTCTACCCAAATTTAGCTCATTTTTCTTGAGTTATGTGAGCACAGAACCAATTCTTGCTTTCTGTCCAATTTTCTAGTTGGTGAAGCAAGTGCTTTATATCTTGCTCCATTGTAGCTGAAAATATTTCCAAGCTTTCCCCTAGCCATATAACTCATCTTCCCAAGATATTGGTTCATTCCATGAAGCCAATATTTTCCTAGATTTTTCTTAAGCTTTGGTCAGAAATGATGTTTGTGAAGCAAGTACCAATTTGGCAAGTCCATTTGGTATGAGCTTTTCACAACATCACTATATGACCAAATCATCAAGCTTTTTCAAATATTAGCACAATCCATCACTCCTAGTGAGTGCTTCATCCTCATTTGGTTTCTGAACAGATTTTTGCAGTTGTAAAGCAACTATGCTAAAAATTTGTCCTAATGATCTCAAAACTCCCAGTATCATAGTCCTTGTTACCCTAAGCCTCCCAGACATCCTTGTTACCTTCCTACCTCTCTGGTTTTACCTCAAGAATGCTGTCAAGTTTGCAACAGCAAACTTGTGAAGCTTATTCTACGCATCCCATTTTGTCTCTGCCTACTTCTTCACCAAGGTAACGCTTTACCTTCGAAGGACTATGTAGTAGACAAGGTTTTACTTCAGTAAGAACTCTGGAGCGCGCCTTGTTCGTGGTGATCACACGGAGCGCCAGCCAAAACGGTGGTCTCGCCACTGTTGTCGGCGGCATCGCTGCTCCGATCGGCTCTGGCCTCACAGCTTTTGCCAAACAGCGTTCCCTCGCCGTCCTCTTCCCTCTGGACCTCGTGCCTCTCTCGTTCTCTTCTCCGGCGAGCAGTGCCACTGGATGAACAGTGCGCCACTGTGCCGTCGTCGCGTTCCTCTCTTCTGTCTTCTTCCTCTGCTCGTCTGAGAGCTCTTGCTCGACTTCATGAGGCCCTGGCACTCGACCGCTCTGAAAGAAATATGCCCTATAGGCAATAATAAAGATGTTATTTGTATTTCCTTATATCATGATAAATGTCTTTTATTCATGCTAGAATTGTATTAACCGATAATTTAGCACATGTGTGAATACATAGACAAAACAGAGTGTCCCAAGTATGCCTCTACTAGACTAGCTCACTGATCAAAGGTGGTTATGTTTCCTAGCCATAGACATGAGTTGTCATTTGATCCACGGGATCACATCATTAGGAGAATGATGTGATGGACAAGACCCATCCGTTAGCTTAGCACTATGATCATTTAGTTTTACTGCTATTGCTTTCTTCATGACTTATACATGTTCCTATGACTATGAGATTATGCAACTCCCGTATATCGGAGGAACACCTTGTGTGCTATCAAACGTCACTGGGTGATTATAAGGATGCTCTAAAGGAGTCTCCGAAGGTGTTCGTGGTGTTGGCATAGATCAAGAAGATGATTTGTCACTCCGTGTGTCAGAGAGGTATCTCTGGGCCCTATCAGTAACACACATCATAATAAGCCTTGCAAGCAAATGACTAATGAGTTAGTCATAATATGATGTATTACGGAACGAGTAAAGAGACTAGTCGGTAACGAGATTGAACTAGGTATTGAGATACCGACGATCGAATCTTGGGCAAGTAACATACCGATGACAAAAGGAAAAACATATGTTGTTATGCGGTTTGACCGATAAAGATCTTCATAGAATATGTAGGAGCCAATATGAGCATCCAGGTTCCGCTATTTGTTATTGACCGGAGATGAGTCTCAGTCATGGCTACATAGTTCTCGAACTCGTAGGGTCCGCACGCTTAACGTTTGTTGACGATCGGTATTATGAGTTTATGATTTATGTCGGACCGAAGGTAATTCGGAGTCCCGGATGAGATCATGGACATGATGAGGAGTCTCGAAATGTCCAAGATGTAAAGATTGATATATTGGACGACTATATTCGGACACCGGAAGTGTTCCGGAAAGTTTCGGAATAAACCGGAGTGCCGGGGGGTTAGCGGACCCCCCCCCCTGGGGAAGCTATGGGCCCTAATGGGCTTTAGTGGAAAGAGAGAGGGCCGGCCAGGGCTGGGTCGCGCGCCCCTCCCCCTTGGTCTGAATTGGACAAGGAAAGGAGGGGGCGCACCTTTCCTTCTCCCTCTCCCTCTCCTTCCTTCCCCCTCTCCCTCTTTTGGTGGATTCCTACTAGGAATAGGATTGGAATCCTATTCCTACTAGGATTGCCTCTCTAGGGCGCGCCATTGAGGGCCGGCCGGCCTCCCCCTTGCTCCTTTATATACGGGGCAGGGACACCTCTAGACACACAAGTTGATCTCTCTAGCCGTGTGCGGTGCCCCACTCCATAGAAACACACCTCGGTCATACCGTTGCAGTGCTTAGGCGAAGCCCTGCACTGATAGCTTCATCATATCCGTCACCACGCCATGGTGATGACGAAACTCTCCCGCGAAGTTCTGCTGGATCAAGAGCTCATGGGACGTCATCAAGCTGAACATGTGCTGAACGCGGAGGTGCCGTACGTTCGGTGCTTGATCAGTTGGATCACAAAGAAGTTCGACTACATCAACCGCGTCACTAGATGGTTCCACTTTCGCTCTACGAGGGTACGTAGACACACTCCCCCCTCGTTGCCAGGCATCTAGTAGATAGATCTTGCGTGATCGTAGGCAATTTATTGAAATACTACGTTCCCCAACAGTGGCATCATGAGCCAGGTCTATGCGTCGATGATATGCACGAGTAGAACACAAGTGAGTTGTGGACGATACTAGTCATACTACTTTCCAGCATGTCATACTTTGGTTTGGCGGTATTGTGAGATGAAGCGGCCCGGACCGACATTACGCGTACGCTTACGCGAGACTAGTTTCACTGTTATGAGCACTAGTTGATTAAAGGTGACTGGCGGGTGTCTGTTTCTCTGACTTTAGCTGAATCGAGTGTGGCTACGCCCGATGCTTGTGAAGGTTAAAACATCACTTACTTGACGAAAAATCGTTGTGGTTTTTGTATGCGTAGGTAAGAACGGATCTTGCTAAGCCCGTAGCAGCCACGTAAAATTTGCAACAACAAAGTAGAGGACGTCTAACTTGTTTTTGCAGGACATGTTGTGATGTGATATGGTCAAGACATGATGAGCGATACGTTATTGTATGAGATGATCATGTTTTGTAAAGTTATCGGCAACTGGCAGGAGCCATATGGTTGTCGCTTTATTGTATGAAATACAGTCGCCATGTAATTGCTTTACTTTATCACTAAGCGGTAGCAATAGTCGTGGAAGCAATAGTTGGCGAGACGACAACGATGCTACGATGGAGATCAAGGTGTCGCGGCGGTGACGAAGGTGATCATGACGGTGCTTTGGAGATGGAGATCAAAAGCACAAGATGATGATGGCCATATCATGTCACATATTTTGATTGCATGTGATGTTTATCTTATTATGCTTCTTATTTTCCTTAGTTCGACGGTAGCATTATAAGATGATCCCTTACAAAATTTCAAGATATAAGTGTTATCCCTAAGTATGCACCGTTGCGAAAGTTCATCGTGCCGAGACACCACGTGGTGATTGGGTGTGATAAGCTCTACGTTCATATACAACGGGTGTAAGCCAGTTTTGCACACGCAGAATACTTGGGTTAAACTTGACGAGCCTAGCATATGCAGATATGGCCTCGGAACACTGGAGACCGAAAGGTCGAGCGTGAATCATATAGTAGATATGATCAACATAAGATGTTCACCATTGAAAAGTACTCCATCTCACATGATCATTTAGATGACTAGAGGGATGTCTATCTAAGTGGGATTTCTTTAAGTAATATGATTAATTGAACTTTAATTTATCCTGAACTTAGTCCTGATAGTTTTTGCATATCTATGTTGTTGTAGATCAATGGCCCGTGCTACCGTTCCTTTGAATTTTAATGCATTCCTAGAGAAAGCTATGTTGAAAGATGATGGTAGCAATTACACGGACTGGGTCCGTAACTAGAGGATTATCCTCATTGCTGCATAGAAGAATTATGTCCTTGAAGCACCGCTAGGTGACAAGCCCCCTCCCGCTAATGTAGACGCTCTGAACATCTAGTAGACGCGGTCTGATGACTACACGATAGTTCAGTGTGCCATGCTCTATGGCTTAGAACCGGGACTTCAACGACGTTTTGAACGTCATGGACCATATGAGATGTTCCAGGAGTTGAAGTTAATATTTCAAGCAAATGCCCGGCTTGAGAAATAGGAGATTTCCAATAAGTTCTATAGCTGCAAGATGGAGGAGAACAGTTCTATCAGTGAACACTTGCTCAGAATGTCTGGGTACTACAATCATATGACTCAACTTGGTTGCAAAGTTGACGAGGATAATTTTATTGATAGAGTTCTTCAATCACTGCCACCAAGCTATAAAGGCTTCGTGATGAACTATAAGATGCAAGGGATGCAAAAGATAATTCTCGAGCTCTTCGCTATGCTCAAGGCTGCGTAGGTAGAAATCAAAAAGGAGCATAAAGTGTTGATGGTTAATAATACCACTAGTTTCAAGAAAAAGGGCAAGGGAAAGAAGGGGAACTTCAAGAAGAATAGCAAGACAGTTGCTACTCCCGCGAAGAAACCCAAGCCTGAAACTGAGTGCTTCTACTTCAAAGGGCTAGACACTTGAAGCGGAACTGCCCCAAGTATTTGGCGGATAAGAAGGATGGCAAGGTGAACAAAGGTATATGTGATATACATGTTATTGATGCGTACCTTACTAATGCTCGTAGTAGTACCTGGGTATTTGATTCTGGTTCGGTTGCTAATATTTGTAACTCAAAACAGGGACTACGGATTAAACGAGGATTGGCTAAGGACGAGGTGACGATGCACGTGGGAAATGGTTCCAAAGTCGTTGTGATCGCAGTCGGCACGCTACCTCTACATATACCTTCGGGATTAGTTTTAGACCTGGATAATTGTTATTTGGTGCCAGCGTTAAGCATGAACATTATATCTGGATCTTATTTGTTGTGAGACGGTTATTCATTTAAATCTGAGAATAATGGTTGTTCTATTTTTATGTATAATATCTTTTATGGTCATGCACCCTTGAAGAGTGGTCTATTCTTGTTGGATCTCGATTGTTGTGATACACATATTCATAATATTGAAGCCAAAAGATGCAAGGTAAATAATGATAGTGCAACTTATTTGTGGCATTGGTATTTAGGTCTTATTGGTGTAAAGCGCATGAAGAAACTCCATAGTGATGGACTTTTGGAATCACTTGATTATGAATCACTTGGTGCTTGAGAACCATGCCTCGTGGGCAAGATGACTAAAACTCCGTTCTCTAGAACAATGGAGCGAGCAACGGATTTGTTGGAAATCATACATACGGATGTATGTGGACCGATGAGTGTTGAAGCTCGCGGCGGGTATCGTTATATCCTGACCTTCACTGATGATTTGAGCAGATATGGGTATATCTACTTGTTGAAGCACAAGTCTGAAACATTTGAAAAGTTCAAAGAATTTCAGAGTGAAGTAGAGAATCATCGTAGCAAGAAAATAAAGTTTCTACGATCTGGCCGTGGAGGTGAATATTTGAGTTACGAGTTTGGTCTTTATTTGAAACAATGTGGAATAGTTTCACAACTCACGCCACCCGGAACACCACAGCGTAATGGTGTGTCCGAACGTCGTAACCGTACTTTATTAGATATGGTGCGGTCTATGATCTCTCTTACTGATTTACCACTATTGTTTTGGGGTTATGCTTTAGAGACAGCCGTATTCACATTAAATAGGGCACCATCTAAATCCGTTGAGACGACGCCTTATGAATTGTTGTAATGCCCCGGATGTAATACTTTCCCCTTTTGGATATGTTGGAAATATGCCCTAGAGGCAATAATAAATTGGTTATTATTATATTTCCTTGTTCACGATAATCGTTTATTATCCATGCTAGAATTGTATTGATAGGAAACTCAGATACATGTGTGGATACATAGACAAACACCATGTCCCTAGTGAGCCTCTAGACGACTAGCTCGTTGATCAATAGATGGTTACGATTTCCTAACCATGGACATTGGATGTCGTTGATAACGGGATCACATCATTAGGAGAATGATGTGATGGACAAGACCCAATCCTAAGCCTAGCACAGATCGTGTAGTTCGTATGCTAAAGCTTTTCTATATGTCAAGTATATTTTCCTTAGACCATGAGATTGTGCAACTCCCGGATACCGTAGGAATGCTTTGGGTGTACCAAACGTCACAACGTAACTGGGTGGCTATAAAGGTGCATTACAGGTATCTCCGAAAGTGTCTGTTGGGTTGGCACGAATCGAGACTGGGATTTGTCACTCCGTATGACGGAGAGGTATCTCTGGGCCCACTCGGTAGGACATCATCATAATGTGCACAATATGTGATCAAGGAGTTGATCACGGGATGATGTGTTACGGAACGAGTAAAGAGACTTGCCGGTAACGAGATTGAGCAAGGTATCGGTATACCGACGATCGAATCTCGGGCAAGTGCTATACCGATAGACAAAGGGAATTGTATACGGGGTTGATTGAATCCTTGACATCGTGGTTCATCCGATGAGATCATCGTGGAGCATGTGGGAGCCAACATGGGTATCCAGATCCCGCTGTTGGTTATTGACCGGAGAGTCGTCTCGGTAATGTCTGCGTGTCTCCCGAACCCGTAGGGTCTACACACTTAAGGTTCGGTGACGCTAGGGTTGTAGAGATATAAGTATGCGGAAACCCGAAAGTTGTTCGGAGTCCCGGATGAGATCCCGGACGTCACGAGGAGTTCCGGAATGGTCCGGAGGTAAAGATTTATATATAGGAAGTCCTATTTTGGCCACCGGAAAATGTTCGGGATTTTTCGGTATTGTACCGGGAAGGTTCTAGAAGGTTCCGAAGTGGGGCCCACCTGCATGGGGGGACCCACATGAACGTGGGTAGTGGGGGAAAGGCCCCACACCCCTGGTCAAGGCGCACCAAGATCCCCCCTTAGAAGGAATAAGATCATATCCCGAAGGGATAAGATCAAGATCCCTAAAAAGGGGGGATAACAATCGGTGGGGAAAGGAAATGATGGGATTTCTTTCCCCCACCTTTGCCAACGCCCCAATGGACTTGGAGGGAAAGAAACCAGCCCCCTCCACCCCTATATATAGTGGGGAGGCGCATGGGAGTAGCACCCCAAGCCCTGGCGCCTCCCTCTCCCTCCCGTGACACATCTCCCTCCTCCCGCAGCGCTTGGCGAAGCCCTGCTGGAATCCCGCTACTTCCACCACCACGCCGTCGTGCTGCTGGATCTCCATCAACCTCTCCTCCCCCCTTGCTGGATCAAGAAGGAGGAGACGTCCCCGCTCCGTACGTGTGTTGAACACGGAGGTGCCGTCCGTTCGGCGCTAGGATCATCGGTGATTTGGATCACGACGAGTACGACTCCATCATCCCCGTTCTCTTGAACGCTTCCGCTCGCAATCTACAAGGGTATGTAGATGCACTCACTCTCCTTTATGCTCGTTGCTAGATTACTCCATAGATAGATCTTGGTGACGCGTAGGAAAAATTTTGATTTTCTGCTACGATCCCCAACAGTGGTATCAGAGCTAGGTCTATGCGTAGTATCTTGCACGAGTAGAACACAAAGTAGTTGTGGGCGTAGATCATGTCAATTCTCTTGCCGTTACTAGTCTTATCTTGATTCGGCGGCATCGTGGGATGAAGCGGCCCGGACCGACCTTACACGTACTCTTACGTGAGACAGGTTCCACCGACTGACATGCACTAGTTGCATAAGGTGGCTAGCGGGTGACTGTCTCTCCCACTTTAGTCGGATCGGATTCGATGAAAAGGGTCCTTATGAAGGGTAAATAGAAATTGGCATATCACGTTGTGGTTTTGGCGTAGGTAAGAAACGTTCTTGCTAGAAACCTATAGCAGCCACGTAAAAACTTGCAACAACAATTAGAGGACGTCTAACTTGTTCTTGCAGCATGTGCCGTGTGATGTGATATGGCCAAAAGGATGTGATGAATGATATATGTGTGATGTATGAGATTGATCATGTTCTTGTAATAGGAATCACGACTTGCATGTCGATGAGAATGACAACTGACAGGAGCCATAGGAGTTGTCTTATTTATTGTATGACCTGCGTGTCACTGAATAACGCCATGTAATTACTTTACTTTATTGCTAAACGTTAGCCATAGTAGTAGAAGTAATGTTTGGCGAGACGACTTCATGAAGACACGATGATGGAGATCATGATGATGGAGATCATGGTGTCATGCCGGTGACGATGATTATCATGGAGCCCCGAAGATGAAGATCAAAGGAGCAAGATGATATTGGCCATATCATGTCACTATTTGATTGCATGTGATGTTTATCATGTTTTACATCTTATTTGCTTAGAACGACGGTAGTGAATAAGATGATCTCTCACTAAAATTTCAAGAATTGTGTTCCCCCTAACTGTGCACCGTTGCTAAGGTTCGTTGTTCCGAAGCACCACGTGATGATCGGGTGTGATAAGTTCTAACGTTCGCATACAACGGGTGTAAGCCAGATTTACACATGCGATACACTTAGGGTTGACTTGACGAGCCTAGCATGTACAGACATGGCCTCGGAACACGGAAGACCGAAAGGTCGAACATGAGTCGTATAGAAGATACGATCAACATGAAGATGTTCACCGTTGATGACTAGTCCGTCTCACGTGATGATCGGACACGGCCTAGTCGATTCGGATCATGTATCACTTAGATGACTAGAGAGATGTCTATCTGAGTGGGAGTTCATTAGATGAACTTCATTGTCATGAACAATAGTCTAAGTTGTCTTCGCAAATTATGTTGTAGACCAATAACTGCGTTGTAGCTCCCTGTTTAATACGATCCTAGAGAAAGACTAAGTTGAAAGATATTGTAAGCAAGGATGCGGACTGGGTCCGTAGTCCGAGGAGTGTCCTCACTGCTGCACAGAAAGCTTACGTCTTTGATGCACCGCTCGATGTGCAAACCCCTACAACGTTGTCTGTGGATGTTGTGAACACCTGAGAGACATGTCCTGATAACTACTTGATAGTTTAGTGCACCATACTTTATGGCTTAGAATCGGGATTCCAATGACGTTTTGAACGCCATAGAACATATGAGATGTTCTAAGAGCTGAAACTGGGATTTCAGGCTCATGCCCGTACTGAGAGGTATGAGACCTCTGACAAGTTCTTTTGCCAAAAGGATGGAGGAGAATAGCTCAACTTGTGAGCATGTGCTCAGAATGTCTGGGTGCTAAAATCACTTGAACCAAGTGGGAGTTAATCTTCCAGGTGAGATAGTGGTTGACGAAATTCTCTAGACACTATCACCAAGCTGCTAGAACTTCGTGATGAACTATGACATGCAAAGGATGAAGATGATCCCGGAGCTATTAGCGGTTCTTAAGACCACAAAAGTAGAAATCAAGAAGGAGCATCAAGTGTTGATGGTTTAACAAAGACCACTGGTTTCAAAAGGGCAAGGGCTAGAAGGGAAACTTCATGGATGGCAAACCAGTTGTCGCTCTGATGAAGGAACCTAAACCCAAACCTCGAGACTAAGTGCTTCTATTGTAAGGGGAACGGTCACATGGTAGCGGAACTACCCCAAATACATGGTAGATATGATAGCTGGAAACTTCAACAAAGTATATTGTTATTGATGTGTACCTTAGTAGTACTCCTTGTAGCACCTGGGTATTGGATACCAGTTCAGTTGCTACTATTAGTGACTTGAAGCAAAAGCTACGGACTGAACGGAGACTAGCTAAGGGCGAGGTGACGATGTGTGTTGGAAGTGTTTCCAAGGTTGATAAGATCACCATCGCACACTCCCTCTATTTTAGAGATTAGTGTTGAACCTAGATTAATGTTATCGGGTGTCTACGTTGAGCATGAATATGATTAGATCATGTTCATTGCAATACAGTTATTCATTTAAGTTAGAGAATAATGGTTATTCTGTTTACATGAATAATACCTTTATGGTCATGCACCCAATGGTTTATTGAATCTCGATCATAGTAATACACATGATGATAATATTAATGCCAAAAGATGTAGAGTTAATGATGATAGTACCACTTTCTTGTGGCACTGCCGCTTAGGTCATTTTGGCATAAAATGCATGAAGAAACTCCATGCTGATGGATGTTTGGAGTCACTTGATTTTGAATCGCTTGACACATGCAAGCCATGCCTCTTGGGCAGGATGACTAAGATCCCGTGTTCAGGTACAATGAAACGGGAAAGTGACTTGTTGGAAATCATACATGCTGATGTATGTGATCCAATGAGAATTAAGGCGTGTGGTGGATATCGTTATTTTCTCATCTTCACTGACGATTTGAGTAGATATGGTATATTTACTTAATGAAGCAAAAGTCTGAAACGTTTGAAAGGTTCAAACAATTTCAGAGTGAAGATTAAGAATCATCATAACAAGAAGATCATGTTCCTACGATCTGATCAAGGGGATATTTTCTGAATTATGAGTTTGGCAATCACTTAAGACATTGTGGAATTGTTTCGCAGTTGAAGCCCCCTGGAACACCACAGCGTAATGGTGTGTCCGGACATCGTAATCGAACCTTATGAGATATGGTGCGATCTATGATGTATCTTACCGATCTACCGCTGTTATTTTGAGGTTATGCATTAGAGACAGCTGCATTCACTTTAGATAGGGCACCATCTAAGTCCGTTGAGACGACGTCGTATGGTTTGGCAAGAAACCGTAGTTGTCGTTTCTCAATGTTTGGGGCTGCGAGGCTTATGGCTTCAGCCGGGAAAAGCTCGAACCCAAAGCGGACAAAACATCTTCATGGGATACCCACTGGTGACAGTTGGGTATACCTTCTATCTCAGATCCAAGGACAAAAATGTTTGTCGCTAAGAACGGGTCCTTTCTCGAGAAGGAGTTTCTCTCGAAAGAATTGAGTGGGAGGAAGATAGAACTTGATGAGGTTGTCGAACCCTCACTTCAACCGGAGAGTAGTGCAACACAGAAAGATGTTTCTGTGGAACCTACGACAGTTGAAGGGGAAACTAATGATAGTGATCATGAAGCTCCAGATCAAGTTGCTATCGAACCTCGTAGGTCGACAAGGATATGTACTACTCTTGAGTGGTACGGTGATCTTGTCTTAGAGGTCATGTTGTTGGACAACGATGAGCCTACGAACTATGGAGAAGCGATGGTGGGCCCATATTCCGACAAATGGTTAGAAGCCGAGAAATCCGAGATAGGATCCATGTATCGAAACAAAGTATGGACTTTGGTGGACTTGCCCGATGACTGGCAAGCCATTGAGATAAATAGATCTTTAGGAAGGAAGACGGACGTGGACGGTAATGTCACCGTCTATGAAGCTCGACTTGTGGCGAAGAGTTTTCCACAAGTTCAAGGAGTTGACTACGATGAGATTTTCTCACCCGTAGCGATGCTTAAGTCCGTCGGAATCATGTTAGCATTAGCTGCATTTATGAAATCTGGCAGATGGATGACAAAACAAGTTTCCTTACCAGTTTTCGTAAGGAAAGGTTGTATATGATACAATCAGAAAGGTTTTGTCGATCCTAAGGATGCTAAAAGATATGCTAGCTCCAGCGATCCTTCTATGGACTAGAGCAAGCATCTCGGAGTCGGAATATATGCTTTGATGGAGTGATCAAAGTTTTTGGGTATACAAAGTTTGTTAGAAACTTGTATTTGCAATAAAGTGAGTGGGAGCACTACAACATTTCTGATAAGTGTATGTGAATGACATATGATTGATCTGAAATGATGTAGAATTTCTGGAAAGCATAAAGGGTTGTTTGAAATGAGTTTTTCAAAGGAAGACCTAGATAAAGCTGCTTACATATTGGGCATCAAGATCTATACAGATAGATCAAGACGCCTGGTGATACTTTCAAAAGAACACACACCTTGGCATGATTTTGAAGGAGTTCAAAATAGATCAGTCAAAGAAGGAGTTCTTACCTGAGTTGTAAGGTGTGAAGTTGAGTAAGACTCAAAGCTTGACCACGGCAGAAGAAAGAGGAAGGACGAAGGTCGTCCCCTATGCTTTTGTCATAGGCTCTATACGGTATGCCATGCTAAGTACCGCACCTGATGTGTGCCTTGCCACATGTCTGGCAAGAGGGTACAAAGGTGATCCAGGAGTGGATCACTAGATAGTGGTCAAAATTATCCTTAGAGGAATAAGGAAATGTTTCTCGGTTATGGAGGTGATTAAAGAGTTCGACGTAAACAGTTACGTCGATGCAAGCTTAGCACCTATCCGGGTAACTCTAAGTGGAGATACCGGATACGTATAATGGAGCAACAGTTTGGAATAGCTCCAAGTGGAACGTGGTAGCAGCATCTATAATATGACATAAAGTTTTGCGAAGTACATAGGGATCTGAATGTTGCAGACCCGTTGACTACAACCTCTCTCACAAGCATAACATGATCAAACCCAGAACTCATGGAGTATTAATCACATATTGGGTTCTGTGCTGCAAAAGCACCTATTTAAAAGCTTTTATGGCTTTTTGACCAAGGGAAAAAGCTGTAAAAAACATATGCAAAAGTCTAAACAAACAGGACCTTAGTAGTATGATTACTAGAATTTTGTAAATCCCACGTAGCGGTACTAGAGTATCCATTGCTTAACAAATAACCAATTTTTTAGGTAACAAATAACCAACTTTGGAGATGCCAAAGCAAGGAACAGATCAGCGAAGATTTAATTAATCAAGCACCACCATTGCTCTCGTGGCGTTGGTGTCGGAGCTTCTTGAGCCAACCACAGCTACATGGAACAAGCAACTAGTTCGAAGCGTACTTTTACCAAATGATGCGGAGGAAATCTTGCGAATCCCAGTTTGTACGCAGAACATTGACGACTTTTGGGCTTGGCAACCGGACAGCAAAGGCGTTTTCTCGGTTCGCTCGGCCTACAAGTTAATCATCTAGACAAAAGTTCAGAGAAAATGTTGGCTTGATGGCAGCGGAGAATGTTCTGATGGTGCAAAGGAAGAAAGTGCATGATCATATTTGTGGAAGATCAAAGTGCCGGCCAAGGTGAGAGCATTCCTATGGAGATTAGCGCGCCACTCACTGCCGACTTTTGATTTAATGCAGCACAGAAACTGATGTGTGCCCTATTTGTGGCGCCGAAGACTCGTGGAGACATGCACTGTTGAGCTGCACCATGGCGAGGTGTGTATGGGCCTTGTCGGATGACGACCTGGTGGAGAAATTTTTTGAGAATGAAGGATCTAATGCGAAGAACTGGGTACTCGATCTCCATGAGACTCCGAGCCAAGATCAGTTCACAAGGCTCGTAATCACGCTATGGTCGATTTGGTATGTGAGAAGGAAAGTCGTCTACGAATCTGCTTTTCAGGGGCCGAGACAAACACATGAATTCATAACCTCATATATACGGGAGTTGAGTGAGGCCCAGAACCGGAGAAAAGACCAAGGGAAGTGACGGGACAATCAACCATCAGAACAGAACAATGGAGGTCGCCACCGGAAGGCACTGTCACACTTAGTGTGGATGGAGTTGTGGCAAACCAGGGTAACTTCGGTGCTTCGGCAGTGGTGTGCAGAGATCACAATGGTTTATACCTGGGGTCATCGGCGCTGGTCACATAGATGGTCGACCCGGCGACACTGGAGGCGTATGCGGTAAGGGAGGCTCTCGCCCTAGCTGAGGATCTTGGAGCTCAGCGCCTACGTGTTGCTTCGGACTGCCTGACAGTGATCAACGACATTCATCAACGCACCGGCGGACGGCATGGAGCGGTGATTAGGGAGATCATCAACCGTTCTAGATGGACGTGGAGTATCTACACCCGAGCTCAAATGAGCTCGGGTGAACAGTAAAATCGAAAAAAAATCGAAAAAATCCAAAAAAATCCAAACTTTTTTTGGGTGAAACATTGACAAAAGTTCTAAGTGCATGCAAAAATTCGTGAAGGAATCACATTCCTAGAAGGCGTGCCAAAAAAAACAAAATCAGTACTCTGAAAATGCGAATGCTGTAGCATTTTGGAGCACTGATTTTTTTTGCACGCCTTCTAGGAATGTGATTCCTTGACGAATTTTTGCATGCACTTAAAACTTTTGTCAATGTTTCACCCAAAAAAAAGTTTGGATTTTTTTGAATTTTTTTCGATTTATTTTCGATTTTACTGTTCACCGAGCTCAAATGAGCTCGGGAGCAGAAAGACACTTTCGGTTCTAGATGCTTTATTTCATGTAACTTTGTTCATGAGCATAGACGTTTTAATGTAGAAGTGTGACGCCCCCGATTTGTCCGTACACTAATCATGCACGCAAATGTGTACGACCAAGATCAGGGACTCACTGGAAGATATCACAACACAACTCTAGACACAAATTAAAATAATACAAGCTTTATATTACAAGCCAGGGGCCTCGAGGGCTCGAATACATAAGCTCGAAAACACAAGAGTCAGCGGAAGCAATAATATCTGAGTACAGACATAAGTTAAACAAGTTTGCCTTAAGAAGGCTAGCACAAATATAGCAATGATCGAAAAGGCAAGGCCTCCTGCCTGGGACCTCCTAACTACTCCTCGAAGCCGAACTCCATGTAGAAACATCCTCGGGATCATCTGGCTCCTGGACTCCACCATCTGGTTGCATCATCCGAGAAGAAAGAACAGAAGGGGGAAAAGGGGGAGCAAAGCAACCGTGAGTACTCATCCAAAGTACTCGCAAGCAAGGATCTACACTACATATGCAATGATATCTGTGTAAGGGGGGGGTAATATCTGTGGACTGAACTGCAGAATGCCAGAATGAGAGGGGGATAGCTAATCCAATCGAAGACTACGCTTCTCGTAACCTCCATCTTGCAGCAGTAGAAAAGAGTAGATGGTATAGTAACAAGTATCCTCGCTTCTCGTAGCCTCCGTCTTGCAGCAGTAGAAGGGAGTAGATGGTAAATTCACCAAGTAACATCGAATAGCATAACCCTACTCGGCGATCCTCCCGCACATCACCCTGTGAGAGAGCAACCACCGAGTTGTATCTGGCACTGGTAAGGGTGTGTTTTATTAAGTATCCGGTTCTAGTTGTCATGAGGTCGGAATACAACTCCGGGTCGTCCTTTTACCGAGGGACACGGCTATTCGAATAGATTAACTTCCCTGCAGGGGTGCACCACATAACCCAGCACGCTTGATCCCATTTGGCCGGACACACTTTCCAGGGTCATGCCCGGCCTCGGAAGATCAACACGTCGCAGCCCTACCTAAGCACAGCAGAGAGGTCAGCACGTCGGTCTAAGTCCTAAGCACACAGGGGTCTGGGCCCATCGCCCAATGCACACCTGCACGTTGCGAGGGCGGCCGGTGAGCAGACCTAGCAACCTCCATTACTAAGGAAGTTATGTTACGCGGTCCAACCCGGCGCGCGCCGCTATACCGCTGACGTCAAGAAGGCTTCGGCTGATACCACGACGTCGAGTGCCCATAACTGTTCCCACGCAGCTGGTTAGTGCGTATAGACCAAATGGCCAGACTCAGATCAAATATCCAAACTCGTTAAGCGTGTTATTATGAAATAACCGCGGACAACGACCAGGGCCAGGCCACCTCTCCACTGGGTGTCTCAACCTGCCCCTGTCGCTCCGCCACAAAGATCCACTTGGGGGGCCGTCGGGAACTCAGGCCCATCACTACCTGGATGGAGCCACCTGTCCTTTCAGCCCCCACATCAAATCACTTGCGGGTACTCAATGAGCCGACCCGACTTTAGTCACATCATGTATCATGTAAAGTGTATGTAGTATATACCCGTGATCACACCCAAGTGATCACGGCCCGATAGAATAGCAGGGCAGACGGACAAGGGTGTAGGGCCACTGATGGAATACTAGCATCCTATACTAAGCATTTAGGATTGCAGGTAAAGTATCAACAGTGATAGCAACAATGACAGGCTATGCAGCAGAAAAGGATTATCGAAAGCAGTAACATGCTACACTACTCTAATGCAAGCAGTAGAGAGAAGAGTAGGCGATATCTGGTGATCAAAGGGGGGGCTTGCCTGGAAGCTCTGCAGGCGAAAGGAATCTTCGGAAGCGTAGCCGTAGTCGAACACCGCAGCATCAATGGTCTCGGGGTCTATCACAGTATCGGAGTCTACCGAAAATAAGCAACGAAGGGGAAACAAATAAATAACAGAGCAAACAATAGCACACAAAGCATAACAGGGAAATACGCAGTGCTACGTGTGACCTAACGCGGTAGGAGGTGATACTGGCAAGGATGAAAAACATCCGGGAAAGTATTCCCGGTGTTTCGCGTTTTCGGGCAGATGGAACGGAGGGGGAATGTTGCACGTTCGGTATGATAGAGAGGTGTAGTGGACGAACGGGTTGCGTAGTCGGATGCGTCTCGTCGTTCTGAGCAACTTTCATATATAAATTATTTTCATCCGAGTTACGGATTATTTTATATGATTTTCTAAAGTTTATAACATTTTCTAGAATTAATTATTTATTTAAATCTAACATTATCCAGAATAGTGCCTGCTGACGTCATCATGACGTCAGCATGATGTCAGCGGTCAACTGTCTGTTGACAGAGTCAAACTGACACGTGGGGCCTACTGTCATACACTAAGACTAATTTAAACAGATTAATTAATCTAACAGTAATTAGGTTAATTAAGATTAATTAATTAATTAATATTATTTTTTTAACATATATATTTTTTTAAACTCCTTTTTTTTTAATTAAGGGGTTAGGCCCCACTTGTAAGTGGCACAGGGGCCATGCGGGCTAACGGGCGCTGGGCGCTGGGGCGGGGCGCACCCAGGCCGAAGCCCGCCCGGGGCGGGGCGAGGCCGTCGAGCGCGGCACTGCCGGCGGCCACGGCCGGAGGAGGGGTGGCCGCGGCCCGGCGGCGCAGGGGGAGGAGGCCACATCGGCGCGGCCTGGCGCACCCGGCGGCGGCGGCCAGCACGGGAAGAGCCGGCGAGCGGCGTGCGGCCAAGCAGCGGGGGGGGG
>LR738711.1:67025602-67042019 GCA_902687465.1 Secale cereale
GGGGGTTGTTCGAGTGTGAAATCGGGGAGATTGCCCTTAGATTTGAGTGCTAGCTTCGCCGCTCTCGGTTCAGATCGGTGTACAGATTAGCTGTTTTAGTGTGTGTGCCGTCTATTTTTTTAATTGGGAAGGCTGGATGCGATAGTCGGAAGGTGGGATTTCTTGTGAGGATCTGGGCGATAATTCCAATGATCTCCTTCTGATGCCGAGCGTGGGGATCGTTTGATGCATCGCTTATTTTTTGGGGTGCTTGGAGCTATTACTAAGTTTATTACTGTATACATCTAGCTTGGGATCAGATGATACTGCACGCTGATTCCTGGGCGTGTAGAGGAATTTCATCTAGGTTGAAACAGTTTGATCCTGCTAGCTGCCACCTCTAGGTTGGGGCAGTTTATTCTTGCTGGCTGTTTGCAGCTAATCGGGAACAGTTTAGTGTGAGTTCGTCTCTGACGAGTTGATTGCTTGATGCTGACATGACTCTTCCCGATGTGTGCAGAATGGAACCGTCTCTCAGGTAGAGACTATCGTCAATACTCTGAACGCTGGACAGATCGCCTCTCCGGATGTTGTCGGTACGGATGCCTGCCCTGCGCCCGGCCTTATATGTTTTGGTCACTCTGTCAAATTTTGGCGAAGCTTAAAGCTGCATTGCGGGATGTACTCATGGTTTCATTAACTGATGAACTGCAGAGGTTGTCGTCAGCCCGCCTTATGTCTTCCTTCCCACCGTCAAGGATAAGCTGCGTCCAGAGATCCAGGTTGCTGCTCAGAACTGCTGGGTGAAGAAGGGCGGTGCTTTCACTGGTGAAGTCAGGTTAGCATTCTGTTCTCTGCCAGTACGTCTTAATGCCATGGATTAACTACAAACCTGCAAGGCAAACATATGCTGTCTTCCACTGGTACAAATTGTCATGTTTGCTTTAACACGGTCTAGAAATAGTACTCTCCCTTCTAATATAATGTTCATTCGTTCTCTTTACACATTCAGTATTGGTGTTAGATTTGTTTAGTGGTTAATATCTAATCCAGATGAATAATTCTTACAGTTGTGTCAGTTTCTGTTTCGTTTACTCCCCATTCAACTTATATGTTGGTTCAAAACCTGTCTCTAATGCAGTGCTGAGATGCTTGTCAACCTCGGCATTCCCTGGGTCATTCTTGGACACTCTGAAAGGAGGAGCTTGTTGGCAGAATCGAGTGAGGTATGCTGCAGTTTACATCTATTCACATCATATCATTCATAAATCAGGCGCCTTTCCATTTGCAAATACAGCAAACAACCGGACTATTAAATTCTGCTATTGGGACGAACCTACAATATTACTGTATCAACTTGTGAAAAAATCACTCTTATTCTAACAGGGATTTCCTGCAATATATTTCGTGATAATTCATTGCAGTTGATTTTGTTTTCTTGAAATAGTTGCAATGACCTGACTGATTTAAAGAGTTTTCAGCGCTAAATCGTATCCCCTTTCTTGAATGGCAGTTTGTTGGAGAGAAGGTTGCATATGCACTCGCTCAGGGCTTGAAGGTCATTGCATGTGTTGGTGAGACTCTCGAGCAGCGAGAAGCTGGATCAACCATGGAAGTTGTCGCTGAACAGACAAAGGCAATTGCTGGTATGGACCTGTAGTTTGTGAACATTCACAAATTTACCTTTGAATTGTTTGTATCATTGTGTTTATATTTCCTTGAATTCTCTTACCGTTAATCTTGATGGTTTGTGGTGAATGGTCTCAGTTTTCTGTGTTTAATTTTCTGGCATGGAAGTTTATGCTTGCAAAAGCTGGCTAAATTTGTTTTTTCATTGATAATTTTTACATCACGTCAGTTAAATCTTGACATACTTTTATGACTACAGTGAAGAAACAAACTCAGTAACTTCCATTATTATCAATTCAGCATTGCTATTTGCTTTGAACATGCATGTCACAAATTGCTCATATCTTCTGTTCATGGTTGGATGAATCCACATGTTATGCTTTGCCATACCTCTTCAGTGACCAATGCACTTTGTTTAGAATATTAAAGTATCACCTGAAGTGTAGGCTGAGATGATTGTTTGTTTTGCAGACAAGATCAAGGACTGGACTAATGTGGTTGTTGCCTACGAGCCAGTGTGGGCCATTGGCACCGGTAAAGTTGCATCACCAGCTCAGGCACAGGAAGTAAGTTTTAACGCATTTGGAAATTGGTGTATGCCCCTTTGATTCCAAACATGTCTTCCATTGGCTAATACCCGGATTTGTTCTATGTTGGCAGGTCCATGCCAACCTGAGGGACTGGCTCAAGACCAATGTGAGCCCCGAGGTTGCTGAATCCACGAGGATCATCTACGGAGGTATGCATAGCCATTGTTTGACAAATGCCTCCTTATCTACATATTTACTGCCAAGTCATCTTGATATCTGATTATGCGCGCCTTGTTGCTGTAGGATCTGTAACTGGCGCAAGCTGCAAGGAGTTGGCTGCGCAGCCCGACGTCGATGGTTTCCTTGTTGGTGGAGCTTCTTTGAAGGTAAACACAAGACACAAACCGAGTAGAATATTGTTCTCCTCTAAGGCTTACCTGCACCCATATGACTAAACACGGTTTCCGTCTCGCTCGTGCAGCCTGAGTTCATCGACATCATCAACGCCGCCACCGTGAAGTCTGCCTAAGAAAAATCTCGATGTGGTTCCTCTCCACGTGGAGGAAGACAGCGAAGATGAAGAGACTCCTTTTTTCTCCTGTGTTTATTATGTGTACTATGCTAGTAATTTTGTGGTGGAGCAGCTGCTACTGTGTTTCCTCCCCCCTGACTTGAGCTTGCAAGCCAATAATGATAATGTTTATTACTGAACATATATCAGCAATGACGTTTAGCTCCTCTTGTTGCTGCTTAATCATGTCTGCTTTTCTTCTCCATTGCCCATTCCTTTTTGGCAAAGATAATAATGTGAATCGGCTGATCTGCTGGTCCTCTTGCTCATTCCTTTCCTATGGGAGTGTGGCCAACAGCCATACTGAACTCATCGCTTGTGTTGTGATGTTGCGGCTGGAGGGGGCCCTGATGACAGGCTGCAACCATCGATGGTTTAGCAGACCCACGCTTTTGCGGGCCGACGCGGGCTGCGGCTGAGCAGAGGCTACGCGGGGTCTGCTAGACCCCGTCCGCAGCCCGTGTTGGCCTGCAAACCTAAAACCCCATATTAGCCAATTTGAGAGTGATTCTGACGATTGAGTTCAAATTCGAAGAATAAAACATAGTTCGCGTGCAAATAAAAGCATAGTTTTCTACGACAAACACAAAAGGACTTCATGCAAAAACAATGACCACGTCCATCATCATCTTGATCGCTTTTCACCCGTCGTCATGATCTTTACTCCGCACCACCGCCATCGATGCCATCGCCGCCTTGAGTCCATCACCGGCACTTGTTCAAACGTCGGCATCGAAAGCCTCCGCACCACCGCCATCGATGCCATCGCCGCCTCGAGTCCATCACCGGCACTTGTTCAAATGCCGGCACCGAAAGCATTGCCGGGCGCACTGAAAGCATCGCCGGGCGCTGGTTTCAACCCCTGATGGGAAAACATCACAGTCATTGAAACACCCACCGGCCACCACTAGCATCATGTGGGAGTATTGATCTTTGATCCTTTGCCAATACCTCTTGGCGGTTGAGATGTGCCGGTGCACGCATCAAGAGACACCTTACTCCAAGCCTTGATCAAGATTTGGTCTTCGAACATCGTGTAGTTCTTCGATCTCACGCTTTTTCTTCTTCTTGCGTTTGGTCATACAACCACTCGTCTATCTCCTCCACCTCATCTTCACCACTGGAACCATCCACGCTACCATCCATTTCATTGTAATCAAAATCAGCGACCGGGGCTTGATCGATGTTAACGATGTTGGTGTCCAACAAGTTGACGAACTCGGCAGTGACATCGTTCAAACCGGCGCTACCGTGAGTGTCATCAAGTCACGTGCTACCGCAATGTCGAAAAGCGAAGCAAGTAGAAGAAATCAAAGAAGCCTACCTTTCGGCCATTCCGGCGAACACCTCGCCTGCGGTGGAAGCAACACCGTTGAAGGGCATCGTCGGGGTACCTCTTGCCGGGACGGATGGAGAGGATGAAGTTGCCGGCCTTTTCGTAGGAGCCTTCTTGCGATTTCCGCCCTGCACGACTACGTTGCCCTGCTGATGACCCACAAGTGTAGGGGATCTATCGTAGTCCTTTCGATAAGTAAGAGCGTCGAACCCAACGAGGAGCAGAAGAAAATGATAGGCAGTTTTCAGTAAGGTATTTTCTACAAGCACTGAAATTATCAGTAACAGATAGTTTTGTGATAAGGTAATTGGTAGCAAGTGACAAATAGTAAAAGTAAATAAGGTGCAGCAAGATGGCCCAATCCTTTTTGTAGCAAAGGACAAGCCTGGACAAACTCTTATATGAAGGAAAGCGCTTCCGAGGACACATGGGAATTATCGTCAAGCTAGTTTTCATCACGTTCATATGATTCACGTTCGTTACTTTGATAATTTGGTATGTGGGTGGACCGATGCTTGGGTGCTGCCCTTACTTGGACAAGCATCCCACTTATGATTAACCTCTATTGCAAGCATCCACAACTACAAGAGAAGTATTAAGGTAAACCTAACCATAGCATGAAACATATGGATCCAAATCAGCCCTTAACGAAGCAACGCATAAACTAGGGTTTAAGCTTCTGTCACTCTAGCAACCCATCATCTACTTATTACTTTCCAATGCCTTCCTCTAGGCCCAAACAATGGTAAGTGTCATGTAGTCGACGTTCACATGACACCACTAGAGGAAAGACAACATACATCTCATCAAAATATCAAACGAATACCAAATTCACATGACTACTTATAGCAAGACTTCTCTCATGTCCTCAGGAATAAACGAAACTACTCACAAAGCATATTCATGTTCATAATCAGAGGGATATTAATATGCATAATGGATCTGAACATATGATCTTCCACCAAGTAAACCAACCAGCATCAACTACAAGGAGTAATCAACACTACTAGCAACCTACAGGTACCAATCTGAGATTTTGATACAAAGATTGGATACAAGAGATGAACTAGGGTTTGAAAGAGATGGTGCCGGTGAATATGTTGATGAAGATAACCCTCCCCAAGATGGGAGAGTTGTTGGTGATGACGGCGGTGACGATTTCCCCCTTCCGGAGGGAAGTATCCCCGGCAGAACAGCTCCGCCGGAGCCCTAGATTGGTTTCGCCAAGGTTCCGCCTCGAGACGGCGGCGTCTGGTCCCGAAAGCCTCCTTATGATTTTTTTCCAGGTCAAAACACCTCATATAGGAGAAGATGGTCATCGGGGGGTCACCGGCTGGCCCGCGAGGCAGGGGGGCGCGCCCCCACCCTCGTGGACAGTTGGTGCCCCCCTGGCAGATCTCTTTCGCCAGATATTTTTTATATTTTATGAAATGGTGTTTCGTGGAGTTTCAGAGATTTTTGAGTTGTGCAGAATAGGTCTCCAATGTTTGCTCCTTTTCCAGCCCAGAATTCCAGCTGCGTCATTCTCCCTCTTCATGTAAACCTTATAAAATAAGGGAGAAAAGGCATAAGTATTGCGACATAACGTGTAATAACAACCCATAGTGCAATAAATATCAACATAAAAGCATGATGCAAAACGGACGTATCACCTGCCGCTTGCGGACAGGCGCGGTTGTGCCTTGAGAGACAGCTTGGGTGACGTGGCCAGCGACGAGATCTGCCGGAGGGGATTGCGCGTGCGTGATACGTCTCCAACGTATCTATAATTTTTGATTGTTCCATGCTATTATTTATGAAGTCTTAGATGTTTAATGGGCTTTATCATTCACTTTTATATCATTTTTGGGACTAACCTACTAACCCAAAGGCCCAGTCCAGATTGTTGTTTTTTGCCTGTTTCAGGGTTTTGCAGAAAAGGAATATCAAGCGGAGTCCAAACGGAATGAAACCTTCGCAGGAGATATTTTTGGAGAAAATCACGCGAGATAGACTTCGGGGCCAAGCCAGAGGAAAGGGGGCCCACCCTCAAGGGTGGGGGGCGCGCCCCCCTTCCCAGGGCGCGCCCCCTGCCTCGAGGGCAGGCCCGGTGGCCCTTGGTGCACCTCTTCCTCCTATATATGCCTACGTACCCCAGAAACTCCATACGCACAGAGAAAACCCTAATTCCACTGCCGTAGCTGCTGTTCCCATGGAGATCCCATCTTGGAGCCTGTTCCGGGAGGGGGCTCCATCACGGAGGCCTTCATCATCATCATCATCATCGCCCCTCACTATGAGTTGTTAGTAGTTTACCACAGACCTTCGGGTCCATAGCTAGTATCTAGATGGCTTCTTCTCTCTCTCCGGATCTCAATACAAAGTTCTCCTTAGTCTTCGAGGAGATCTATTCGTTGTAATCTCTTTTTGCGGTGTGTTTGTCGAGATCCGATGAATTGTGAGTTTATGATCAAGGTTATCTATGAAAGATATTTGGTTCTTCTCTGAACTTTTTATGTGTGCTCATAATATCCTTGCAAGTCTCTTCGAATTATTGGTTTGGTTTGGCCTAGTAGATCTATAGTTCTTGCAATGGGAGAAGTGCTTGGCTTTGGGTTCAATCTTGCGGTGTCCTTTCCCAGTGACAGTAGGGGCAGCAAGGCACGTATTGTATTGTTGCCCTCGAGGATAAAAAGATGGGGTTTTCATCATATTGCTTGAGTTTATCCCTCTACATCATGTCATCTTGCTTAAGGCGTTACTCTGTTCATATGAACTCAATACACTAGATGCATGCTGGATAGCGGTCGATGTGTGGAGTAATAGTAGTAGATGCAGGCAGGAGTCGGTCAACTTGTGTCGGACGTGATGCCTATATGCAATGATCATGCCTAGATTGTCTCATAATTATTCACTTTTCTATCAATTGCTCGACAGTAATTTGTTTACCCGCCGTAGAATATCGCTATCATGAGAGAAGCCACTAGAGAAAACTATGGCCCCCGGGTCTATCTCTATCATATTACTTTCCCATCAATTTCTGCCGCCGTTGTTTATTTGCTTTCTGTTTCTATATCAAAAATACCAAAAATATAAATTATCATCTCTATCAGATCTCACTATCGTAAGTGACCGTAAAGGGATTGACAACCCCTTATCGCGTTGGCTGCGAAGTTCTTATTTGTTTGTGCAGGTGCGAGGGACTGGCGCGTGGTCTCCTACTGGATTGATACTTTGGTTCTCAAAAACCGAGGGAAATACTTACTCTACTGTGCTGCATCTCCCTTTCCTCTTCGAGGGAATACAACGCAAGCTCAAGAGGTAGCAAGAAGAATTTCTGGCGCCGTTGCCGGGGAGGCTTACGCAAAAGTCATATACCAAGTACCTATCACAAACCCTTATCCTTCGCATTACATTTATTTGCCTCTCGTTTTCCTCTCCCCCACTTCACCTTGCCGTTTTATTCGCCCTTTTTCCGCTGTGTGTTTCTCGTTCGCTTGCTTCTTGTTTGCTTGTGTGTGTTGGATTACTTGCTTGTCACTATGGCTCAGAACAATACCAAATTGTGTGACTTCTCCAATACCAACAACAATGCTTTTATTAGCACTCCGATTGCTCCTATTACCGATGCTGAATCTTGTGAGATCAATGCTACTTTGTTGAATCTTGTCATGAAAGATCAATTCTCCGACCTTCCTAGTGAAGATGCCGCTACCCATCGAAACAACTTTATTGATTTGTGTGATATGCAAAAGAAAAGGGATACGGATACCGATATTGTTAAATTGAAGTTATTTCCGTTTTCACTTAGAGATCGTGCTAAAACTTGGTTCTCCTCTTTGCCTAGAAATAGTATTGATTCGTGGAATAAGTGCAAAGATGCTTTTATCTCTAAGTATTTCCCTCCTGCTAAGATCATCTCTCTTAGAAACGATATTATGAATTTTAAGCAACTAGATCATGAGCATGTTGCACAAGCTTGGGAGAGAATGAAATTAATGATACGTAATTGCCCTACACATGGTTTGAATCTATGGATGATTATTCAGAACTTTTATGCTGGCTTGAATTTTGCTTCTAGAAATCTTTTAGATTCGGCCGCCGGAGGCACTTTAATGGAAACTACCTTAGGAGAAGCTACCAAACTCCTAGATAATATTATGGTTAATTATTCTCAATGGCACACCGAAAGATCTACTAGTAAAAAAGTGCATGCTATCGAAGAAATTAGTGTTTTGAGTGGAAAGATGGATGAACTTATGAAATTGTTTGCTGCTAAGAGTGCTTCTTCTGATCCTAACGATATGCCTTTGTCCACTTTGATTGAGAATAACAATGAATCTTTGGATGTGAATTTTGTTGGTAGGAATAATTTTGGTAACAATGCTTATAGAGGTAATTTTAATCCCAGGCCTTTTCCTAGTAATTCCTCTAATAATTTTGGGAATTCTTACAACAACTCTTATGGAAAGATGCCTTCTGAATTTGAGACTAGTGTTAAGGAGTTTATGATCTCGCAAAAGAATTTCAATGCTATACTTGAAGAGAAATTGCTTAAAGTTAATGAATTGGCTAGAAGTGTAGATAGAATTACTCTTGATGTTGATTCTTTGAAACTTAGATCTATCCCACCTAAGCATGATATCAATGAGTCTCTCAAAGCCATGAGAATTTCCATTGATGAATGCAAAGAAAGAACCGCTAGAATGCATGCTAAAAGAGAAGATTATATTAAATCGTGCTCTTTGGGTTATCGTGAAAATAAAGATGAAGATTTGAAAGTTATTGATGTGTCTCCTATTAGATCCTTATTTTCTAGTATTAATCTTGATGAGAATAGGATTGGAGATGATTCTGCTTTAAGGTGTCCCAATGATTCCGAGTTTTTAGATCTTGATGCTAAAATTGCTAAAAGTGGGATCGAAGAGATTAAAACTTTGCATAGTGATGAACCCACTACTTTTGATTTCAAGGGATTCAATTATGATAATTTCTCTTTGATTGATTGTATTTCCTTGATGCAAAGCATCCTAATTCTCCACATGCTTATAGTCAAAATAAAGCTTTCACCACTACTAGAAAAACGGCTATAGGTAATATCACTGTTAGTGGCGCACCAGAGATGTGGTGCGCCACTACTATATAGCAGTGGCGCACCACAAACAGGTGCTCCACTAATAGTGACATTACTAGTGGCGCACCAGGTGTGGGGTGCGCCACTACTATTTTTTTTGAACAGTAACCAGCCATGCCCAGGCTTACCAGTGGCGCACCAGGACAAGGTGCGCCACTACTATTTTTGATAGTAGTGGCGCACCTTGCCCTGGTGCGCCACTACTATTTTTTTGAACAGTGGTAACCCCCATCTCTCATTCCCCTCTTCCACCCCCGATTCATTCCTCTGCCTCCGACATGGCCGCCGCCACCGCCGACCTCCTCCCCCTCCCACCGCCGACCTCCCCCGTCTCTCCGGACACCGCCGTCCCACCCTCTCACCCTCCCCTCACCTTCTCTCCCTACACCAAGGTCCCAGATCGAGATCGGCCGCATCCAGATCTAGGTCGCCGAGGTGCTCGAGGTCCGCTCCTTCTCCACTTCACGGTCGAGCGCAGCACCGGGAGAGGAGGTTCTTCTCCGCGCCGTCGCCAAGGCATCGAGAGCGGCTCCTTCCCCACAATCGCGCGCCGCGCCGCGCCGGGACAGGAGGCGGCCTCCGTACGATGGGGTGACGCCGTGGTCGTCCTCCTTCTCCCCTGCTCCACCGCGTCCATGGCGCTCGCCCCCGGACGGTACCGCCTCTCCTGCTGCCAATCCCCCCTTCCCCTAAATCGTTCTCCACGCCCAGGCTGATGCTTGCCTCCTGCTTTGGTTGCCCGCAGGTGAGGCGTTGCTGGCCGCCCAGGCGGGCGTAGCGGAGGGCCGGGCCGACTAGACGTACCAGCTGCTGCAGTCCGACTTCCCCGACCCCGAGCATTACCCCATGAAGCAGCCTCAGGTGATTTCCCCTTGCCCTCAGTCATCTCTTTCACCATGCTCCTGCTATTTGATTAGCCTGGGCAACAATAATCCTCAACTTGCGCACATTTACAGCAAAGGGCAAGTTTTTTTTATGCCTGCATGTTGATTCTATCTATTGGCTGTGTGATGTGCGTGGGAATGTTCTTTGCCCAACCTATTTAATTTCTCTCTGTCGGTCAGGTGCTACTGAATGCGTTTGTGAGCCGAAACTCACCACCATGGCCCTCAATTTGTGCGCCTCTGCAGTTTCTAGAGCTGCTGCATGGTCAAACTTCTTTAGCTCACCTTTCAATTCCATTACCAGAGAAGACAGTTTTGGTGAGAATGGGATTACCAGTCCAAATGAAAACTAAGAATCTTATAACAAATAGACTTTCCATGTTACTCGCATCGCATCTCCAGCATGCCTTCAGCATGTTTTTTCTATTGGTGATATTCCAATCAAAATACCATTGTTCGTCTATTGCCATCATTCCACTCTACATGTTACACAATTACTAATTGTTAATCTGGTATTCCAGTGTGATAGCAGCATCGCCACATAAGTGTTGGTAACCTCAAATCCAAGTAGTTCCAGTTTACATACCTGCCTCCATTCGTTATTCTGGTAAGGTACCCCAGTTAGTGGGTGACAAGTAGTTTGTGATTAATAAGTTGTAGTAGTTACCCACACTGAACCTTGGTCCACCTATGACCAGTAGAAGTGAATGAGCTAAGCTGCAGTCTTTCCTTTTTTTACCTTTTGTGAGCTAGTTCTCTCTGCTGAATCCTGAAACCACCCCTATGTGGATCAAAAGAGCACCTTTCCTACAGAGTCGCTTTGGTTGTCTGCCAAGGAAACAAGTAGAGGTGATTCTTCTCTTAGTAATTTTGATGACGTTTTAACTTGATGATAGGCGACACCGAGATCAATCTGTTGTTGAACCAACTAATGCCAACTAATTAAGGCCAAGCAGTATAAACTGAGGCATCTGCTCTCCTCTCCTCGATGATTGATTGATCGATTGATTGTAACTGAACGAGAACCTTTTTTGCAGGGACTTCTTGATCACAAGGAATGAAGGATTGGCATGGAGCTGCTCTCTGCACCTGCAGGTGATTAGTTGCCTCATGAGCTTGGTGTAGAAGAAGCTTTTAGTTATTTGCAACTCACCGTTTCCTTGTTAGACTGTTGTAGAATCTCAAGAGCATATTTGAATATTGTGCCAGCAGGCCATGCATCTTTGTATTGTGTTGTGGTGTTATTAGGACAGGTTAAGGAGGGAATAAATAGATATAGGTTCTTATTAGGACATGACCATCTGTACTAGCTATACTAGCTTGTTTAATTTCTGTACTAGCTCAACAACACTAGCTCTTACTTGTTCGTTTGATTCGGAGCAGCAGGCATCCTCCGTGGATGATGATGACAACCAGGGCATCCACCGCCACGATGACACCCCGCACATGGTCCAACTCGGCTACAACCTCCTCTACCGCGTGACTGTGGCCGCGGTCGTGTGCGGCACCGACTACAACCTCCTCTCCGGTGAGTCCATCTCCTACCTCTAGCTCCCTCTCTTTTGCTGCTATAGTAGTACCTTGCTCTGTTTCATGTGCATGGGTGATTTTGTTTGTGCTTGTCGTGCTTGTGCCATGGGAAAGATCATTCCTATTTACAGTTATAAATAGTTTGTTTGTCTTTTTGTTTATTTTGTTACACTTTGCAGGGATAAAGTGAAGAAAAAGAAGAAAATATTACTAGAAGATTAGTTTTAGGATTTTCTTTTATTTCCTTGCAATTTTCCTTTTATTGGATACTTGTAAAGACATTGTAATATTCTTACTATAATAAAAATTATGATTCTATTTCATTTTTTGTTTTTAAATTATTTTTCCTTATAGGTTGTTTTCTGTAAATTTGGATTTTTTTTTGTTTTCCAAATACATTACTAGTGGCGCATTTCAGACCTTATTAGTGGCGCACCTTCCTTTATGACTAGTGGCGCACCTATAAGGCTATTAGTGGCGCACCTAGAGGGAATACCAGTGGAGCACCTAAGGGTTAGTAGTGGCGCACCAGAGGTGCGCCATTACTATCTGGATTACTAATGGCGCACCAGAGGTGCGCCATTACTATCTGTTACTAGTGGCGTGTTAATAGTGGCGCACCTATAGTGCGCCATTACTAACGAAAACAGGTGCGCCACTAATAGGACTTTTTCTAGTAGTGCACTAAACATATAGTCGATGCTTTGATGCAATCTTATGAAGAAAAACTTGAGTTGGAAGTTTCTATACCTAGAAAGCTTTATGATGAATGGGAACCTACTATCAAAATAAAAATAAAATATCATGAATACTATGCTTTGTGTGATTTGGGTGCAAGTGTCTCCACTATCCCAAAAACTTTGTGTGATTTGCTAGGGTTCCTTGAGCTTGATGATTGTTCTTTGAATTTGCATCTTGCGGATTCCACTATTAAGAAACCTATGGGAAGAATTAATGATGTTCTTATTGTTGCCAATAGGAATTATGTGCCCGTAGATTTCATTGTTCTTGATATAGATTGCAATCCTTCATGTCCTATTATTCTTGGTAGACCTTTCCTTAGAACGATTGGTGCAATTATTGATATGAAGGAAGGAAATATTAGATTCCAATTTCCGTTAAGGAAAGGCATGGAACACTTTCCTAGAAAGAAAATCAAGTTACCATATGAATCTATCATTTGAGCCACTTATGGATTGCCTTCAAAAGATGGCAATACCTAGATCTATCTTGTATCGTGCCTAGCTAGGGGCGTAAAACGATAGCGCTTGTTGGGAGGCAACCCAATTTTATGTTTTTTGTTTTTGTTGCTATTAGGGAATAAATATTGCATCTAGCCTCTGATTATATGTGTTTTCATGTTTTGTTTAGTGTTTGTGCCAAGTAGTTACTTTGGTAAGACTTGTGTGAAATTTATATAATCTTGCTGTGAAAAACAGAATTGTTAGCGCTCGCTAAAGTAGTCTTCAGATTTTACTGGAGCGTGCTTTTTAGTTGATTCTTTTTGTTGCTGATTGGTAGACAAATTTCATAAATTTACCAATTTAGTTTGAATTTTTTGGAGTTCCAGAAGTAGGCGAACCCAGCAGATTACTACAGACTCTTTTGTTTTTGACATATTCTGTTTTTCGTGTGTTGTTTGCTTATTCCGATGCATCTATGAGTAATATTGGAGGATATGAACCATAGAGAACTTGGAGTACAGTAGGTTTAACACTAATATAAACAATGAATGAATTCCTTGCTATACCTTTGAGTGGTGGTTTGCTTTCTCTTACTAACGGAGCTCACGAGAATTTTTGTCTAAGTTTTGTGTTGTGAAGTTTTTAAGTTTTGAGTATTGCTTTGATGGACTATGGAATGATGGCTTCTCACCCCTCGTTGGTTACCCCAAGTGGAAGGTTTGAGATGCAGTGTAGCGGAAGTTTTCCCTTGGCAAAGATACCAAGGATCGAATTCCCCTGAGACTCCAAGGTTCAACAACAAGGTGTCAACTGCTAACGGCGCCAGATACTTACCAATCAACTTGGACCTGCACACAGATACAAATAACTTTGCTCCCAACGAGTACAGAGAGATTGTCAATCCCTCCGGCCTTGTCGTTTACAAAGGATCAAACGCAAGAGATAATAGTGATAGGTATAATTGCAACTAGTAAGTAAAAGCAGAAAGTAAATAGCGGATGTGATCAGTGATGGTAATATGGACCGGGGTCCCATGATGTTCACTAGTGATGTCTCTCTCCCAAAAGACGTTAAAACAGCTATGTGAGGTAAACGAATTACAGCTGGGCAATTGACAGAATTATGTGCGCAAACCAATGCTAACTATGCTGCAAGAAAGGTTGAGGCTCAAAAGCATGGGCGGTACGCCAAGGTAAGTAGACCGAAATCCATCTGCATCTACTACTAATCATCCACCTTGAGATATCTATCCAGAACATCTCGCTGGTATTAAGTTGCGAGTCCCACCCATAGTATAAACTCAAAGCAACAGACAACTGCATTAAAAGAACTTTGCGTAAAGTAAACAATCCTTGCACCCGCGAGTACAAGCACCGTTGTTTTCCCCCTTGTGGCAACAGCACATCCCCTAGACTCATGTTTCTGTCACTCAAGCTAGTCATCGAGGGGCATGAACCCCCAATCAATCTTAACGTTCCCTCTTGGAGTTACTACCTACTACTCGGCCAAAGCAATAAATAGCAACGGAGAACATGCAATAATTACTCAAGAACATAAATATAAAAGAGGTAAATCAAATATATTACTCACACACAATCTGAACATAATCTCACAATCCATCGGATCCCAGCAAACTCAACATAGCAACAACATAAGGGTTACATATGTGCCTCGATCATGTAGGGCAGCTCACGAGGTCTAATTAGTGAAGCACAAAGAGGGGAGGAGAACATCACATAGCTACTGGTCATGGACCCATGGTCCAAGGGAGACTACTCACAACTCATCCGGGAGGCGTCCATGGTGGTGGAGAGGCTCCTGGTGGTGGTTCTCCCCTCCGGCAGGGTGCTGGGAAGAGTTCTCCTGGTGCTCCCGATCTTGGAACCGCGGCGGCGGCGGAACAGAGATGAGATCGCGAAAAAGGGTTCCGTCCTCGAGGGTTTCGGGACGCGGTGTAAATATATGCCAAAGGGGGGCATCAGCGGAGACCTGGGGGGCCCAGGCGCCCCCCCGGCGCGGCCAGGAGGGGGACCGCGCCACCAGGGCGCCTGGAGCCCTGGTGGCCCCCCTCTGGCCCTACTTTGGCCGCAAGGAAGCTTCCGGAACGCTTATTTTTTATATAATTTTTCTGGGATTTTTCTGGCAGTTTACGTGATGGGAAAACCTGAAATACAAAAACAGCAGAAAACAGAAACTGGCACTGGAGTGCACTGAGTTAATAGGTTAGTCCAAATATGATCAAAAGTGTATGGAAGTGTATAAATATCATAGCAATATCACACAAAAGAGGCATGGAGCAAGCAGAAATTATAGATACGTTTTGGACGTATCAACATCCCCAAGCTTAATTCCTGCTCGTCCTCGAGTAGGTAAATGATAACAAGCATAATTTCTGTGGTGACATGCTATTAACCATATAAGAACTTTTCATAGTCACATGACAAGTGCTTACTGAGACAATGAATCTGTAGTAATTAAGTTGCCTCATGAGAAAATCACAAAGAACTGAAAGTTTTACAATATGATACTGGAATACTCAAAAGATTTGCGATGAGCATGGTGTGCAAATATGACAAAGTGATATCTCGCTTGCCCCCTTTAGTGAAGCAAAACATAAATGCAGGGGCACCTCCAAGGTTTAAGTGACGACTAGACACAATGATTTCAGAATAAACGATATCATAATCATGCAAAAGACAATGCTACTTTGGGACAATGCACATTACACTCAGAATGACAATCATGCTCTCAGTAGTTGGTGCTTTAAAGAAGGTGGAGGCTCTCGAACCGTGGCTTTTGATGGCAAGGTTGAAAACCCGTGTTCGGAAACAAAAACTAAACATGTACCAGAGCTCTTGGTTTTAAAAACAGAGGTAATAAATTTTTTTTAGATTATGCATATTTCGTCAACGAATGCTAGCAGATAACTCAATTACTTCTCGAGCTGGACAAGTTTCGAGGAACGACTCCCGAATGAGGACGATCACATCCTCTTAATCTCCTTTGTTTATCACTGCCAAAGTTTTCTGATTTCTCATGAACAAAGCGTGAAGGAGGGTTTGTTTGTTTATATTATTTTTTAATGAGCCGGGCGCACTCTATGCCAGTTCCTTCTCGTATTATGGGTTTGCACATTAGACATGCAATCCCGGGGTGAAGCTTGTCCAACTTAAAAAGATCATGAATTAACTACTACTTCCTCATGAACTAAAACAGAGGCACAAAAGAGAAATGCTTTTTTGAATAATTTCGAGATGGTACATGAAAGTCTTCGTTAGGAATGGCAGGTAAATACCATGTATAGGAAGGTATGGTGGACTCATATGGCATAACTGGTTTAAAAGATTTGGATGCACAAGTAGTCAGTCCGCTTAGTACAGGCGAAGGTTAGCAAAAGACTGGGAGCGACCAACTAAAAGAGCAATGACGGTCATAATCATGCAGAGCGACAAAGCAACATTGAATCAGGCATGGAAGTTATATCGCTACTCAGAAATTAAAGATCATCAGGGCTTGATAGACTTTCTTTACAGTCTTAAATATGCGTGAGCATACGCCAAGTCAATTAAAATAAATTCTTGAAGGAAGGTATCACTAAACCATACCACATCATAGGCAAACAAATCATGTTGGTACTCCAATAACATATTGAGAACCCCCC